>SJYX01014871.1:195973-258788 GCA_006410675.1 Oreotragus oreotragus | reverse complement strand
CACTGTATAATCATAAGGGATTTGATTTAGGTCATACCTGAATGGTCTAGCGGTTTTCCCTACTTTCTTCAATTTAAGCCTGAATTTGGAAATAAGGAGTTCATGATCTGAGCCACAGTCAGCTCCTGGTCTTGTTTTTGTTGACTGTATAGAGCTTCTCCATCTTTGGCTGCAAAGAATAGAATCAATCTGATTTTGGTGTTGACCATCTGGTGATGTCCATGTGTAGAGTCTTCTCTTGTGTTGCTGGAAGAGGGTGTTTGCTATGACCAGTGCATTTTCTTGGCAAAACTCTATTAGTCTTTGCCCTGCTTCATTCCACATTCCAAGGCCAAATTTGCCTGTTACTCCAGGTGTTTCTTGACTTCCTACTTTAGCATTCCAGTCCCCTATAATGAAAAGGAAATCTTTTTTGGGTGTTAGTTCTAAAAGGTCTTGGAGGTCATCATAAAACTGTTCAACTTCAGCTTCTTCAGCATTACTGGTTGGGGCATAGACTTGGATAACTGTGATATTGAATGGTTTGCCTTGGAAACGAACAGAGATCATTCTGTCGTTTTTGAGATTGCATCCAAGTACTGCATTTCGGACTCTTTTGTTGACCATGATGGCTACTCCATTTCTTCTGAGGGATTCCTGCCCACAGTAGTAGATATAATGGTCATCTGAGTTAAATTCACCCATTCCAATCCATTTTAGTTCACTGATTCCTAGAATGTCGATGTTCACCCTTGCCATCTCTTGTTTGACCACTTCCAATTTCCCTTGATTCATGGACCTGGCATTCCAGGTTCCTATGCAATATTGTTCTTTACAGCATCGGACTTCAGATAATCAGAAATTTAAGATAAAACACTTGTGTTGTTTTAAGCCGCAGACTTTGTGATAATTTGTTACAGCAGCAATGAGAAACTAATTCAGTGGGTTTATTTTCTTTTTCAAAGATATATACATTTTTTTTCAAATGTATGCACACATGCATGCATGCTAAGTTGCTTCAGTCGTGTCCTGCTCTGTGCAACTCTATAGACTGAAGCCTGACAGTCTCCTCTGTCCATGGGATTCTCCAGGCAAGAATACTGTAGTGGGTTACCATTTCTTCTTCTAGGGGATCTTCTTAATGCAGGGATTGTACTTGCATCTCCTGTGTCTTCTGCATTGCACGTGGATTCTTTACCACTGAGCCACCAGGGAAGCTCTCAAATAATATTCATTAGTAGTTCAAATATATTTTTCACTTTCCTCCTCAAACTCTGTCTTGTTCTTCTGGGATTCCAAATTGTGATATTAGTACAACTGATACTAACCCACAACTCACTGGTGCTCTGGTCACTGTTACTTTTCTGTGTTTGATTCTATTACTTCTCTGACATCTATTTGGATAGTCTCTTTTATAATGTTCTTTAAATATAGTAATATATTTTTCTATAGTGTTCAATTTTCTGTTAACCCATTCAGTGTACTTGTCATTTAAGATATATTTTTCACCACTGGTAATTTCATGTCTCTCTTCCCCAAGTTTCTGCTTTTGTCTGCTTTCTTAAATACATGGAGTATATTCACAATAGGGGTATTAATATCCATAGCTGTCTTTTCTATCATCTGCATTATTTCTATCTCTGTTCCTGTTGACTGATTTTTATTCTGTTCAGGGGTCTATTTTTCTACTTCTGTGGATGACTGGTGACTATTTTATTGGGTGCTAGCCATCTTGGATTTTACTCTAGTTGGTGCTAAATTTTGTTATGCTTCTTAAAATATTATTGATTTCACTCAAGTTTAGCTAATTTATTTTTAATGTATTTAATTCTTTAAAGAGCTCCTTTTAAGCTTGTTTAGGGTGGGTCCAGAGCAGCCTTTGCTGCTTCTGCTGGTCAGTCGCTTCAGTCGTGTCTGACTCTCTGTGACCCCATTGACAGCAGCCCACTAGGCTCCCCTGTCCCGGGGATTCTCCAGGCAAGAATACTGGCCTGGGTTGCCACCCTTTACTCAAGTGTTAATTTTACACCTCAAGTAAAATAAAAAAAATTTTTTGGGAATATTCTATGAGATGCCACATGACTGAGGAGGTTTTTCTTCTTTGGCTGATTGGAGCATGGACTAGTCACCAAGTCATGTGAGCTCCAGGGACTCTCATGCCTACTTGTTTTCTCTCTTTCCCTCCCTGGCTGAGGAAATTTCTTTCCATTCATGTGCAGTTGAGAACTCTGCTCAGGACTCAAGCAGAAACTTAAATGCAGATCTCCTGGGCTCCATCTTGTTGCAGTCTCCTCATCTCCACTGTCTTGTCCTCTAAATGTGATACGTCTAAGTCTCCTCAGCTCAGCAAGTCCACCAAGTTCTTTGTGAGTTTTCCCTCTGTGTCTTCTAACACGGAAATTCTCTCTAGGCAAGAAGCTGAACCAAAGGAGTGTTCACCAACTTCATGTCCTTTTTCCTCCAGAACCAATTTCCTCTGCTGCCTGGTTTCTAGTATTTGAAACTGCTTATCACACCTTTTAAAAAATGTCTTTTTAATTTGGGGAAGGGCAAATCCAGCCCCTACTATCAGAATTGGTACTAGTGGCAAAAATTTGCCTGTCAATGTAGGAGACACAAGAGATGTGGATTCAATCCCTGGGTTGGGAACATCCCCTGGAATAAGAAATGGCAATCCACTCTAGCACTCTTCCCTAAGAAATCCCATGGACCAGGAACCTGGTGGGCTACAGTCCATGGGGCCTCAAAGAGTTGGACTGAGCACTATTAGAACTGCATGGTGGCCAGAATCACAAATGCAGACTGTTATTTTTTTCAATCTCTGTCCTCTATTTATTTAGGAAGTATAAACTAGTTTAAAATAACCTAAATAGAATGAAACTAAAATAACAATCTAAATGTCACCAAAAATCTTAATATATACCAAAGCCACAATAATCCCATTTTAATAAAGGTCTAGGTTACAAAGGAGAAAAATGTACTGCTCCAGAGTAACACATATATGCTAATTTATGTTACAGATATATTAATAAGCCCCAGGGGTACATCTATTTCCCAAGAAGAGCAGAAATGACATACAGTGACATATTAAAAAACACTGAATTATGAATGAAAGAAGAGTTCATTGAAGAGTTCATTTATTCTCCAAATAATTTAAAACATGTCTATGTAAATACAGAAATTCTACTAATATTATTATCTAAAATTAGACATCTAGTGTGACCAATCAACACAATTATATTAATTTTAATCACAATTTTAATCACCACCATGTATAAGATAAACCTACTAAAATAGCTATTTTTACATTAAAATAATAAACATGAATAAAATAAACATCAACTGTAAACTGTGTTTAAAATATTTTTAAATTATAAAGCAATATCTTTTATTAGGGATATGGGGGCAAATCACTACTTATGTGATTTATTAACAAATAAAGTTAAAAGAAAAGCTAAGCTTCAATTTTTAAGTTGTATTAAATACAATTATTACATTGACACAGGTAGTAATATCACCAATAAGATAATCTTACCAAAATGACACATTACCTTTGCAGTTAACCTCCCTTCTGTCTTATCTGACTTGTATAATTAAAAAGGTTATAGAAATTTATAAACTCAGGAATTAGCAGTGCAGACAGAAATGTGAAATTGTATATGAGATATTTTTTATATGAATATTAACATACAAATTGTTCCTAGAGATTAAAAAAAAAACAAAACACTAACTTGTTGGAGTCTGTCTATATTCTTCATTATGACTATTATACAAACCAAAATGAAGAGATGATCAAACTAAATCACTGGGCTTCCCTAGTGGTTCAGAAAGAAAAGAATCTACCTGCAATGCAGGAGAACTGGCTTTGAACCCTGGGTCATGAAGATCCTCTGGAGAAGGAAAAGGTAAGCCATTCCAGTATTCTTTCCTGAAAAGGTTATAGAAATTTATAAACTCAGGAATTAGCAGTGCAGACAGAAATGTGAAATTGTATATGAGATATTTTTTATATGAATATTAACATACAAATTGTTCCTAGAGATTAAAAAAAAAACAAAACACTAACTTGTTGGAGTCTGTCTATATTCTTCATTATGACTATTATACAAACCAAAATGAAGAGATGATCAAACTAAATCACTGGGCTTCCCTAGTGGTTCAGAAAGAAAAGAATCTACCTGCAATGCAGGAGAACTGGCTTTGAACCCTGGGTCATGAAGATCCTCTGGAGAAGGAAAAGGTAAGCCATTCCAGTATTCTTTCCTGGAGAATTCCATGGACAGAGGAGCCTGACGGGCTCCAGTCCATGGGGTTGCAAAGAGTTGGACATGACTGAGCGACCAACACACACACACTTTCTAGCCACTGGAACTATAAGTATAGCCAGTTGACTGACTATTTGAACAAAAACACAAAGGGCCATAGAATATAATGGTGTACTGAAACAACATGAACGATTTATCTCTATAGATTTCCAATGTTTTGAAAATATCTAAACCTTTTCCAAATGTTGAATAGTAGTATAAATCAATCATCAGAGTAGGAAGAGGAAATTATTCTTATCATAGATTTTATGATGAGTAGGCTTTTTTTATGTTCTCTTTCTTTCTTGTGCTTGAAAGTCTGTATTTTCAGATGAATTCTAAATATATTCACTAAAGGCAAATATTTGTGCTTTCAGGATGCTTGAAATGAAATTAGTAAAATGAGTATGGAAATTCTGAGGGGGAATGTGTGGAAGAATGAGGAGGAATGAGTCCACATAAAAAATACAAGATATTCTCAAACCTGAATATTCTTTAGAGAGTGATGTTTCTCTTTTCCTTGCAACATATGATTTATGCCATATCTGTTTATAAATATTATAGTATTTATTAAGAGATGGGAATACCAGGCCATCTTACCTGCCTCCCAAGAAATCTATGTGGAGGACAAGAAGCAACAGTTAGAACTAGGCATGAAACAATGGACTGGTTCAAAATTAGGAAAGCAGTATGCAAAGGCTGCATATTGTCACCCTGCTCGTTTAACTTATACGCAGAATACACCACGCAAAATGCTTGGGCTTCTGGGTGCCCAAGCAGTAATCAAGATTTTCAAGAGAAATATCAACATCCTCATATATACAGATGATACCACGCTAATGGCAGAAATGTAAGAACCTCTTGATGAAGGTGAAAGAGTGGAGTGAAAAAGCTGGCTTAAAATACAACATTCAAAAAATGAAGACCATGGCATGTGATCCCATCAGTTCATGCCAAATAGATGGATAAAATTTGCAAACCATGACAAATTTCATTTTCTTGGGCTCCAAAATCACTACGGATGGTGACCGCAACAAAGAAATTAAAAGATGCCTTGCTCTTTGAAAAAAAAAAAAAAACTATATAACAAACCTAGACAGTGTATTAAAAAGCAGAGACATCACTTTGCCAACAAAGGTTCATGTAGTCAAAGCTATGGTTTTTCCAGTAGTCATGTATGGATGTGAGAGTTGGACTGTAAAGAATTGATGCTTTTGAACTGTCGTGCTGGAGAAGACTCTTGAAAGTCCTTTGGATGCTAAAAAGATCAAACCAATCCATCCTAAAGGAAATCAACCCTTAATATTCATTGGAAGGTCTGGTGCTGAAGCTGAAACTCCAGTACTTTGGCCACTTGATGCAAAGAGCTGACTCATTTGAAAAGACCCTGATGCTGGGAAAGATGGAGGGCAGGAGGAGAAGGGGACAACAGAGGATGAGATGGATGGACGGCATCACTGAATCAATGGACAGGAGTGTGGGTAAACTCCAGGAGTTGGTAATGGACAGGGAGGCCTGGCATGCTGAGGTTCATCGAGTCGCAAAAAGTCGGACACGACTGAGCGACTGAACTGAGCTGAACTAGTGACTGAACAACAACAACAATCTGTTGGATAAATAGGTGAATTAATTAACTCAATCTATGGATAACTGCTTTTGTCAACAAGAGACCAGGACAAATGTAGCATTGCTAATAATGAAAGATCTAACATGAAAATAAGCCTGTACTTGGAGAAAGAAATGGCAACCCACTCCAAAATTCTTACCTGGAGATTTCCCTGGACAGAGGAGTCTGGTGGGCTACAATCCATGAGGTCACAGAGAGTTGGACATGACTGAGCAGCTAACAGTTTCAAGCTGAATGAAGTCTTGTGTTTGTAGGCCAAAAAAGCTCACTGAAGAGCAGGCCAAGTAAATGAAAAAACAAAAACATTTACATATAATGTGGCAAAATATTTAAATTTAAACTGAAGAAAATAATGCAGCCACAGACTTGTTATATATATGTGTGTGTGTGTGTGTATAGACACACACACTGTTTCCATTAGGACTATCATCCAGAACCCTTCCATCCAATAGACCACATTAGAAAAGTTTTTGTGTTGTATCTTATACGCTGTTGCAATGTTTAGGAATCCTGGAGACCCACAGAAGAAAGGATTGCATAATTCTTTGTTACCTTCCTACTAGAAGTGTGTTTAACATAAATAAAATATTCAAATTACAGTTAAGTGAAAGTTATAAACTGTTGTTAAGCTTTGTTTTTTTTCTTTTTCTTGTTAATTGGGGTCTAGTTGCTACAGACATTACTTTGTCCACAAAGGTCCAGCTAGTCAAGGCTATGGTTTTTCCAGTGGTCATGTACGGATGTGAGAGTTGAACTGTAAAGAAAGCTGAAAGTCAAAGAATTGATGCTTTTGAACTGTGGTGTTGGAGAAGACTCTTGAGAGTCCCTTGGACTGCAAGGAGATCCAACCAGTCCATCCTAAAGGAGATCAGTCCTGGGTATTCATTGGAAGGACTGATGCTGAAGCTGAAACTCCAACACTTTGGCCACCTGATGCGAAGAGCTGACTCATTTGAAAAGATTGGGAAAGATCTCATGCTGGGAAAGATTGAGGGCAGGAGGAGAAGGGGACAACAGAGGAAAAGATGGTTGTATGCCATCACAGACTCAATGGACATGGGCTTGAGTGGACTCTGGCAGTTGGTAATGGGCCTGGCATGCTGCATTTCATGGGGTAACAAAGAGTCAGACATGACTGAGTGACTGAACTGATCACTGAGTTGATTTAGAAGATTGTACAACAAAGTGAATGAGTTCTATGTATATATATACATATATATATGTATATGTATATATCCCTTCCTTTTTGGATCTCCCTCCCATGCCTCTATCTCACCCCTCTGGGTCAGTACAGAGCACCAAGCTGAGCTCCCTGTGTTATATACCATCTTCCCACTAGCTATATGCTTTACACATGGTGGTGTACATATGTAAATCCTAATCTCACAGTTCATCCCACCTCCTCCCCCACCACGTCCATAGGTCCACTCTACATTTGCACCTCGATTCTTGCCCTGCAAATAGGTTCATCTGTATCATTTTTCTAGATTTCACATATATGCATTAATATAAGACTTTTGTTGACCCACCTTATAGAATAATGAAAAGAAAGAGAAAAATGAACAAATGGGATATAATTAAACTTAAAAGATTTTGCACAGCAAAGAAAACCATAACTGAGACAAAACGACAACCCTCAGAATGGGAGAAAATATTTGCAAATGAAACAAATGACAAGGGATTAATCTCCAAAATATACAAACAGCTCATGAAGCTCATTATCAAAAAACATACAGATGTGTATAAGAGACAGCCCTTGGACTAAAGAATCGATGCTTTTGAACTGTGGTGTTGGAGAAGACTCTTGAGAGTCCCTTGGACTGCAAGGAGATCCAACCAGTCCATTCTGAAGGAGATCAACCCTGGGATTTCTTTGGAAGGAATGATGCGAAAGCTGAATCTCCAGTACTTTGGCCACCTCATGGGAAGAGTTGACTCATTGGAAAAGGCTCTGATGCTGGGAGGGATTGGGGGCAGGAGGAGAAGGGGACGACCGAGGATGAGATGGCTGGATGGCATCATGGACTCGATGGACGTGAGTCTGAGTGAACTCCGGGAGATGGTGATGGACAGGGAGGCCTGGCGTGCTGCGATTCATGGGGTCGCAAAGAGTCAGACACGACTGAGCGACTGAACTGAACTGAAGAGTTATTTCATATTTTTATTGTTCCCTTTTTAATAGTATCCTATTCTTGTCTCAGAGATGTGAAATCTAATCTTACCTCTATGATACTATTGATTATAGTTGGGTATATTTTATATTTAGGGGAGGATAGGTTTTTCATTTTGCTTATTTTTGTATTGTCGCTATTATTTTGTTGTTTTATTCTTTCCTATTTCTGGTTTGCAATTCTGTTCTTGTCATAGTGTATCTCAAATGTCTAGTTATGTTGAAGTTCTTGGGGCAGGGCTTATAAACTGATAAGATTTTACTGTAATGAGAAGGCAGTCTGCTTTTTCACTGCAACAACTCCCAAAAGACAGTCAGCCAATCTGTGTGTGTGCTTTTTCTCCTGGATTGGTAAATACTTATGCAGAGGAACCTTGCAGTCTTTTATCAGCTTTCTAGGAACCATGTTGGGGAAGGAGACTGGAATGTCTTAGCATTTGTACAGACTTTTACTCAGTCCCTTTCTTTTCATATATCTCCTTACTCTTAACTGTCACTAATGCCCCTGATTCCAGATCCTTTGTGGTTCAGCCTCACCCAAGATTAACTTCCTCTTTTGGATGGAGAAGACACAGAAGCCTGTTGATCTTAGAGAAGATCTACAAGTCTTAAAATTTTAAAATGAAGTCTTTTTTTCCCCCGCATTACCACCCTATTTCCATCTTCAGAGACAGTCAGTACTTTGAATTCTCAAGCCTCTTCAGGTCCCACAATGCCAGTGGGCTTGCCGTTTATTGGTAGCCTGTCTACCCATTTCAGGCTCAGGCTTTAGCTTTCTCTGACCTGCTATATCAGTTACCCCCTTGTGTATCTGCTTCTCACTTCTAAAATTTTATTGACATTTCTCATCATCTTGTGATCTCTTCTCACATTTTATTTATCTTTGGGGTTTGAATTTTATTCCTTTGTTCTCATCTTAATAATGCTTTAAGAAACAAGAGATTAAAGTATGTGTTCAGTCCATTTCATTTAAAGTCTCTAAATAGTTTGAATTCCTCATCTGGAATTACCTTTGTGGCCTATTTACCAATGACATAGAAATAGTAGTTCTTTCTTTCTTGACACCTTCATTTTTTTCTACTTCGTAACTTGAAATAACCCTGATCTCTGAAGATGCTGATGCTCATCAGGCACTAAGAAATCCTAGGCAAGGGTCTTCAAAAAAGACACAGGTTTATATGATGGTATCATTTTGCAAAATACATCAGGAAACAAACTGACAAATATTTGTGTGCTGCCTGCGGTAAGTTGGTACAACTGACAGAACCATAAATATAAATCACCCTACTTTAGGTAATTCTGCCTGTAGTACATGCAATTTAATTATTTAATGGTTTCAGGGAAGATGTCTTGAATATGTTCGTATAGCATTTGAGCAGCATCATTCTCAACAAAGCTAAGGTCAATGATAACCACACTTTTTAAGGCTGAAAGGTAGACCTAGGAACAAACAATGAAGAAGGCCATTAAGTATATATGAGTGAAGTCTCTCAGTCGTGTCCAACTCTTTGTGACCCCATGGACTGTAGCCTACCAGGCTCCTCCCTCCATGGGATTTTCCAGGCAAGAGTACTGGAGTGGGTTGCCATTTCCTTCTCCAGGGGATCTTCCCGACCCAGGGATCGAACCCTGGTCTCCTGCATTCCAGTCAGACACTTTAACCTCTGAGCCACCAGGGAAGTCAACTGTGAATTATGTCACTTAATTGCATTGAATGACAGAGTGATATCAGATAGCAAGAGGCTATAGACCCATGCCTCTACTACCATAATCCTGGGTTCTGGTATATCTAGGACCCATTGATCAGATCAGGCCATTCCAAGAAAGTGAATGATCAACCCAGAAATGGCCTGGGGGAACTCAGTTGGAGAGAATCTGATTTAAAATGACTATTCTCTGTCTTAAGTGAAGAGGAAAGTCCATGGTAGAATATCATGCCATTTTGGAAACTAAGACTAGGTCTTGTATCTCCCCAGTCATCTTCTGATTACATCAGGGCCCTCATTGCTCTCTAAACTGAATTAGTTTCGTCTAGCCTGCATGTCTGGGACTGAATATGCATCAAGCCTAGGGAATAGAGTAATTCATTTTCTCTTCCCAATTACAGAAGAGTTAACTTATGGGAAATGTCTTTATTTTGATGGTTGTTGGTTATATGGGTATGTACATTTGTTAAAGCTAATCAACCTTTTCACATAAAATATATACATTTTACTGCATGTAAATTATACCCTAATCAGTTGATTTTAAAATATGGATAGCTTGTGGAATTTGTAAGACTCTCCTGCTGAAATTATTTCAGGTAGTATAGTGACTAAAAACTATGCCTGTAATTTTGACATGGATTTCTGTATCTTTCTTAAGCTTTAATCATCTAATCTACGTAACTGAGATCTTAATATCTGCTTCAGAGAGTTTTAAGGATAAAATTTTTTTTTAATGCATATAAATGCACAATACCTGGCACATAGTAGATCCTCAGTGTTGTAGCTGCAAATTATTACTTATATAACAATTACTACTGTTTACATTATCATTTCTCCTTTGATTTCTTTTTATTACCTTTTCACAGAAAACCCATATAGACAGCTACCCTGTAATTGTCATGGAAGCATGCCTGGAAAGACAGCAATAGAACTTGGACCTCTATGGTATGTGCCTAAGCGTAGTAATGTATTCAGAGTTTATGCATGTATTGCTCTGGTTGCTGACTTTTGATTACTGTGGTAGAAGACAAATTTAGGTTCAATAAACATAGGTAAATGTAATTCTTTTCCCCTATGAACCTGAGTGAGTGAGTGAAGTCACTCAGTTGTGTTCAACTCTTTGCAACCCCATGGATACCAGGCTTCTCCGTCCGTGGGATTTTCTAGGCAAGAGTACTGACTGGAGTGGGTTGCCATTTCCTTCTCCAATTTCTTTTCACATTTTTCTATACCATTATTCTTCCAAGTTTGTGAGAGTTAAGATGAAGTCGGATCAAAGAAAAGCCAAGCTGATCTGCAAACTAAATAATTCATTCCTAAGTAGTAAGGATGAGGCTTTTTTCAGCTGATAATTATAGAACTAGGGTATGATTTTAAAGTGATCACTGTAACTGTTTATAGACCAGTCAACTAATGTAAAAGTTCTTTGAGGAATTAATTTTAAGGAAGAAGGGCATGTTAAAGTGTCTGCTTTTGTATTAGGTAAAGCTGTTTATATGTGACACAGCTGCAAATATTTAACATATGTGTGTGCTTTTTGCATCCTTGGTAACTAGTTATGGTGTTTTTCATGTTTGAAAGTTGAATTACTTTTACTCACAGTCCTTCCCATAAGCTGTTTGTTACTAGAGATCCTTGGAGAAATTTGAGACTGCTAATAGCATTGTAATAAGGATCATTGCAAACTTCAGCCTCGTTACTTTATGAGGTCAATGTTTAGTCATTGCTAAGTCTAAAAGTTAACTTAATGGTAAACATATTTGTGCTGATTCCCATTATTTTATTTTCGAGTAAATAACTTTAAGAATGACCTGGCCAGCCTTGCCTTCTAGTACTCTCAGTCACCTGCAGTATGTTGACCCTACTCACTCTTGGAACTGGGGAAGTTCAGAGTAACAGGTTGCTAGATCCAGAAAGATCTCCTAGCCCAACTCTTCCCTCATTTTACCAAATGAAAAAATGATGGCACAGAGTATTTAAGTGTTGGATAAAACTGATCCCTCAGGATTTAATTAGTTGCACACACAGAGCCAGAACTCATTTTTTTTTTTTTACCTCCAAGACTGAAAAGCCAGTGTTCATGTCTTTACGCTCATCCAGTCTCTTCTCCCTTCCCTTCCTCTAGTTCAAATTCTGCATCCTTTTTGAAGTGTCACTCCTTAGTGCTTAAATCCAAAATAATCTTTGAATTGTCTTTTAGTAAATCTTACATTGGTCACTCGTTTGACACTTAAAATCACATATCCTTTCATATATATTTGCTAACCCTAGTAATAGCTACTGTTTCTTGAGGATATGGGCTTCCCTTGTGGCTCAGCTGGTAAAGAATCCGCCTGCAATGTGAGAGACCCAGGTTCGATCCCTGAGTTGGTAAGATCCCTGGAGAAGGGAAAGGCTACCCACTCCAGTATTCTGGCCTAGAGAATTCCGTGGACTAGTCCACGGGTCGCAAAGAGTCAGACACGACTGAGCAACTTTCACTTCACTTGAGGATATACCTTGTACTAGGGATTGTAGGTGTATTATCTCATTTAATTCCCCTAACTGTGAGAAGTTTTATTTTCCATATTATAATAAGGAATGTGGGACTCAAAACAATAGTTATTCAATATTACGTAGCTAATAAGTGGTGGAAAGGCTTGTCTGACCTGGAATTCATATTCTGTCCATTATACTTGTGATTCTCAAATTAAATGGGAAACATATCAGACTGAGCCCTGGGCCACTTTTTAACTACATCACCACCAGCACATGTAATTCTTATGGATGTCACCCTGCTCCACCATATATGCCCTGGAACTAAGGGTTACTGTTACTGATAGGAATATGCATTGTGAAAACCTCTGCATTACTGTGTGTCCCAGTCTAGATGCTGTCTACATTTATAGGCTTTCATAGGGTAAACAGTGAATTTTATACTTCGCTATATCTTACGCCTCTATGAACAACAGGACATACACCTTATGAGGGCTCAGTAAGTTGACCTACTGTGAATAAAATTTCCTTTACTAATCCCACTAGCTTAGAGAATTGACATGATAAAGTGGGCAAATTATCTTAGTCGTTTTTATGAAGACTTATTTTATTAAAGAAAACACTTCTTGAATCTAATTCTATATTCTTTTTTCAGGTCAAGTTCCCTTTTCAATACTGGATTCCTCAAAAGAATGCTGTCTGAATCTCTTCACCATGGCTTAGATGACATTCAGACCCTAATAAAGACACTAATCTTTGAGTCAGAGTGTACTCCTCAAAATCAGTTTTCAGTTCATGCACCTTCAAATCTCAACAAGCAAGGTGACTTAACACTAATTTATTAGGTTAAAAATTGTTCATCAAAAATACTCCATCTTTAATGTTATAATTAAAAGCCATATAAGTAGTATGCTTTAAGTAAATTCTCTGTAATGAGTCCCAGTTAGCTTTTTTAATTGCGTTGTTTTCTTCAAGTTTATATTAGGGGCCTGAAAGGAATGATTTTGTTTTATAGATGTATTTTTTAAACTTTAGTAGATTGAAAGAACTAAAAGTCTGTTCTGATTTTATTACCCTGTATCTGCTTTCTGGAAAGAGAAACTTTAGGTTATTCTGAGAACAGTGTGGACAAAAATTTTGTAATATCCATTGAGACATGGAAGCTAGGTACCACTCAGGAAAGTTAAGTTTTTTCTCCTTTGTTTTCTCTTTAGTATAAATAGGCTTTTGTAGTTTTATCTGGCTATTGATAGAAGGGTGGGCCTGTTAGGTATCTTAGAGGGTCAAAAAATGAATTCTTGGAATTTGTTTTGGTCACAGAATCTCATATATTCATAAAAGCAGTGCATAGATTTAGTAAGCTTTTTATGTAAACTTCAAATTGTTGCTTAATATCATCCTGTAAAATATTTTGTTTCCATTTGTTCTAATTTTAGAAGAATGCAGTGTATTTATTAAAACTACAGATGATACCACAACAGACAGTCACAGCGCACAAGGTACGTGTGTGTGTGTAACACATCTGTGTAAGAGCACGCAGCAGCAGGGTAACTGGAAGAGAAGAGGTTGCTTTGGTAGCCTACTTCATTTTCATCTTATTATACTAGCAACCAAATTACAGCAGACCTCGTTTATCTGGTATTTGCATAGTTCAAAACTTCTATTAATACGTACTTTGTTCACATCTCTGGTATATGGTTGCAAGAGCTATACAAGATGTTAAATGTCATTAACCAGAAGACCCTAACTCTGGCCGTAAGAATTTTATTACATAGACTTTCTTATAATTTGAGGTGTGTACATACTTTAAAATACACTTGTAGTAGGCATTGTAAATTCATATCAAAGGATTTTAAGATTTGTAATGGCGATGCTTAATGTCTAAGGTTTTTAGAAGGTAATGTTAGATTCTAAATCTGTTTTGTATACAGGCAAAAACAGTGTTGAGATTGAAAGAACCAAGGACTATAGTTACAAGCTGTAATTCTGTATTAGTTGCTCAACATTTTAGTGTTGATTTTCAAAGAAAAGAAAATTTCAGCTCCTGCTAACAGCTTATGGTTTAATAACTACATACTGTTCCCAACAGTCATGTTCATTTACCATCTTCAACTAATTTGTTAGGATTCAAATCACTTAAAAATGATTTATTCTCCTTAATTTCTCTGTTGGAGGGAAGAGAAAGGCATTCTAGTATACTGTAAAATACATTAAATTTAAGAGTATCATTCTACTTCTTTGTGTCATTTGTTACATAACCTCAGCCAGGTCCCCCACCTTTAAGAGTTGTCATAAAACCTTTTTAGAATAAGGTAAAAACATAAGTTTTGAAGATATTTAAAATCTCTGAGCCTTTCTCATGTATAAATTAAGGGAATTAGACTAATCTCTGTGGATTCTTTTATAGCTCTAAAATCATGATTGTTCTAAACTAGTGTAACAATATATAAAATCTTACATGATAGAAAATACCAGACAAAAGAAATCCATGTACTGCTGATGACAGAAATGGGAAGGCATTGGATTTTTAGTCTCAGCCGTTCCCAACTCTGGGGGCACATATGCCTTCTTAGATTTAATGTGACAGTATAATCAGGTTTTAATTATCTGATTTAATGGAGAAGCCATGAGTCAATACTTCAAAATATTTATCTTTGAATGCAGTTTATCATTCATTTTCATGCATCAAATTTGTCTTCTGAACACTTTCACTTAAGTGAATGTTCATGAAAATTTTAAATTTGGCCATAGTAACATCCATGTAGAAATATGGAGTTGAACATTCAGAAAAAAATCTCCATATGGTAACTTGGATATCTCAATTGTCTTCCTTTTGTGACTTTTAAAGGGATACATTGCTAGAAACTTACTTGCTAGCTTCCTTTCACTGAAAATGTAAAGGCTAAGTACTGCGGTAAAAAGTAGGCAATGAGATCATACAGTGTATTCATAGATTCCTATATGCAAGCCCCTGAGACTGACTTTGTGTTTGTTTTGTGTTCAATGAAGACTACTGTGTATCAAACACAGTTAACTCTTGAATAGCCCCGGGATTAATTCATGTTTAACTTAAAGTCAGTCCTTCATCCACAAATTCAATAAACTGTGGACCATGTGTTACTGTAGTTTCTCCCTGTTGAAAAATATCCAAGTTGAAATAGACCCACACAATTCAAAACCGCATTGTTCACAAGGGTCAATTCTACTGGCGTTCAGTAGAGAATACAAGTATAGAAATAAAGGACCTTATTCTCCAGGAACTTAGAATATAATTTGGGAAGGATTTATACACATTATTAAAGACCTAAATACATGAAACAAGAAAACATCTAATGACAGAACTTAAACTCAGAGTAGTGTTGAGAGTAGTGAAATCTGTAGAATGACTGGCCCAGATTTCAAAAATGGCTTTCTATAGAAGATGGAGGTAGGCATGAGGCTTAAAACTGAAGAAGGTAGAAAAAGAAGTTCTGATTCAGCAAACAGTTCAACAGTAAAATTACATGAGTAAAGGACAGTGAAAATATAAAGAATAAATATTACAATAAAAGCTATGTTATTGTAAGAATTAAGATTGGATAGATAGGTCAAAATGTTGTATCAAAGGATTTAGACTTGAAGATAGTATGTAGTTATTAAAGTATCTGGCTTGTAATTTTTAAGAGAATGCTAACTTTCTGTGTTTATATCTGTACATTCCAGGAAAGAGAAAAAGTAATGAAACAACTGCAAATTTAGTCAAGAGGCAAAAGACTGATGTCAATACTGAACATCCTCCCTTTTATTACAACATCCACAGACACAGCATTAAAGGAATGAACATGCCAAAGTAAGACAGTGAATGACAAAGTGTATTTAATATTTTTATGACATTATGATTTAAAACAAGAACCTCATTTTTTTTTGCCTTTCCTTGTTGCAGGTTAAAAAAGTTTTTGTGCTATCTTTCTCAAGCAGGCTTTCGAGTAAGCCGAACTCATTTTGATCCAATGGGAGTTCGTACAGATGCACCTCTAATGCAGTTTAAATCCATCCTTTTGAAGTACAGCACCCCTACTTACACTGGAGGACAATCAGAGGGCCATGTCCAACCAGCATCTGAAGATACAGTAGCTGACAGGGTTGAAATGTCAGTGAATGACAAAGCAGAATCAGGTGGTTGCAGAAGATGGTAATGTAAAGGAATGTTTCTCACATGTCTGTGTTGGTGACCTAATAGTTCTCTTTAACAACTGTAGTGCTTTTTCTAGTCTTTCAATTCAGTTGTGTAAAAAAAAAAAAACAGTGCTCTTTTCATTCAGAAAATTAGCAGTTTCTAATTTAGCTGGTTTGAGAGCTATGCTTTCCAAGTTTTTCTTATTTTAAAGAAAACTTAAAATTTTAATGAAAACATTTCATATGAAGCCAAGTTTGTGACTGAGATCACCCTACTGTTTAATAACTCAGAAATTTTTCACATGCAGAGTGTTTGGAATTTTATATGTTATGAAAATAACACATTACTTAATCTCAGCTCTACTTAAAGTGATTCACGATGTTTATCTTTTCTGTTTCGTAATGTGTAAGATGAATCCAGAATCCTTTTATTAAAGTGACCCTAAATAGGAGGAATAGTGTCCTTTCTGATTACACATGTATTATTTCACAAATACAAGCTAAAATATATTCCCAAGTTCAAGAAATCTTATTTCTCCAACTAAATACTTATCAGAGAAATACATTTTCTTATAAGTGTAAAGTCTGATGCTTACACTTAAGAGTAAGATTTTGTTAAAATAAATTGAAACTACTGTTCTAATATAACTGTTTACAAGAGGAGAGATTTCGTTATAAATTAAACTGGGTGATCTCAAGTGCCTCAGTTAATGCACGTACAATATTCATTCGCTTGGTTATGCTACCTCTCAGGGGTAAAACTTGTCACCTTATGAATTTATGAAGTGAAGATTTTCTTGCTTTTTGGGGTGGGTTTTTTTTGTTTGTTTTGCTTTTTTGGTTTATGTATGTGCTAATTTTTTGTACAAGTAGCCCAGGCTAACATGACTATGGAAATTAGTTGGAAAAAAATATCTTGTTTCCATTAATAAATATGGTTGGTTCTTGCTTCATCTGAATGTAAGAGTTTGTATGAAAAGGTATACCAAAAATTTAGATTTTTGTCCCAAGGATTTAATACACCTTTACCTAAGTGTTTCTTAGAAAAACTAACTTTTTTACAAGTATTAAGCTTGGGAAATGGAGGAAGACAAATGACTGAAAGGTTTAAATATATCATGTAAACAAAAACATTCCTATGACATACACAGAAATTCAGGGAGTTGGGGTTGCATCAACGTAAGAGTATTAATTTAGAAGAAATAAGAAAAACTCATGTTATTACAGTGTAATCTTAGAAGGATGCTTTTTCTTGTCTCCAATTAATGGAATTTTAGTAAAATAAAGGAATAAAGTACCTGTTAGTTTCTATGACCATTAAAAGAAAACCTTTATTATTCTTGCCAGTTAATTCACAAACACGAAAAGAAATAAAAGTTGTTTTTTTTTTGTATAGTTAAGAAAAGTTTCTATAAATCCATAAGACAAATCAGCACTTGGACTATCTGATTATTTTAAATATATGTGTATGGGGAGAGGAAATAAGGTGAAAGAATAGGAGGATATAGAAGCCATCTCCCCCTACAAACATATGGAAAATACATCTACATGTGGAACAATTTTCACTGAAAACAAACTGGAACCTGTCAGATGTACAACCAAGGCTATATAAATGATCCACACAGAAAGGTAAGGAAAAACAAGCAGTCAGGTAGGGACCTGTGACCCTGGGAGGGAACTTGGAGGAAAAGGGAGATTACCCTCCCTGGAGGGCGAGTGGTTCAAGCCACACATTGGGTGCCTCAGCCTGGGGTCCAACAAAGGGAAGATGAGGCCCTTGGCTGGTTGGAGGGCCAGTGAGAATAACAGGAGGCTCTGGGAAGGCTGTACTCTACTCATGAGGAGCACCTGGATACTCACATGGCCTCAAAGCTGGCTGGAAAGGGCGATTGAAATGGAAACCTCACAGACTGCTGACGTTCCCCATGACCACTCTGGTATGCCCGCCACCACCCCCAGCCTGAGCTGAGCAGATGCTCCAGCACTGCGGGCCTTGCACTGCATATTCACCACGAAGCAAGGGTTGCCACAACTGTGGAAAAGCTCAGCTGGCTATGAGATGCTAAAGGCAGCTCAAACCCTGTGCTGTCTTAGCAAGGTGGGGAGCAGCCGTTTCCGGTGATGGCACAGCAGAGTCAGTCAGCAAGGTCACCTCAGTCAGTCAGTCAGTTCAGTCGCTCAGTCGTGTCCGACTCTGTGACCCCATGAATCACAGCACGCCAGCCCTCCCTGTTCATCACCATCTCCCGGAGTTCACTCAGACTCACGTCCATCGAGTCCGTGATGCCATCCAGCCATCTCATCCTCGGTCGTCCCCTTCTCCTGCCCCCAATCCCTCCCAGCATCAGAGTCTTTTTCCAATGAGTCAACTCTTCGCATGAGGTGGCCAAAGTACTGGAGTTTCAGCTTTCGCATCATTCCTTCCAAAGAAATCCCAGGGTTGATCTCCTTCAGAATGGACTGGTTGGATCTCCTTGCAGTCCACGGGACTCTCAAGAGTCTTCTCCAACACCACAGTTCAAAAGCATCAATTCTTCGGCACTCAGCCTTCTTCACAGCCCTCACCTAAGACCCACTGTGCACCTCTTGCTCCAGCACTGCTCCCCGCTGGTGTGAAGGTGAGTACTGGGAGGAACAAGAGCACACTGAAAGCTACCTGAGCCAGCCTGGACCTGACCCTCGGGGCTTCTGCTCCAGCAGCATGAGACCTGACCCCACCCCTGCAGGCAACTGAGTGGAGGGGAAGCCCTGCCTCACACCCACTTCCAACCCCGCCTCCCACCAGTGACAGCTGCCAGCTCACCCCTCTGAAGAAAGATGTGACCTGTGATCATGTCCGATCCAGCTCTCCCACCAAAGAACACGCAGACTACACAGGATACTCCCACATAAGGACTCCTTCAAGGATGCCAGAGGGAACTGTTTCACCTGATTGCATAGGGATAGAGAAAAATAAGCCAAATAAGATGACAGGAATTTCAGTTGAAAGAGCAAGAGAAAATGGTTAGGGTGGGGGAACTAATGAAATAAATATTTACCAGGTAAAAGAATTCAAAGCATTAGTAATGAGAATGCTACCTGAACTAGGAAAAGGAATAGATGAATACAGTGCGAAAGTTTTAAAGAACTAGAAAATATAAAAGAGAACCAGTCAAAACTGAACACAATAACTGAAATAACAAGCACTAGAAAGAATGACCAGCTCACTGGGTAAAACAGAACACATAAGTAACCTGGAAGATAGAACAATGGAAATTACCCAATCGCACAACAAAAATTTTTTAAACGTTAAGATCACACTTCTAGGGATCTCTGAGGTAACGTGTATCAACATTCACATTATAGGGGTCTCAGAAGAGAGATGGGAGTCAAAATGTATTTAATGAAATTATGGCTCAAAGTGATGAAAGGGAAAAACATGCAACCTAGGATACTCTACCCAGCAAGATTATCATTTAGAATTGAAGGCGAGATAAAGAACTCAGATAAGCAAAAATGGAAAGTGTTCCTCAATACCAAGCCAACCCTAAAAGCAAATGTTAAAGGTTCTTCTGTAAATGGAAAAGAAAAGGCTCTAACAAATTATAGGAAAGGACAATCCCACTAGTAATGGCAAATATGTAGTAAAAGCCAAGTATCAACCACTCAAACAAGCTAGTACAAAGGTTAAAAGACAAAAAATTTATAATCAATTATAACTGTAATTACTAAGGGAACTGTCCTCTTCCACATGGTCTAACAGTCAGGATTCCTGGCTTTCACTCAGGTGGCCTGGGTTTGACTCCTGGTGTGGGAAGGAAGAGATTTTGGGTGGCTTCCCTAGTGGCTCAGATGGTAAAAAATCCGCCTGCAATGTGGGAGACCTGGGTTCGATGCCTGGGTTAGGAAGATCCCCTGGAGAAGGGAGAGGCTACCCACTCCAGTAAGTACTCTGGCCTGGAGAATTCCATGGACAAAGGAGCCTGGCAGGCTACAGTCCATGGGGTCACAAAGAGTCGGACATGACTGAGTGACTTTCACTTTAGTAAAGGAATAAACATGAAGATGTAAAATATAACAAGAAATACTAAGTAGAGGAAAAGGTAGTAAAAACATAGATCCTTTTAGAATGTGTTTGAACCTAAAGGACTATCTGTTTAAAATAAATCAATACAGAACCATGGAACCCCACAGTAACCGCAAAACACCTACAATAGATACACAAAAACAAGAATGGACCACAAATACACCATGAAGGAAAATCATCAAACCACAATGGAAGAAACAAAAAAGGGACAGGGAAGAACCACAGAATAAGCAAAAAACAAGTAATAAAATGGCAGTAAGTACATACCTATCAGTAATTAATGTCAATAGATTTTCAAGGTGGAAGATTAGGTTTTTAAGATCTTCTTTGTAAATATAAAATCAATAGCTGTAATTTCACCATGATAAGGCAGTGATCCATGAAGGGGGATATCACTGTAATGGCAGAAAGCAAAGAGGAACTAAAGAGCCTCTTAATAAGGGTGAAGGAGGACAGTGAAAAAGCTGGCTTAATACTCAATATTAAAAAAACTAAGATCATGGCATCCAGTCCCATCACTTCATTGCAAATAGAAGGCAAAGAAAGCAGGGACAGATTTCCTCTTAGGCTCTAAAATAACTGCAGATGGTGACTGAAGCCATGAAATTAGAAGATGATTGCCTCTTGGCAGAAAAGCTATGACAAACCTAGACAGTGTGTTACAAAACAAAGACATCACTTTGCCGACAAAGATCTGTATAGTCAAGGGTATGAGGTCTTTCCAGCAGTCATGTACGGATGTGACAGCTGGAACATAAGGCAGGCAGAGACGGAAGAATTAATGCTTTCAAACTGTGGTGCTGGAGAAGGCTCCAGAGTCCCTTGGACAGCAAGGAGCTCAAACCAGTCAATCTTAAAGGAAATCAACCCTGAGTAGTGATCAAACCCGGGCCGCCTGCATTGGGAACATAGAGTCTTAGCCACTGGACAATCGAAAAGTCCCTACCGTCCTTCATGTTTCATTACGTAGTTAACTTTACCAGTGCTACTATTTATGTGGATTCAACTTACTATCTAACGTCATTTCTGCCTGAAGGATTCTTCAGTATTTCCTATAAGGTAGGCAGGTCTGGACCATCTAAGTTTCTTTCATTTTTGAGGAGTAATTTTGCTGCATAGAAAATTCTGGGTTGACTTTTTCTTGCAGAGCCTCTGGGCCTCCATGACTTTCCTATGAGAAGCAAGCTGTTAATCTTTTTAAAGAGTCCTCATATGTGATCACTTTTCTCTTGCTGTTTCTCAAACCCTGTCTTATTTAGCACTAGTTAGGCTTCTCACGGGGTCGCAAAGAGTCGGACACGACTGAGCGACTGAACTGAACTGAGGCTTCTCAGATGTGCATATTCTTTTTTGTAAAATTCTGAAGTTTGGGGCAATTATTTCTCCAAATATACGGTAACCCCTTTTCTTCTCTCCTTCTAGGACCCCCATTATGCTATTATACTTGATAGTGTCCCTGAGATCTCTGCATTTTCCCCCTTTATTCCTTTAAATTTTATTTCATATTGCAATATAGCTGATTTACAATACTGTGTTTCAATTTTTTTCCTGATTTGGCTACTCTCAAGTAATACCTCTGTTCAAATTTGTTGAATATTTCTAGCAGTTCAAATCTGTTTTTGAGGGACTCTAATTTATTTCACCTGTTACAGTTTTCCAATCCAGGATTTCTATTTGCTTCTTTTATCATAATTTCTTTTTATTGTTATTTGGAGAAAGACTATTCTCAAATTTAGCTTTTAAGACATGGTTTCTTTTGTTCTCTGAACAAGCTTTTAAAGGCTAACAAAATTTTACTTATAAGTTCAACACCTGGGCTTTGTCCTAGACACTTTCTGTGCAAGTCTTGTAAACTTTTTTGAGAACTAAACATTTAAAATAATATAACATGCCAACTCTGAACCCAGAATCCCTTCCCCTCCTCAGATTTTGCTGGGTTAGAACTTCTTGACTAACTCTGTAAAGTCTGCATTTTTTTGCTGTGTGTGACTGTTACATTCTGTTTTGCTAGCTTAAATGTGAATGATCTTTGCTCAGACGTGTCCAACTCTTTGCGACCCCAAGAACAATAGCCTGCCAGGCTCCTCTGTTCATGAAATTCTCCAGGCAAGAAAACTGGAGTGGGTTGCCATTTCTTTCTCCATTTTGTTAGCTTAGAGGTCAGCTAATGATTGGACAGCAATGTTCTTTAATGCCTTTAAACAGTTAACTCTCCCAATCTTGAAGAAGTGCTCTTTGAAAATGTTGGGCTATGCCTTCAACATTTAAACATGCAGTTTACAACTTTGCCTTAGCTTTCACTTCCTACTTACAGAGCCTCAAGTTCTGTCACAGGTTAGATTAATGCCTTCTATACATGCAGCCTTCTAGATTCCCAGGAATATGCTAGAACTTTTCAAAGCCTTCTACAGGCATGACATTTTTATTTAATTTTTTTTTGGTCAGCATCTGTTTAGCCTCAACTGTTATCACAGCCTCAAGGAGCTTCTATGGTCAACAGACTAAAGATACAGATGTGTGCACAGAGTGAGTGGAGTCAGATCAAATAAAGACAAAACTCTTAAGAACACAGAGCTTTTCAGTGAGATATCAGACAGGTCAAATAGTGACAATTCTCTAGAGTGGGCTTTTTGTGGTGCTTCAAGTTCCCTCCAGTGGTTTACTAGGCTGCTGGTTTACCAGCTGCAAGGTTGCTAGTTTTCAAAGCTGACCTGCAACTGAGGAAAGATGGACAGGGAAATTTAAAATGTTACAAACCATGTTGTTACAGTTTCTGTTGAATAAATACTTTTTAGACTACTGGAAGCTTTTAGTTTTTTTTTTTTTTTTTAGAGTTCTGATAAAGTTGATTTTGACAACTTTTAGTGTTATCATTGTTTTTATGAACAACAGATTTTCAGCAGTCCTTACTCCATTAATTCAGAAAAGTTATCAAGGAAGCCATTTTTATAGTTACCACAATGGAACACTAGTTACTTTAACTTTCTAATAATTATGTTTCTAAGACTTAGTAAACCAAGTATTTCTAAGTAGAAGTGTGGTGGGAATTTAAAAGAGATCTTTTCTCATTTGGCATTTCAATTATTTCATGTTAAGTTCTCCAAGTTGAGAGTCCTAAGGTACAAGTGAAATATTGTCGTTCCTAGTGTTCAGAAGACTTAAAATGATAATGTAAAACTAATTACAAAGGTACAATAATCAAAACAGAGTGGTGCTGGCAAAAGAAAAGTCATACAGACCAATGGAATGCAAGCCCATAAATAAACCATGCTATATGTACGGTCAATCGATTTTCATTAACTGAAAATGAATTAAGGCTGCCAAGACAATTCAGTGGAGAAAGGGCAATCTTTTCCACAAATGGTGCCGGGGCAACTTCATACCCAAATGCAAACAAAGCTGATTTCTTATCTTTTGCCATATACAAAACTCAAGATGGAAAAAAAGACCTAACCTCTTGGAGGAATATCTTCATGATATTAGATTTGGCAATGCATTCTTATACATGATACCAAAGCATAGGCAAGAAATAGAAAAACTGGAACTTATCCAAATTAAAAACTCTTGTATATCACAGGACACTTCTGAAAGAGTGAAAAGCCAGCCCACAGAATGGGAGAAAATATATGAGTAAATCATGTAATCTGTTGACAGATTAATATCCAGAATATAGTAAGAACTTCTACAACACACACAAACAAACCAATTAAAAATGGGCAAAAGACTTAAATGGGTATTTCTCCACAGAGGATATACAAATGGCCAGTAAGCATGTGAAAATATGCTTAGCATCACAAGCCATTAGGGAAATGCAACTCAAAAACACAATCCATAAGCACATCTACTGAAAGCAAAAACAGCAAGTGTTAGTGAAGAGGTGGAGAGTGGAATCCTTCTGTTTTGCTGGTGGGATTGTAAAATGGTGCAGCCATTGTGGAAAAGTCCGAGGTTCCTCAAAAAATTAAATATAGAATTAACATGTGATTCAGCAACTTCACTCTTAAGTGTATACCCAAAAGAACTTAAAGAACTCAAACAGATACTTGTACAAAAATGGTCACAGCAGCAATTATTCACAATAGCAAAAAGTTTCCATCAATCTAAGTACCCATCAACACATGAATGGATACAGTAGAATATTATTCGGCCATAAAAAGGAATGGAATTCTGATATACGCTACAACTTGGATGAACTTTAAAACCATTATGTTATGAGACATTAAGACACAAAGGACAAATGCTGCATGATTCCACATATATAACGTGCCTAAAATAGTCAAATTTAAAGGAAAACAGAGTTTACCTGGGGTGTATCACTTATCAGGTACAGTTTCTGATTGGGATGATAGTTCCAGAAACAGATAGTGGTGATGGTTAAACAACACTCTGAATGTATCTTAATGTCATTCAATTGTATGCTTAAAGTGATAAATTAGGTTATATATAGTTTAGCATAATATTAATAAATTTTAAAATGATAATGTACAATCCAAAGGCCCTATTTAGTGAGTCTTTCATTTCTCAGTTGAGAAGGTGGTTATAGAAGTTACTTGGATAATATAATACTTTATGAAACACTCACAGTTAATAGTATGTTTAACAGTACCCACCCTTCAGCACACACAAACATACACACACACACACACACACACAACACTATACACTCAATGCTCTATCAAACACCTGTAATTATATTTTGCAAAGGATTACACATCCAGTAAATTCACTAATGATGCAAAGAATTTATATCCTCCCATACTGATGGATAAAAACACATACATTCTCTAAGCACAAAGCTTATATTCACAAATAACTTTTTGCTTAAAGACAAATGTCAATTAATAATCACAATAGAAATTTAGTTGTTTAATGCAACCACTAATCTAATATCACCAATAAAATCTAAGCAGTTATATCACAAAACCAGGGTTATATTCAGTGGACATGCATTAATAATCTATACAACTTAACATTACATCAGAAAAAGAACTGAATACAAAATTTTCCTTGATATTTGGTGGTTTTCAAACTTCATGGCACAGATTACCAAAAAAAAAAATTGTAAAAACAGATTTTAAATATTTTCCAAAAAATGGTAAAAAATTGAACAAGCCTTTAAGTTTTCATATTGGGGTGAATATTTAAAACATCAAGCTGGCCCCGATCTGTCAAAAATGACAGGTAAATATTTACAACGACTAGACAGGCTTTCAGGTACAATGGTATTGGAGGGTAACTTTCCCCTGGTAAAAACCTTTTATGGTTAATTTCCCAATGCAAACATGTTTTCATAAATACTGTGATAATATAAACTTGGAAACATACCTGAAATCAGGACAAGGACAAAAAAAAGACAACACAAGTCAATCTTATTTCTGACCTGTAATCATAAAGCCTTTAGGGTCCAAACACCACACACTGTCCTTCATTATAAAACTAAATTAAGAAGAGTAAAATGACTTCACCATTTTGGCTGACATTCTTCTACAGAATTATCTTTCACTACACATCAAGGCAGGGTTCAAGCTCCATTAGCTTGCTTCTCTAGATACAGTGTAATTAGCAGAGCACCAAATTTATAAACTGATATGGCAACCCAAAATGCTAAACACACTTTTCAAACAGAAGCAAAATTTCCCTATTGTTAGTTCTATGTGCCATGTTATTTTTGAAACTTATGCAGCTACCAATAAGAAAAGAATTAGGGAAGCTTTGAACATATCTTGTACTTTTCATCAAGGCTAAAGTGCAAAATATCTCCATGTCTCCGGTATTTTAATAGGAAAAAAAAACATACACATAATAAAGGAAATGAGGTGACAATAAAATACAAAGAAAAAGACTTTTTAAAATACACACTTGCGAAACTACATAAGAACAATTAAATTTTTCTTTCTTCAATGAAATCTGTGAATGAACCAAGTTCTCACAGAACTTGAGACCTTGTTGGTTCTCTTTCCCAGGATCAGAAATTCCAAATTTAGAGGGACAAATGGAAGAAAGTAACATTGCATGACAATGGACACTAAGTTCATAAAGAACTTTTCTTTAAAAATGAGATATTATGGAAGAAAATACCATGAAAATAATAATCCTATGAGAATTGTTTTTTAAGCACAGTAAATTTGAGCCTTGGTCTTCATGAAGATACTACAGCTTATATAGAAAACTATAAATATACAAGACTCCAGGAAAAAAAGTGAAAATACATATTTAACATTCTGTAGGCCTAAAAAACTTTTGAAGGGAGGGAGAAAGATGGCCAACTGAATCTTCACTCAAGAATACAGAACTATGAAAAATTCCTGGGTCAAAAGCTCCAAGATGCTCCAAATGGAACGACACTTTGTGAAAACATACAATTTAGATATACTTTTTAAAGGAAAGAAAAAGTACTGAATAATTGCAGTTTCTTCCAAAAAGGAGATCTTAAATTAAGGGGGAAAGATTCTAATAGTGTAAACGAATCTGGCTCAGAAAGAAAACTGAATAACATATCCAATGTTCTGTCCATAAAAGTAATGACGGTACATCTTTAATATTAAAGAAATAGGCTATAAAAAAGTTCATTCTCAGAACTGGTTTTAGTAAAATCTCATTTGTGCTCCTTTGTGGGTGCATAATAAAGTTCCATGGGTTTGTTCACCTTCCAGTATTTCTCACTGACCAATTCCAAAGAAAAAGAGCCATTTAACACCTAAAACAAAAAAGAAACAATTATGAAAACTACTCAAAGCACAAAATAGTGAGATGGAACTACATTAAAGTCCATCTGAAAAAAAACTTAGGATAAACTTGCTGTCATTTATACCATTCATAAAAGAAAAACGGATATATCAAGTTAACTACTCTGCTGCAATTTCTCTTCAGTGTATGCACCGTTTTACTAGGCCCCACCCCACAACTTGCCACTCTCAAATGCTCAATGTGCCCCCAATATCAACAGCCTATTATTTTAAATACTTACAGTGAACTGGCCACTGGCTGTTGCTATGTAAATGGTATACTGCTTCTCACTGGCCGTATCAAGGTTCATCTGGTTTGATTCTCCTTTGCTTCGAAGTTCTTCTAAAGCTAACCTCACAGCCAGATACTTGGATAAGTGATCAACAGTGGCATTACCTGAAGTCTTTATGTATCTGGAAAAACAAATCATTAAAGCCTTAATTTCTAGATTAATGATAAAAATGTATATAAATTATAAAACACATTTCCAAAAAGCCATACAAAATGCAAATGTCTCAATTATTGACAAAATATTATCAGAAATTAATTCCTCTATTATCTAAAAATTTCCTATTGAAAGGCACAGAAGAGAGAAAGGTACAAGCTCACATCCACCAGACCATGAAAGCTCTACCTACCTCACCATCCATAATACATGACATAAAATGACAAAAACCAAATAGAAATACACACTGTACTAAAGAGGAAAAAAAGAACATACCACTGAACCCCAACAATCAGTTCTGAATCTACAGCAGCAGGAGTACTACTAAGAATATAAGCAAATTTCTTCTTGTCTAAGAATTAATTTTAGGTTTTTCAGAATGAGCGTTAAGTGTTAATTTTCAGATTTTTTTTAAACCATGGTGTATCATTCACTCACTCACTCAACCTGATGCGTATCTGTACTTAATGGCAGGTAGTGTGCTCTCTGGAGAGATAGAATAAAGCAGCCATGCTGGCTGGCCAAAAATTTTAGAACATTATTGTTAAGACATTTAAATGATCCTTTCTCCTCCTCTGCCTAGGAGGGTCATTCCTTTCAGATATGCATCTGTAAGCACATGAGGAATAAAAACAACAATGCAGGCAGCTAAACTATCCAGCTGGCCTCTGGCAACAATGGAAAGACAAATATCACCCTTACTTCTTACCTGAAATTGC
This sequence comes from Oreotragus oreotragus, assembly GCA_006410675.1. Taxonomy (NCBI): domain Eukaryota; kingdom Metazoa; phylum Chordata; class Mammalia; order Artiodactyla; family Bovidae; genus Oreotragus; species Oreotragus oreotragus. The sequence goes on along the minus strand of SJYX01014871.1, from coordinate 230,416 downwards.
TTTCTAACTCCAAAGTAAACATTCTAAATTCAGATAATCTGAAGCTAACCCACACTTACCTTGTCTGTGCACTGTCATCTTTTTCCATAAGTGTGGGATGAGGCCTGAATACTAATTCAATTTCACTAGCGCCATCCATTACTGGGTCAATTGCCACTGTTGCATTATTATTATCAAGCTCAAGCCCGGAATCATCAGATGTTTTGGTCCGTTTGTTACTAGGTCCTGCTTCCTGATTGCTATGCGTGGACGCATTACTACAGTGAGAACTGTCTCCATTGTCTTCTGCTCCACTACCATTCTCAATCTGCTGTTTCTTACCTCGCTGTAATCTAGTTAAGAGGAAAATAACAGAAAAACAGGTTGCATGAGATTTACATGTAGGCCTTCTCCATGCATCAAGTTAGAAGTACATTTATTGAAGTTACTATTTCTAAGTTCCCTGGTAGCCTAGAGGTTAAGGTTCCAGACTGTTATTGCTGTGGCCTGGGTTCGACCCTCGGCATTGGAGAATTGAGATCTTGAAGCCACGTGGACAAAAAAAAAAAAACACCTAAATTCTAAAAACATCTTAGTAACTGAATTTGCTCCAAGTTGAATAACGGCATCTATTTCCCACATGTCCCTGAAAAGTTTGGTGAAACATACATAGGCAAACATTTGAACAAATTTAACAAATATTTACATTCACTGAAAAAATTTCTTTTTTGATTATAGGGACTACTGGCAAATACTTATTTACATTTGGAGACTTTTCTTATGAGATTTTAAATCAAAAGAAAGGTATGATTCAGATATGTAAGCACTCCGCCTGCTGACCTCACCCAAAGTCGGCTAATGCAATGCAAAATTACTCTAATACAAAAGATGAGATATCTAAATACAGAGCATGAATATAGAAGCATCTCTCTCTGCTTTGTGTACACCTTATTCATCAAAACAACCGTCAAGGCAGTTAACAATACCATCATTTTATAATTGGGGTGGAAAATGGAAACTTAGCTGACACCTGAAAAAATAGTGTGTGCCATGCAGATTATCTAGAAGAGGTTCCTGAAAGACAGAACAGTAAGTATAAAGGCGCCAAGGCAGAAACAAGCTTGCTAAGTCTGAAAAACAACAACTGAACAAAGCTTCTGTCACATACTCCCACCACGAGAAATGTTCAAGCAAAATCGAAAGTCTATAAAAGGATTTCACAAAGGGGATTCTTTCTCCAGGTAGAAGACTGAAAGTCTGCATTTCATAATCACTTCTAGAACCTTTAAATATGAATGCCTATTCCCCAGTCAAAGATTTTGATTTACTTAGCCTGAAGTGATAACTTTGAGGCTCTAGGATTCAAAAACTTCCCAAGTGATTCTGATGTTCAGCCAAGGTGAATGCCGCTAGACTGGGATGTGGCTTTGGAAAGTCCTGACTCCCTGAGGCCTAAACATATAAGGAGATGTCAGAGCAGAAAAAAGAATGAGGGTGAGGAAAGTGCTCAGACTGTATAAGGCTTTGGAAGCTACCATTAAGGTCTTTTAGCCTGAATATGAAGAGAAGCTGTTAGAGGCCTCAAAGCAAAGGAGAACTTGGACCTGACTTTCACCTTATCATTCTGTCTGCTGTGCTTTGAACAGATGGTATGGTGATAAGCATGGAAAGACCAATCAGGAGGCTACTTCAATACTTCAAATGAAAGACAGTGGCTGCTTATACCAACTTGGATGTATTATGGGAAAAGCTAAAAATATATTTACCCGCAGACTGGTATACAGACTGGGAAAAAAGGAGAGAGATTAAAAGTAACCCCCAAATTTTTGGCTAAAGCAAGTGTGATGATGGTGTCGCCATCACCTGAAATAAGCAAGAAAGAAGAGAAGTAGGGGGTGAAAACCGACAATGCAGTACTGAACATGTTCAGTCTGGAGACAAGAAACAGCCAATGACATACAAAGGGAACCAGGAGAATATGATCTCTTGAAAGACAAGGAAAGAAAATCAATCAAAGAGAAAAGAGAAATTAACTGTGTAAAATATTAAGTAAGATGAGAGCTCAGAATCAGCGACTAGATTTTTCTACATGGAGGTCAATGATAACTTTGCCAAGGGTGATATGAGGAGTGGGGGTAAACCCCGACTGGGGGAGTTCAAAACGGGAAGAAATTGGAGGTGGTGAGCACAGACAACTCTTATGAAGAGAAGAGAAGTACAGTGGGGAGTGGAGACAGAAGTGGGTATACGAGAGGCTTTTGTTTTGTTTTTATGATTCTATTACTTTAAAAGGAATCCCCTATTACCCCAGGAGACATATATTATACCTGCATGAAAAACTAATTACACAGAACTACTGTTGGTTACTGCATTTTTCTCTTTTTCAAAACAGAAGGCGGTAAGTAAATTCGGTCTTTAATAAAACACTCAGAAAAGCGGCCACCCTCTCTGCCTTCTCACCCGTACCTGTTCATAGCCTGAATCTTCAGTCCCTCCTCAATGCTGTGACTGAGTGCCTGCTGATTATTGTGCTTGTTGATCCTGGCTAATACTCTTTCTTGATGAGCTTCATACTCATCACGACTTGGATAAATTTTGCTGATGAGTGCATCGAAGTTTGGGTCTGGTCTTAGTGATCTTTTGGAAACTAGCTTTTTCCGACAGGTGGGGCATTCTTTATTGCTAAATAAAAAGAGGGAAAAGAAAATATAAGTAACGCCAGTATCTTTGGGCTGAAGACAAAAATAGCCAGCTTTCAGATTAGTATCATCTTTTCTCCAATACCTTTACTAAGTCACAGAAATTTTAACTGATTAACCTGACTCTCCTTGAATATCTGACTAGTGGCTATAAGCACGATCTTTGAAACCTGAGATTCTCTACTACTTGCCAATAGAGAAAAATCTAAATACTTCCTTATGATAATTTATATATAACCATTTTAGAAATGAAAATCTAGTCTTTCCCAATAAAGTTCCCCTTTCTAATATCCATGCCATATAAGGAGAAACTATCCATTAACATATATTTATATTATCAATTATTTTATTAAAATAGCTTTCATCAGGATATTATTTTACATACCTAAGAAGTAGAAAAACCATGGTTTCAAGCTTTGTAGTTTCCTCAAAATAAAAACTCATCCTGAAAAGCTTAAAATTATATAAAACCAACTGTTTCAAAACAAAGAGTCTCTAACAATTACAACTTAGACTTTAGATAAAGCCCCAGAATACGGTCCTCACATAATTTAAATACCTCGGTGTCACTTATTTTAACATACCCACTTCTGAGGGCTGTGATAATGCAGTCTGCACAAAAGCGATGTAAGCACTCTTTTGTAGTCATGGTGTTCTTCAACATGTCCAAACAGATCGGGCACATCAACTCACTGTGTAGACTTCGAGGTGAGACCACGATTTCTAAGCCGTCTGTTATTGCCTCCTGTGAAAACATCATTTTAAAATTAAACGCTAATTTTTTTTTTTAAAAACTTATGGACAAGTTCAAACATAGAAGAATACAGGAGAGACAAAAATGAACACCTGTGTAGCCATCATCCCGTCACCATCACTGTCAATTCACAACCAATCTTGTTTTATCTATAACCTCAACTTCCCTCAGCCCCAGCACCAAAGCATTATATAAATCTGTTATCATAATGTTAAAGATAGCATATCATATATTTAAAAGATAACTAATGGTAAATTAGCCTGGTATAATTTTAAATAGCACTAAATATGGAGTCAGATGGCTTAGGTTCTAGTCCAACAACTAGCTCTGCAACTCTAAATATTTTAACATTATTTTCTTACCTGGAAAATGAGGAAGTTAAGGCTAAAGGATCCCTAAAAATTCTCCCATCTGCAAACCATTTTGATAATAAACTATATATTTCATGCCATCCATTAAAAGATTTTAAAATATGAAGTTAAATATTCTCTATGCACAGTTTAACAGGATTTTGCTTTAAAATCACTTTTTAAACCTTAAAAAATCTTGATCCACAGAGCAGTTTTATACCAAGTGGTCAGGTTCTCAGGCTAACCTGCTGCTGCTGCTGCTAAGTCACTTCAGTCGTGTCCGACTCTGTGTGACCCCATAGACCGCAGCCCACCAGGCTCCCCCATCCCTGGGATTCTCCAGGCAAGAACACTGGAGTGGGTTGCCATTTCCTTCTCCAATGCATGAAAGAGAAAAGTGAAAGTGAAGTTGCTCAGTCTGTCCGACTGTTAGCGACCCCATGGACTGCAGCCCACCAGGCTACTCCGTCCATTGGATTCTCCAGGCAAGAGTACTGGGGTGGGGTGCCATTGCCTTCCCTGCAGGCTAACCTACAAACTGATTTAAACTATAGCATATCTGTCTGAGGTAACAAGTATTAGTATTTCTAACTGTCATGACTAAAACTGTTATCAGTGAGAAATGCACTTGGAGCTCCAGTGTAGAATTCAGGCCACATCTCCCAAAGGCACAGATCAGCAACTCCTGTTTTCTGCATCACTACCACTACCTACCCTTCCCACAAGGCAGCACTGAGAACAAAGGCACCAACACAGGCTCCTGTGGGTTGAGGGAAGAGGTAGTTAGGGGCCATGAAAAGGAAGATGCAGGTAGAAATGAGGGCTTCCAACAGGGTTACTGACACTTCCTATTTCCACTGGCTCTCCATCATATTCGTGTTTTCTCTTTAGGGTCAAAGATTGATGACTCCACAAGAAAAGACAATGAAACTGTAGATACTGTCCCTTATCAAGTATCTATTTCAACCTTTAATATGTACACAGATTTTTGACTTAGGAATTATAACCTCCATTTTATGAATCACACAGGGTATGATGATGACCCAGCTAGTAATCAAGCCTGTCCCCCTTGGCCTCTTGAAAACTTGCCTAGCAAAATCCCAAGCCTGGATAAACCATCCATCTAGGTTTGCACTCCTGTACCTGTGTATCTGTGTAGCACTGCAGAGGAGAAAAGGGGAGGGATCACACAACCAGACTAGTATCAGTAAAAACTCACTTTTCTTTTCACTACAGTGTTTTTCACACCTTTTCTTCTATCTGCAGACCTTCTATCATGTAAACGTTAAACAGATTACCTTACTTCATTAAAAGAGAGCTCTCATTTTCTCTCTACCTGATCTTTATAAGGCATCTTCCTCGTTCTTATTACAAGGAGAAAGTACACCACTTCCTATCAAATGTACGTTCCTTTCTACCTTCTCAAGCATACTCCCCTTTCAATTATTCTGTCTGCTCTCAGACTTCAGCAATCTCTTCCTCCTCACTAAATCAATCTAGATTAACATAGGGTCGCTACAGTGAAACGTGAACCTCAGAGCTGTGTGCAGCGGGAGATTTTTTTTTTAAAAACTTATGGACAAGTTCAAACATAGAAGAATACAGGAGAGACAAAAATGAACACCTGTGTAGCCATCATCCCGTCACCATCACTGTCAATTCACAACCAATCTTGTTTTATCTATAACCTCAACTTCCCTCAGCCCCAGCACCAAAGCATTATATAAATCTGTTATCATAATGTTAAAGATAGCATATCATATATTTAAAAGATAACTAATGGTAAATTAGCCTGGTATAATTTTAAATAGCACTAAATATGGAGTCAGATGGCTTAGGTTCTAGTCCAACAACTAGCTCTGCAACTCTAAATATTTTAACATTATTTTCTTACCTGGAAAATGAGGAAGTTAAGGCTAAAGGATCCCTAAAAATTCTTCCATCTGCAAACCATTTTGATAATAAACTATATATTTCATGCCATCCATTAAAAGATTTTAAAATATGAAGTTAAATATTCTCTATGCACAGTTTAACAGGATTTTGCTTTAAAATCACTTTTTAAACCTTAAAAAATCTTGATCCACAGAGCAGTTTTATACCAAGTGGTCAGGTTCTCAGGCTAACCTGCTGCTGCTGCTGCTAAGTCACTTCAGTCGTGTCCGACTCTGTGTGACCCCATAGACCGCAGCCCACCAGGCTCCCCCATCCCTGGGATTCTCCAGGCAAGAACACTGGAGTGGGTTGCCATTTCCTTCTCCAATGCATGAAAGAGAAAAGTGAAAGTGAAGTTGCTCAGTCTGTCCGACTGTTAGCGACCCCATGGACTGCAGCCCACCAGGCTACTCCGTCCATTGGATTCTCCAGGCAAGAGTACTGGGGTGGGGTGCCATTGCCTTCCCTGCAGGCTAACCTACAAACTGATTTAAACTATAGCATATCTGTCTGAGGTAACAAGTATTAGTATTTCTAACTGTCATGACTAAAACTGTTATCAGTGAGAAATGCACTTGGAGCTCCAGTGTAGAATTCAGGCCACATCTCCCAAAGGCACAGATCAGCAACTCCTGTTTTCTGCATCACTACCACTACCTACCCTTCCCACAAGGCAGCACTGAGAACAAAGGCACCAACACAGGCTCCTGTGGGTTGAGGGAAGAGGTAGTTAGGGGCCATGAAAAGGAAGATGCAGGTAGAAATGAGGGCTTCCAACAGGGTTACTGACACTTCCTATTTCCACTGGCTCTCCATCATATTCGTGTTTTCTCTTTAGGGTCAAAGATTGATGACTCCACAAGAAAAGACAATGAAACTGTAGATACTGTCCCTTATCAAGTATCTATTTCAACCTTTAATATGTACACAGATTTTTGACTTAGGAATTATAACCTCCATTTTATGAATCACACAGGGTATGATGATGACCCAGCTAGTAATCAAGCCTGTCCCCCTTGGCCTCTTGAAAACTTGCCTAGCAAAATCCCAAGCCTGGATAAACCATCCATCTAGGTTTGCACTCCTGTACCTGTGTATCTGTGTAGCACTGCAGAGGAGAAAAGGGGAGGGATCACACAACCAGACTAGTATCAGTAAAAACTCACTTTTCTTTTCACTACAGTGTTTTTCACACCTTTTCTTCTATCTGCAGACCTTCTATCATGTAAACGTTAAACAGATTACCTTACTTCATTAAAAGAGAGCTCTCATTTTCTCTCTACCTGATCTTTATAAGGCATCTTCCTCGTTCTTATTACAAGGAGAAAGTACACCACTTCCTATCAAATGTACGTTCCTTTCTACCTTCTCAAGCATACTCCCCTTTCAATTATTCTGTCTGCTCTCAGACTTCAGCAATCTCTTCCTCCTCACTAAATCAATCTAGATTAACATAGGGTCGCTACAGTGAAACGTGAACCTCAGAGCTGTGTGCAGCGGGAGGTGGGGTGAGAGTAGTTCCACTTCTCACTAACAAAATTTAAAACTTCCTGATTTTACGTTCCCCTCAAGTTTTCACTCATTTCAGCATCTCTGCACAGCCAAACTTCTCTAAAGCATTACCTATTCATCTTCACCTCCCCTCCTCCCTCTTTAACACAGCACAACGTACTCGAGTGAATCTATTCTTCTCAAGGGTTACCAACTATATATATACTGCCAACTCGAATGTTCACTTTTGTAATCCTCATCTTACTCATCCTCTCAGTAGTACTGAACACAGTAGCTGCATCCTCCTTGAAACACTCTGTCCTCTTTTTTTATCTCCTCTCCTCATCTCCCATTTTTCCTTCCATTTCTCTGGCTGTTCCTTCTCAGCCTCCTTTCCTATTACTTAATTTCTAAATGCTGAAGCTCCTCTGGATGAAGTTCTGAGCCTTCTGCTCATCTCTCTCCGGGTAATCTGGCATTCCTGTGCTCAAAATGCACTGACAAGTCCTGAAACTTTACAGCCCAGACCCCTAGGTAGCATTTCTGCTTGTCTTCCAGGCATTTCAAACTTTCAGACTTCAGTTCTAAGGATGTTTATCTCCTTCAAACTTGTTCCTCTCCCAGTCTTTCCCATCTTCACCTTCTCAAAATAGTCTTCCCTACTTACCCTGTTATTATTACAGCATTGAGGAACTTTCCTATATACAACTTCTCATATGTGTAATTTACTTGCTTGATGTCTAACCTTCCTGAGCTGATGCCACATCTGTTTTATTCACCACTTTACCTAGTCCCTAATTTAGGACCTGGTACACAATAGGCACTCAAACTATTTCTTCAATGAATGGTCAACCAACATACACAAAAATTAGGACTATTTTGTATATAAATGTATTATTACGGTTATGGTCTTTCAAATTTTCATTTTCTAAAAATTTATTCCAGTTTAGATATGTCTCATATTTTCCCTAAATTATCTTGGTCTACATTACCTGAGGTGTTCGTTGTAGTTCATATAAACTGAGCTCCCATGTTTTGCTTAATGGCTGAGTTCCATTTGTCTGCACAGCCTGAGACATTGCTGGGAATAAAGAGGAGAGAAAAACAATTTTAGTATCTGAAAGGGAAGTAAATCTCAAAACTAATTTTTAGACATTGTAAATCCTGGGAATAATAGTAAAAAAAAAAAAAAGTTACACACTGGTTCAAGAATGGAAATGAAGAAAAGCTCAAGAATATTTCCATTTATAAATACAAGATACTTGACAGCAAGAGGCTATCATTAATCTCTGAACACCTAACAGCCCACATACAGAGAATGCTTCATTATTACTAATGTACAGAAAATCCTCTTCACCCAAGATAGCAAGTATCTTTCTGAAACTAGTGGTCATGGAATTTAGAACTAAGTCAGGAAAATGTCAGACTTTTCAGCATGGCCACCTGGTTCAATTTTTCCCAGAGACACAGAATCTGCCTTCTAAGCGCTTTAAGACCCGGCCATCCTGCCTCTGCTCTCACAGCTCCACTCACGGAAACTCCCGTCAGCTTATACTTCAGAAAGCTCCTCCTAATGGTGAGTCCAAAACTGCTAGTACCCACTCCTACAGCTTGCCCTCTGGAGGCTAGCTGATTTAAGTCGAGCCATTTTTCCACACAACAGTCTTTCAAATATTTGGACACTGTTATCACATCCCACCTGATTTTTCTTTACTTCTGGCTGAATGTCCTAGTTCCTCCTAGTGCTCACCATTTGATACAATTTCAAGGTCTCCTTGAGTTCTAATTAGTTAATGGAGCACTAATGGAGGGAGAGTGGTCCAGTAGACAGTGAGAAAGAAAAATATCACACTGGCCTAAAGACACAACTTGCATGCTCACAGTACATCATATATTCTACACTGGCACGTAAACAATGAAGGACATGATCTATCTATCCAGGATCCTGAATTTCCCACTTTTAGCAGATACCATTTTAAAATATCTGCTCAAGACTCCACCTAATGAGCAATTAACTCAACTTTGCTTTTATAAGTAAAAGCACTTCACTGAACTTTAACCTAAATTCTAGTCCCCTCTAAAATTCAACACACATTGTCTCATTGACAGAAAGCTACATTTCCACATGAAGTTTCTCCTTTGTCCAAGCAAAAATGTGAAATGTTCAAATTTTTCAAATTTGAGTGAATCATGGATTTTGTTTATAATTTTGAGGCTGTCCACTGAGTCTACCCTAAAGACTTGTTCATTTTGCTTATTGGAACTAGTGGACTCCCAAAAAAGCAAACATTCCTTAAGCCTTTTGTCCTTGAACTAAAATTATCATTCAGGTCCTGTATGATCCCTGATCAGTGTCCCCAACAGTAATCTGGAATCTCAGCAAATTTTCTCAGCTATTATAGCTGAGTTACACGCGGGGAAGGCAATGGCACCCCACCCCAGTACTCTTGCCTGGAAAATCCAATGGACGGAGGAGCCTGGTGGGCTGCAGTCCATGGGGTCGCGAACAGTCAGACAGACTGAGCGACTTCACTTTCACTTTTCTCTTTCATGCATTGGAGAAAGAAATGGCAACCCACTCCAGTCTTCTTGCCTGGAGAATCCCAGGGATGGGGGAGCCTGGTGGGCTGCCGTCTATGGGGTCACACAGAGTCGGACACGACTGAAGTGACCTAGCAGCAGCAGCAGCACACAGTCACTAGACTAGCTGAGTGTGTTAATTCTATGATTAGTAACCTGTGGTTCTTTGAATATCTCCCTGAATGCTCTAACTCCATTCTCTGAGAATCATAAATTGAAAGAATTTTGCGAAAGAAACTTCTCCTTGATGAAATACTGTCGTTTCTGTATCATTCACTCTTCAGAGGATCAAATGGTGGCACAGGCTCTACTAACTGCTATGCAGTTAAACTTCAGCAGAATGGACACAAGAGACCCAAGAGGCCAGTGTCTACACAAGAGACCCAAGAGGCCAGTGTCTGCCCTCTGGAGCACCAGTCTAAAATCTTTCATAGGAGATATCTAAGAGAGACATCACTTTGTTTAATGGAGGAGGCCTTTCTTCATTTCTGTACTTGGGGACTAAGGTTAACATTTCTGTACTTTAGGGACTAAATCATGGTTTCTAGCCACCACTTTATGAGCTTCCCAAGCAGCTCAGTGGTAAAGAATCTGCTTGTCAACGCAAGAGACACAGGTTTGTTCCCTGGGTTGAGAAGAACCTCTGGAGAAGAAAACGGCAGCCCACTCCAGTACTCTTGTCTGGGAAGTCCCGTGGATAGAGAGGCCTGGTGGGCTACAGTCCACAGCGTCACCAAGAGTGGGACACGACTTAGCAACTAAACAACAAGAAGCCACCACTTTATGAGCATTGCTTGATCCTACTGTATGCAGTGTGTGGTATCAACACAACTAAAACAAGCTCTAGAAAAGAAAGGAGAAAAAGTACCAAATATATGACGGCCAGTCTTTCTGACTGGTATGCTGAAGCCTTAAAATTAAACTTGGACTTCAAAGCAGCATGTCTTTAAAGACTCTCTAGCAAAGAAACAAGCATTCAGATTATCTGAAACCTGCCCTCCTTATGCACCCAACATTATGATTTGGAATGACCACCTTTTATACTCTCTGTTCCCCTTTACTGCCTCCCCTGAAATTCCAAATGAACTATCTTTTCCTCAAGGTCTTCCCCAAGAAAACAGCCAATGACCCATACCCACTTAAGATTGCTACAATGGTAGATAAACCAATGGAAACTAAAGTAAGGTACAGTTCAGGTTAACAGTCATAATAAAAAACTTTACAAAACTGTAAGGCAGAGAGACTAATGGCTTCTATTGGATTTCATTCTGTTAAGACAATGTTTGTCCAGGAATCCCAGGCTTATATTAATGACTCCATTTATTTGTAGCCTCTCAGATGAACAAATGTTGAAAACTGGCTGGAAAAACAGAAAAAAAGAAAGTACAAAACACTCCACAGGAGACTAGGGAATGCAAGGGACTAGAAAAAGCAAGAAAACAAGAGTGATACACAGGCCTTTTCTGATGCCTTTCCTTTAAAAGTCAGACTAAAATTCATGGTTGTGAGCAAGGAATGGAACAATAAATAGGAAAAGAAACTGGCATCAAGGTATGCAACCTGTATTGTGGGACAGGCCCAACAGATAAAGTAAAAAGAATCTGTCCTTCTTTTTCTTAACAGGCTAACATCTAAAGTATAGGATTAAAATTAAAAAAAAAAAGGATCAGAAATTTGCAGATTTGGATAATTTCCAACACAGCAGTTGAAAATGTGAGAAGACCTTTAGAAAACTGACAAAGTACAAACTAAAACAAACATATGATACTTCAGATTAAAAAACCAAAGATCCTTTAGACTCTAAGTTTCAAGGACCTATTTGTAAAGATACTGACAGATAAAGCAATCCGAAAAAATTAGTGGAAGAGGCACTGCTCCATATTAGCAAATAAAGGGTATATGTGGGTGGGGTCGGGTGGGGTGTGTGTGTGTAAAGAAGAATGACCTCAAACTTACCAAGGATGCAGCTCTGAAGCTGACTCTGGGATTCACTGAACTCAAGGTAAACTGCCTTTAAATGCAGCTTCCCTGTGAACACACGTGCCACTTTCCTACCATAAACTCTATAGTAACACAGTGACTATCAGAGAATTAGAACTGCTAAGACAGGAGGAATTTCTCAGAACTCTGAATCCTAACGCCTGTCCCAACACTGTTACCCTGGGGTCACCTATAAACAGAACACTCCTTTCATCTGTAAAACGCTCCCCAAGCCAACTAACAGGAACTGTCAAATAAAATATTCTCCTAAGGCCTTGCTTCTAGAGATATCAGTTCTGCTGAACACAGCCAAATTTTATCTGATTTGGGTATATCTGTGGCAACTAAGATTCAGAAGGCAAACCACAAGCTAGTTGTAGTTCCCAAACATCACAGTATCATTTAGAAAACCAGGATCAATAGGACTTTTGAACATTTTCCAGTCTTTCTGTTTGAATCTGTATTACAATCAATCATAAGTTCCCTGGTAACTAGTCTTAAACGCTACTGCATGGATGCCATCTTACCAGATAACACAGCAGGTGTTACAAAAGAAAGACAAAGGAAAGGATACAATCTTGCTGATTACCAAAACCACTATCTCATTTTTTTTCTTTTTTAAATTATGAAAGTATGATAACACAATTACAGGAGATTTGGAAAATACAGAACAAGGTTACATATAGTTCCACAAGTTGTATTCAAGTTCCCAGACAATAAACTAGGAGACACTGGAAGATACCCATGGACATAAAACAAAGTGGAAAAATTTCATGGTCTAAAGGTACTGAAATAGAGTCTGTTCTCTTATCACTGTGGAATTATGTTAGAAATCAGTATCGAAAGATATTTCGATAACACACATATTTCCAAGTGCAATGTGACATTTACCAAGAGAGATCTTTAACTTTGCCATTGAAAGCCTCAATAAAGTTAGAAGTCTAAGAAAACACAGAGGGTGTATCTCAATTTTTGAGAACATGTCAGTAGTGCATATCAACAATGTTTAGTAACATCTCCTGTGATCTGGCCAAGGAGGGTCAAAAGGGGATCGGAGATGAAAACTTCCATTTTTTTTTTTACTCAAAACAATCACATATACAGAGGGAGCTATAAATTCTACTTTGGCCTAAAGCACATGAACTACATGTATTCAGGAAGCTCAAATTTCCACTTTTGGCAGTTACCAAACAGATAAGCTCCCCAGAACTAGTTCCTCTTTGCTGTTAGGTCTCTATTTTTTCACTTAAATTTAACCTAAATTCTGTCCTTCCCCCAAACCATATACAAACTTTCCCCTTCTTGGTTTAGTGACAAGTTGCATTTCTGTCTGCAGCTCATTCCTGCCCAACCAAGAACATTTAGCTTGCTTTTCAGGTGAGAACGAATTGTGACTTTGGTGACTGGTATTTGGGAGTCATCAAGATAGTCATACTACTGACATATACATAGAGCAAAGAAAGAGAAAAGGAGTAAGAATGGATAGCCTAGATAAAAACTACAATCTGAAAGACTGGAAAGTAGAGCTGAAGCCCATGAAGGAGGGAAATGAGGTGTCAGACAAAGTAGATTCTTTCCAGTAATAGGAGAGGACTACTGCCCGAAGATCCCTGCCACAAAACAGATCTAGGTCTACCCATGGTCCAACCCCCACCTAAATGACACTTCTGAATAAGAAGAGAGATACCCAACAAAACAGAAATGTTTCTTGCACAAAACAGACACTCAAAGTTGTGAAGTGAATATTAGCATTACAGTTCAGACAAGATAATTTTAGTGGCAGTGACAGAAACAAAATAAATCCTGAGAAAAGATCTAGTCACAGTTAAATGTTGAGAGTTCACAGCTTCAATAACCAAAGGGAAAATATCAATAGTATATTCAGAACGTTCTTTGAAGGACCACAAATATCTGGCTTTCATGCTGACTTTCCACATTGTCACATATGGCAGATCACAAAGTCCTTTTGTGGACACTCAATGTGGTTTCAAAAGCTTTTTCAATACAACAACCTCAAGATGATTGGATGGCATCACCAACTCCATGCACAAGAGTTTGAGCAAACTCTGGTAGATGGAGAAGGGCAGGGAACCTAGTGTGCTGCAGTCCATGGGGTGGCAAAGAGTTGGACACGACTGAGCGACTGAACACCACCACTCAACATGTGACTCAGTTCAGTTCAGTCGCTCAGTCATGTCCGACTCTTTGTGACCCCATGGACTGCAGCACAGCAGGCTTCCCTGTCCTTTACTGAGCCCTGGAGTTTGCTCAAACTCACATCCATCAGGTCGGTAATGCCATCCAACCATCTCATCCTCTGTCATCCCCTTCTCCTCCCACCTTCAATCTTTCCCAGCATCAGGGTCTTTTCAAACGAGTCAGTTCTTTGTACCAGGTGGCCCAAGTATTGGGAGTTTCAGTTTCAGCATCAGTCCTTCCAATGAATATTCAGGACTGATTTCCTTTAGGATGGACTGGTTGGATTTCCTTGCAGTCCAAGGGACTCTCAAGAGTCTTCTTCAACACCACAGTTCAAAAGCATCAATTCTTTAGCGCTCAGCTTTCTGTACAGTCCAACTCTCACATCCATACATGACCACTGGAAAAAACATAGCTTTGACTAGATGGACCTTTGTCAGTAACATCTCTGCTTTTTAATACGCTGTCTAGGTTGGTCATAGCTTTTCTTCCAAGGAGCAAGCATCTTTAATTTCATGGCTGCAGCCACCGTATGCAGTGGTTCTGGAGCCCAAGCAAATAAAGGCTGTCACTGTTCCACTGTTTCCCCATCTATTTGCCATGAAGGGATGGGACTGGATGCCATGACCTTAGTTTTTTTGCATGTTGAGTTTTTCTCAACACTACTACTAAAAGTAGTTTTTCTCAGAGGCCACTACTAAATGCCTTTTTTGCAACAAGTGACTACCCTATAAAGAAAAGGGCAGAGATGAAAACTCCTATGCATTCTACACAAAGAGGTTTACTAGTCTATCTTTCTCTTTTCAAAAAAAATAAGAAAAAACGTTAAGACTTTCATTTCCAGTTCTGCATGTAAAGCTGAACAGACTGAAAAATCGACTACTCTTCCAGGATCCGTAAGTGAGGAGAGGACAGAAGGATTCCGACTGTCCCCAAACTGGAGAGACAGAGACTGGGGAATCTCAACACCGCACCTGCAGGAAGAACCTGTGTCAGGGGGAAACGCTGAACTGTACCTGAAAAAGCCTTGCAGTATGCCGAGTGCGGACAAGTCAGAGTTAAAAACTCCAGGGGGACCCAGTCACAGGGAGGGGAGCCCCCAAAATACTGTCACATTTACCTCCAGAACCCCAAACAGATTCCCACAACAATTAGTTATCAGAGAAAACTCCCTTCATGCTTCCAGCAGAGAGAGAGGGAAAGGAAACCATTTCAAAATATGCCAGAGCACTCTAGTTCTTAACAAAGCCTGCCCTCAGAGAAAACTAGGTAACCAGAATCTAACCTGCTGGGCTATTATCAGAACCTAAGTGACCTGGGGAAGGGAAATAACCAACTCCAGTCCATTCTAGTCATCCTGTCCCACCTAAGGGGGGTTAAAAAAAAAAAAAAACAGCCACTAGTGAAGTTCACAGTCCAGAGGAATAGATTCTGAGACCAACTATAAGAGTACAAAACCATTACTTTCCCCCAACACCTCACCAGCACACTACTAAAGGCCTTTTTGCAACAGTTGCTTTTACCCAGTACAACATTTAGGCATGCTGGCAATAGAAAAAATTACAAGGCATACCAAACGACAAAAACATAATCTGAGAAACAAAGCATTAGAACCAGATATGGCAGGGATACTGGAATTATCAGACCAGAAAAAAAAAAAAGACATAAGAAAATTTAAAAGATAAGCCAAATGACAAAGAGAAAATATCTGCAACATACATAATAAACAAAGGTTAAAATCCATAATATATAACAGATCCTGCCCTAAGTCAATTTAAAAGACAACTCAATATAGGCAAAATGACGAGTGGGTAATTAACAGGAATTACGAGTGGCCAACAAAATTAAATCATGCTTAACTTCACTACAGATCATTAAACTGAAAATCAAGACAATGTTATCTATATATGCTCTATTTTTTGGCTGTGATGCTGACAAAAATTAAGATGACTGATAATACTGTTAGAGAAGGTGTGCAGAAACAGGAGTTCTCAAATCACTGGAAGTGTACAGTGGCATGGTTTCGGGACAGAATAATCTGGCTATTAAATTTTTATCATTCTGACACAAAGAATTTGGTTGCTAAAACATGTCTTGCAATTCAGGCTTTAGGAAAAGTGACAATTTTTTTTTAATGAATACAAAAATTAGTTTTCAGGGCAAAAGTATATTAGTCCCCAACTTAGTAATTAAAATTACCACTTAAAGTTTTTTTCCATTAAAAATATACTTAAGTTATGTGTCTATATTACTGGAAAATGTGTACTTGTGTACTAATTCAATTACATAATGGATTCGTCTTTCGGAGACTCATTTAGGGACTTGAGACGCTAATCATAACATCGTTGGACTTCCTGGCAGCTCAGTGGTAAAGAATCCACCTGCAACGCAGGAGTGCGGGTTCGATTCCTGGGTCGGGAAGATCCCCTGGAGAAGGAAACAGCAAGCCACTCCAATATTCTTGCCTGGGAAATCCCATGGACAGAGGAGCCTGGCAGGCTACAGTTCACGGGGTCACAAAGAGTCAGACATGACTGAAGCAACTAAATACACACGAACACACGTAACATGGCTGCACATAAATATTCACTTAGTAGTACTTGGCAAACAAAGCAATGTAAAGCCTCTCCAAAGTGTCTTTTTATTCCACCCCATCTATAACCCTCAAACTGGTTGAGAGGAGTATTAAAAAACCATATTAAAAAAACCATATAGACATTGTTATTGTTTAGTTGCTGAGTCATTTCTGACTCTTTTATGGCCCATGGACTATAGCCTGCCAGGTTCCCTGTCCGTGGGATTTCCTAGGCAAGAAATACTGGAATGGGTTGCCGTTTTTCTCCTTCAGAGGGTCTTCCTGACCCAGGGACTGTACCCACATTCCCTGCATCTCTCACAGTGCAGGTGGACTCTTTCCCACTGAGCCACCTGGGAAGCCCCTACAGACACTAAATGTGGCAAAGAGCAGGTTTCATATGAAAAAAACAGAAGACAATACTAACACAGGTTCCATCCAATTCTTTGAGACTTCCAAAATCCTCAAATTCCTTGACTAGGCTACATATTTGCTTCCAAGATTATTCTCTGGCTCCCCTAGAAGGAAAAACAAATCCACTAAACCAAAAATTCCTCAAGCATAAAGTCAGCGAACTTCATACTTTAGGGATATCCTTGTTATAGTAAAATAAATGAGACACCTAGAAAGCAGTGTTCTTTGGAACTGGATCAGCTTGAATTTCCATCCTAACGCTTCCAGTTACTGGCTATGGATCCATGAACAAACACTCAAGGCTTTATCTTTTAATCTGCAAAGTGACAAATCTTTTTAGGGTCATTGGTAAAGCTGAATGAGAAGGTCATAATAAAATGTGTGGCATTTTATAAATGATAAGTCATAAAACTTTTCAGAGATAATTTTATTTCAATAAATAGCAACTATTATTTCTTAGACTCCCAAGTGAAGTACAAGGGGAAAAAATGATTTAGACACTCTCTAACATTAAAAACCAAAAATTTTACACAGCCCGCTTTTAAAAATAATAATTTTATTATTTTCGAAAAGACATGTTCATGGGGTTCTCATTCCCATCACTTCATGGCAAATAGAAAGGGAAAAAGTGGAAGCAGTGATAGATTTTATTTTCTTGGGCTCAAAAATCACTGTGGATGGTGACTGCAGCCATGAAATTAAAAAGACACTCCTTGGAAGGAAAGCTATGACTAATCTACACAGTGTATTAAGAAGCAGAGATGTCACTTTGTTGACAAAGGTCCATAGAGTCAAAGCTATGGTTTTTCCAGTAGTCATGAACAAATATGCAAGCTGGACCATAAAAAAGGCTGAGCACCAAAGAACTGATGCTTTTGAACTGTGGTACTGGAGTAGACTACTGAGAGTCCCTTCGGACTGCAAGGAGATCAAACCAGTCAATCCTAATGGAAATCAATCAACCTTGAATATTCATTGGAAGGACTGATGCTGAAGCTCCAATACTTTGGCCACCTAAGGCAAAGAGCTAACTTGTTAGAAAAGACCTGGATGCTGGGAAAGCTAGACGGCAAAGGAGAAGGGGGCAGCAGAGGCTGAGATTATTAGATAGCATCACTGATTCGATGGACATGAATTTTGAGCAAACTCTGGAAGACAGTGAAGGACAAGGGAGCCTGGTGTTCTGCAGTCCATGGGGTCACAAAGAGTCGGACACAACTTGGCAACTGAACAACAAAGGAATATAAGAATGCTTCAACATGTGCCTTGTGTGATTTAAAAAAATTTTTTAATCAAGTGACAGGCTTATTTGCTCTCAAGAATTTAAGGCCTTTTCTATAACAAACAGAAGTTACTGAAAAGGGCAGATGTGTCGTTGTCTATTGCTAGTAACCTGTATGTAGATGAATACTAAGAGTAGTTTCTGGAAGCTTAATGGAAAAAAATAAGTTATTAGAAACATTTCTGGCTCAAATCCCACTAGAAACTTGTGGATTTTTTTATAGAAGGGGGGCACTAGATGGCATAAAAAAAGAGCATCTTAAACCACAGCTTTGAATAACATATAGACATTCAAATGCATGTTTCCTGAATTATCCTTCTCTTTCCCCAAACACATATATAATCTTTGAGAAGGTGAAGATACTATAAGTCAGGTACACTGGTGTCTAATCATTAATGATATAGGCTAAAGTGCATAGAACTGATACAATCTTTATGCTTGGGCAGACTCCCAGTAAACCAGTCTCAAGTCTCGAAGACTCCCTGGCACAGCTGAGTCATAAAAACTCCAAACTCCATTCTCAATAAGAGTCTCAAGTGCACATTTTCTGTAGTATGGGTGAAAGAATTCTTATTAAATAGCAGATGCACAGGCAAAAGGGCTGACATTGCGTCAAAATTTTAGGAGTCTAAAGTGTACTCTTATCAAAGTGGAGCTATAGAACAGCCACCAGGGAGATTCCAGAATGAATAAAAACTCTTCTCCCCAAAAGGAGCTTCAAATATAACATATTTTGAGCTAAACCTCAGAGTTCTGTGCCTAAAAATGCTTACCAGTTGCTTTAATCATGAAAATTGCCCGGTCTTTTCAGAGTATCTGAAATAGAACTAGTCTAAGGAGTTTGAGCTGTAAGTATACCCCACCAAAAAAGATGAGGAGTTAAAGTATATGGAGCTATTTATACTCCATATACTTTATATGTATAGGGAATCCATTTATACTCTGAAGAATGGCTGATGTATTAGTTTCCTGTGACTGCTGTAACAAATTATCACATGTCTGGTGGTTTAAAACAACAGAAATTTCTCTCTCTCAGTCCTGGAGGCCACAAATCCTAAACTGGTATCAAAGGGCCAAAATCAAGGTGTTGGCAGGCTGAGCTTCTTCCAGAGATTTTATGAAAGATTCTGCTCCTTGCCTCTTCCAGCGTGGAGTAACTGCTGGCGTCTCTTGACCTGCGGCCACATCATTCCAGTCTTTGCCTCTGTGGCCATACTGCCTCCTCTTCTAAATGTAAACTCTCTGTTGCTCTCTTATAAAGACACATGTAATTAACAATTAGAACCCACTCAGATAATGCAGGGTTATCTCCTTGTATCAAAATCTTTAACTTAACGACATCTACAAAGACTCCTCCCCTCTAAAAAAGTAACAGTACAGATTTCATGGCCATACTGCCTCCTCTTCTAAATGTAAACTCTCTGTTGCTCTCTTATAAAGACACATGTAATTAACAATTAGAACCCACTCAGATAATGCAGGGTAATCTCCTTGTATCAAAATCTTTAACTTAACGACATCTACAAAGACTCCTCCCCTCTAAAAAAGTAACAGTACAGATTTCAGGGGTTTGGATGTAGATATCTTGGGGGGGAGGGGAAGGGGTCCATTTTTTAGCCTACCAGGACTGCCAAAGGTAAAAGTTACTATATAATCAACCCCTCACAGCCAACACTTATATCTTTATTCTGTACGTGATTTTAGGTTTTTTTTTTTTTAAACTGAACCATATATCAGAAAACACAATCCCTTTTAAAGTACTTATTATCCCATTTTTCTAGAAAGCATCTTTCTTCATTTGCTTGAGATCCTACCACTATGAAACAAAACTATGAAACTCTTTTCCCCCCTTTATTAAGAAACTTATCTTTTTCTTCCATGGTTACGGCCATCTTTGAACATAAACTAAATAAAAGTCACATCAAAATTAACTCTTCCAATCTTCAGCATTTTTCTTTTCCTCTTGCATTTCATTATACAACATGGGAATGAGCAAACAATTTGTTCCTTAATTAAAACACTGCTTGCTCAAAGGATACAGGTGTTAAAAGAGTTTAGAAATTTATTCAAGACTAGGCAAACCATGGAGCAATAATAAATTCTGAGTAAGCAATCCAAATGCCATCATAACACTGCCTGCAGTAAGCATCACCTCATAAAAACCTCTCACAGCACTTTAATCTAAAGCTACAGCTGTAAGACAGATACTGATTTCTGTAAGCTTCTAAAAATGCAAAGAAAGTGTTCTTTATTGGAAAAGTTGTTTTTGGATTCAACATCTGGAATAAAAAGATAAATTACTTTCAGTAACCCAACAGCTTTATTTAAAAAGAAACAATAATCAATTCCTATTTGGATTATATCTTCTCACACTATGGAATACAGAGCAGGAATCTTTCAAAGGTGATTTACCAAATCGTCATTATCCAGTCTTAATTAAGTTTTTGAGTACTGTTGGTAACAGACTTAACATTTTTTGGTCTCTATGTAAAACTAACTTATTGTCACAGGAAAAATAAATGCCTTAAGATATTTTTAAAGCATTTAAAATGCAGATCTAGATAATTTAGTGTAATCTGTGCCCTCCTATAATACTTCTCATTACTATCTCACCTCCTCTAACATGACTCCTTCAGTTTCCAGGCCCCTGCAAATACTTTCTTAATAGCCCAAGTCAGTCTTTCCCCAAGACTTCAGAATGCATCAAGGGTTATTATCAGCCAACACCAGTTATATGAGCAGCAGCCTTGTTTTCATTCTGTCCCTTTGTGTATCCATCTGAGACATTTTGAGCTGTGACAGAGAAGACACCTGGGAGTCCCATCAACAGCAAGGAGATCAAACCTCTCAATTCTAAAGGAAATCAACCCTGAATATTCACTGGAAGGACTGATGCTGAAGATCCAATACGTTGGCCACCTGATGCAAAGAGCCAATTCGTTGGAAAAGATGGTGATGCTAGGAAAGACTGAAGGCAGGAGAAGCGGACGACAGATGAGATGGTTGGATGGCATCACCGACTCAATGGACGTGAGTGTGAGTAAGCTCCAGGAGTTTGTGATGGACAGGGAAGCCTGGCGTGCTGCAGTCCATGGGGTCACAAAGAGTCGGACACAACTCAGCAACTGAACTGAACTACAGGGGTGGGCTTCCCAGGTGACTCAGCAGTAAAGAGTCCACATGCCAACGTAAGAGACACAGATTTGATCCCTAAGTCAGGAGGACCCCCTGGAGAAGGAAACGGCAACCCACTCCAGTATTCTTGCCTGGAAATCCCATGGACAGAAGAGCGTGGTGGGCTACAGTCCATAGGGTCATAAAAGAGTGAGACACGACTGAGCAACTAAACAAGAATCAGAAGCGTCCTTAAAAAAAGAGAAGGCAATGTGATGGAAGCAGAGATACAAATCAAAGAAAGAAATCTGAAGATGCTATACTGCTGGCTTGACAATGGAAGAAGAATTTGTGAGCCCGAGGGCTGTAGGTATAGCAGCCTCTAGAAGCTAAAGAAGAAAAGGAACGTGAATTCTCCCCTAAAGCCTCCAGAAGGAACACAGCCCTGTCAACACCTTGATTCTGCAAGACCCACTGTGAACTTCTGGCTGTCAAAACTGTAAGATAACTTGTGTTATTTTTTAAGCCACCATATTGTGGTAATTTATCATCACACCAATAGGAAAGTAATATACCACCTGAACCCAAATTATCAAGAGAAAGCCAAAGGGAGAGTGGGACAAAGTGAAAAAAGTATGAATTTTAGTTAACTTGTCCAACAGTCTTATCTTCTGCCAGAAGAAAATTAATGCACTCACAGGAAAAATAATCTTAATCTAGACATACAGTTCTCAAATTTGGCCCCATACAGGAACCACCTGGAGAGCTTTAACACAATTCTGAGACCAAGGTTCCATTTCAGACAACCTGAATTATCACCTCTGCAGCTCTTTGTGTAGTTAGAGTAGTTGAGTAAGGTTTTTACGCATAGCCAGGGTGGAGAACCCACTGTTCTAGCTAAAGATTAGTTTTTAGTGATCCAAGGAAACTTCTGAGGTTTCCAAATGGTACAAGTTCCTGAAATTGTCCCCCATAAAGATGTGGTTCACCATTCATTAAATATATGTTTTATTGACTTTATATCTGACAGTAAAGTTACCTAGGCAAATTCCTAAAGGCAAAATTACTGGCTCAAATGGCAGGTAACTTTTTTTTATTCAGACAAATACTGCTAAATTGCTAGACCACCGTACCCTTCTACCAATTAAGAATCAGCAACACTTTGTTTAAAACCCTGCCCAATTTGATAGATGGAAAATAATATTTCATTGTTTTCATTTGCAAGCTTCGATCATGAGTGAAACTGAGTACATTTTCATAGCTTGACTGGCCATTTTGGGGGCTCTGTCAATTACTTATTCATATTCATTTCTATTAGTTTTTTAAAAGGTAATTTGTAAGAACCTTTTCTGCTGAGGAAATCGACCTTTTGCCTGTCATGACTGTTAAATATTTCCCCCCAGTTTGTTGTCTTTTGCCTTCGGCTTCTTTAAGCCACAGATTTTATTTTTTATATCTTTAATGTATTTATCTTTCCCTCTATGGCTTCTTTGGAAAGCTAATCCATACTCTAAGATTATAAACAACATCAACCATACATCCATACTTTATTCTAATACTTCCAGAATTTCATATTTTACAAAGGTTGGGACCTTTTCCCCTCCACCCACCCCTCACTGTCCAGGTATCATTTACAGTTTAGCTCATCTCTTGTCCGTAACTTCCACTGATGGAAGTTATCATGCTTTTAACTTAAAACAAAGATGGAAAAAAGGCGGGGGGGGGAGGAATGTATATGTGTGTGTGTGCGGGCACACACACACATATATCCTTATGTAATATGTATGTGTGTGTACATGAAAAACTCTGAAGTAAAAGCTTAACACATTTTTTACATAGTCAACAATAAATTTAACGCCTAATTCAGGTAAAAAGAGTTTACAAATTCCCATAAGGTTATGGAAAATGAAAGTAACCATCAGGCACAGTGTCTCTTCCTTTCCCCTCTCCAAAGCAACACAACTGTCATCAGGCTGACTTCCTCATAAGCCGTGAGGGCCCCCCAGCGGTTTTTCCCAGGGAAGGCAATGGCACCCCACCCCAGTACTCTTGCCTGGAAAATCCAATGGACGGAGTAGCCTGGTGGGCTGCAGTCCATGAGGTCGCTAACAGTCGGACAGACTGAGCGACTTCACTTTCACTTTTCTCTTTCATGCATTGGAGAAGGAAATGGCAACCCACTCCAGTCTTCTTGCCTGGAGAATCCCAGGGATGGGGGAGCCTGGTGGGCTGCCGTCTATGGGGTCACACAGAGTCGGACACGACTGAAGTGACTTAGCAGCAGCGGTTTTTTCCTGTGGTTGTCCTCATTCTTGCAAAATACTTGTTGCCACTAGGTGGAGACAATTTTATAATAGGAAGATTGGTTACTGAAACCGGAGTAGCCACAAATTTTCTACAAATATACACAAATCAATTTTTGGGTAAACTAAAGCTAGTCATTTTAACTGAGGATCCACTTTCCCTATTTGTAAATTTAAGAATTTATATTAAGTAATACCAAGAGCCCCCTTAGCCCTAATATTTTATAGATCAAAGGCTTTCCTAAATGTCCTTTCCCCAATGGCTCAGCAGTAAAGAGTCTGCCTGCCTATGCAGGAGACGCAGGTTTGACCTCTGAGTCGGGAAGATCCCCTGGAGGAGGAAATGGCAACCCATCCAGTACTCTTGCCTACCAGATCCCATGGACAGAGAAGCCTGGCGGGCTACAGTCCAGAGGGTCGTGAAGAGTGAGACTCGATTAAGCAATTGAGTATGTCCTCTTGGGCTAAGAAGGTATTCTACTTCCAGCAACTTCTTTCAACTTGAAAACGTCACCAACCAAAACCAGTCGTTTCCTCCAATCTTTTTTTTCAAAGCTGATCAAAAAGAGGTGTGCTGTGTATTCAAGTTCACACATCCAACATTCCAGATCACATACAAGGCTTTCTGCACTTCCTCATATATACTTCTCCACATCCATCTGGCATGCTTGCACACACATTTTAAACAAGGAGCTAGCTATAGGTTTTCCTCTGAACTTTGTGCTAGAAATTGTACATCTATCTGGAGGGGTTTCTTTGCTTTTTCCCTCGTATTACTTTCTTCTTCTTTGCTCCATTTGGTCAGAGCCTTCCATTTTGCTGATTTCCAGAATTCTTGGCTGTCTGCCCTCTGACGAGACATGCCCTGCGCTTGCACTTCAGCTCCTGGTTCTCACCTGCCGGTCTAGATTTTGCAACCCTTCCAAAATTTTATCAGCCTCTGCTTGCCTAAGGGTTCCCAGTCAGCTGCTTCATCGCTGGCAAACTACTGATTTACTTAGCTCTCAAACTCAGGCAAAATCTAGGTTCTCAGCCCCGAACATGCACCAACTCTACCACAAACTAACCACATTCATAGAGAAGGATTAATTTTCATTCTCCCCATGCTTCAAGATCAAGAGACACACCGTACACTGTTGATTTCCTGAGCAGAGCAGAAAAATTCTGAGTTCTTAAGTTGAGCAAGAGGACCTGCCAACTTCATTTCACATCCCTACCCAAGTTACAAGAAACTGTAAACAGGGCAACATACTGACGTGTGTGAACAGTTCACTACTGACTGTGGACTATGCTCTATGCCGTCAGCATACATGGTTGGCTCCCAATAAAAACCTGCAGGTTTAATGGCAGAAACAGATCAGTATTTCTGTCTCTGAGAGGAAGATGTGAAACACAAGGAAAGCATAAAGCAAAGCTTGAAGATTTACAGATGCTTATCAATAATGGCAAAGCTAAAAAGAGACTTCTAACAACTAATGACTTTTAGTCCAAAACCCCATGTGCCAGAATAGATGTTTAACAATTTTTGAAAAGTGGTACACCTCCTTTTCTTGGAAGGAGAATTGCCCATCAAGTGCAGATTCCTGCCGGAAGGAACAGAGATGCTGCCGAACACACTTCAGCAAGTGACAACACACGAGGTAACAGCAACATTCCCTACGTCACAGAAAATAGACCAACAGGGTCTACATTTCTCACAAGGGCATACTTCGCTGAAAAATTAAGCTGCAAAAAGGGACTGACACAGAAATTTAAAAATCACATTGGGAAAGAGAAGAGAGAAAGCCGAAGGCTGATGCCTCCACCTTCTCCCAACAGCAACTGGAATAACCCTTTCAGAAAACAGCTAGGCAATTCATTTCCAGAGACACAAAACATTCATAATCTTTCACCCAGTAATCCCAGTCCGAGGAAATAACGCTATTAATAATAACAGATAACATTTATATTTATCACTCTATATGAAATCTTTCTTAATCCTAATAACCCTATGAAACATGTACTATTAATTTCCTTCATTTAATAAATCAAGCCGAAATATAAACAACTAAATAAACAAGCAAGCAACTAGCTGAAAGTTTGCAGTGTCAGAGTAAAGACTCAAAACTCAGGTTTGCCTGACTAAGAAGGCCATGCCCTTAACTATCACACCAATTATTATTCCTACTACAACAGTAAAAATGCTGTCAGCACAGACACATCTGCTGCATCATCAACAGTGGGAAATTTTTTCAATCATTAAAAATAACAATTAGTCATACTATATGAAATGATCAGTAATACTTTTAAGGCAAAGAGATGAAAGAGACGGCTAACTGGTAGTTGTGCTACAATTTGTCGTTGTTGAGTTGATTAAGTCATGTCTGACTTTTTTGCAACCCCACAGACTAGCCCGCCAGGCTTCTCTGTCCATGGGATTTTCCAGGCAAGAATACTGGAGTGGGTGGCCATTTCCTTCTCCAGAGGACCTTCCCAACCCAGGGATGGAACCCGGGTCTCCTGCATCTCCTGTATTGGCAGGCAGATTCTTTACTACTGCGCCATCAGGGAAGCCCTGTGCTTCAATTACAGCTACGTAAAAGTTAACATTTTAAAAGGCAGCATGGAGTTGTCAGGAGTCTGTGGAGAGGGTTTCCCTCCATTTTCCAACTCCTACTACTATTATGACCAAAATACAACAGGCATAGGTTTGAACAGTTTTAAAACAATAGATTAGAGGAGAAAAGATGTGTTTCTGGTGTCGCTTTGGCACACAGGGTAGATTTTCTCTTGTATTATGGAAAACAGTGGCAGCCAGACTGGGATTTAGGAGACCTCAATTCTCATTGTGGGTTCTTGATACAACTTCAAAATGTAAAATGATTTTTCTTCTGCCCTTATCTCCTGGTTTCTGCAACTTGCATCAAAAAAAAGTTTAAAACTGGCAAAAAGCAGAGCCTGCAGTTTCAAAGGCTGGAGTCTTGGAAGAAAAAAGAAACCAGATATTTTAAGGATAGAAAGCTGTGTTACAGTTCTAACAAATCTAAAGATTAGCATAATCCCTAGATTCATGAAAGCAGCAAAACTTTGGCATAGCTCAAATATACAAGAAATCAACATGACATTGAACAAGTCAATATACAGCTTTTAATCTCTTTATAAAATGAGCATGTTTTAGGAAATACATACTTATTTTCAATGTCCATTAGGGCAGAGTTTCTTATTAGCAATTAAAAAATGTATTTAAATGTGTATATATTAAAAATGTATAGACACATATAACTTATTAGCCATTAGCTTTCAAAAATCTTTATGTGGGTTCTTCAAATAACCAATATTAAGAAGAGAAAACCATACTACTACTATAAGAAAGAACTTACGTAGCTAAAGGAGCAAAACTCATTGTCTCCTAAGGAAAATTTATCCTATATTAAACAATAAATGGAAAGGAAAACTAACATTAATTTGATACAACGGACACTGTTTTCGGGCACTTTTTAAAAATAGCTTTCCCTCTACCTCTGCTTTTTAAACAAAATCCTGTAAGTTCATGGCCCTTGCATAATTTTTCTGAGTCTATATGCCCCTTGAGAATCTGATGAAAGCTAGGAATTCTTATCTTGGGGGAGGGAATATAAAGATAAAAAAACACACAAAATTTCAGAGTATTCATGGATCCTTAAGAGATACCTGGACTGAAGGCCAAGAGCACTTGCTCCACACTGTCTAAGAGTTCCAAATCTGAAACAAGGAAACAGAGGTTACCGTCTCTCTCAGCTTTCTTCAGCTGTACTACACAAGCTGTTGCCAACGATGATGCATTTATTCTAAGCAAAAATAGACAAACAGGACCTAATCAAACTTCCAAGCTTTTGCACAGCAAAAGAAACCATAAACAAAATGAAAAGACAATCTACACAATGGCAGAAAATATTTCCAAACGATGAGACTGACAAGGGATTACATTCCAAAACATACAAATAGCTCATACAGCTAAACCACCACCACCACAACCACCAAACAACCCAGTTGAAAAATAGGAAAATTACTGAAATAGACATTTTTCCAAAGAAGATATATAGATGGCCAGCAACCATATAAAAAGATGTTCAACATCACAAATTATTAGAGAAACGCAAATCAAAACTATGTAAGGCACTGTCTTAACTAATGCTGAAGAGGATGTAGAGAAAGGGGAACTTTCCTACACTCTTGGTGGGAATGCAAGCTGGTGCAGACATTATGGAGAATGGTATGGCGATTTCTCAAAAAACTTAAAATTGAGTTGCCATATGATCCAGTAATCCCAGTTCTGGGCACATATCCAGACAAAACTATAATTTGAAACGACACATGCACCCCTAAATTCACAGCAGCATTGCTTACAACAGCCAAGACATGGAAACAAACTGTCTATAACAGTTGAATGGACAAAGAAGACGCAGTACATATATGCAGTTGAATACTACTCAGCCATAAAAAGGACTTCAATAACGCCATTTGCAGCAACATGGATAGACCTAGAGACTCGTACTAAACGAAGGCAAGTCAGAAAGACAAAGACAGATCCATACAGTATCACTTATATGTGTGATCTACAATGTGACACAAATGCACCTACTGGTAATACAGAAACAGGTGTGACAGAGACTCGTGGTTGCCAAGGGGGAGGGGTGTAAGGGAGGGAAAGAAAGTGAAAGTCAAGTCCCTCAGTCGTGTGCGACTCTTTGCGACCCAATGGATCCTACCAGGCTCCTCCCTCCATAGGATTCTCCAGGCAAGAGTACTGGAGTGGGTTGCCATTTCCTTCTCCAGGGGATCTTCCCAACCCAGGGATCGAACCCGGGTCTCCTGCATTCCAGGCAGATGCTTTAACCTGAGCTACCAGGGAAGCCCCAAGGGAGAGAAGGACTAGGAATTTGGAATTGGCGCATGCCAACTAGTATATATAGCATGGATAAACAAGGTCCTACTGCATGGCACAGGGAACTATATTCAATATCCTGTGATAAACCATATGGTAAAGAATGTATGCACATAACCGAATCACTTTGCTATACAGTAGAAAATAACACAACATCGTAAATCAACTCTGTGTTGCTGTGTGCTGTACTCACTGCTCAGTCGTGTCCAATTTTTTGTGAACCCATGGACTGTAGCCAGCCAGGCTCCTCTGTCCATGGAATTTTTCAAGCAAGTATACTGGAGTGGGTTCACATTTCCTACTCCAGGGGATCTTCCTGACCCAGGGATCGAACCTGTGTCTGGGTCTCCTGCACTAGCAGGCAAATTCTTTACAACTGCAGTATCAGGAAAGCCCTTAATCAACCATGCTGCTGCTGCTGCTAAGTCGCTTCAGTCGTGTCCGACTCTGTGCGACCCCATAGACGGCAGCCCATTGGGCTCCGCCATCCCTGGGATTCTCCAGGCAAGAACACTGGAGTGGGTTGCCATTTCCTTCTCCAGTACATGAAAGTGAAAAGTGAAAGTGAAGTCGCTCAGTCGTGTCCGACTCAGCGACCCCATGAACTGCAGCCTACCAGGGTCCTCCGTCCATGGGAGTTTCCAGGCAAGAGTACTGGAGTGGGATGCCATTGCCTTCTACACTTCAATTTAAAAAAAAAAAGAGACACAGTATTGTTCTTAAAAAGATAAACTATGGAGACAATAGGTGTTACTTGTTAAATACATCCATCTGGCTGCCACAATGAACACTGTACTTCCCTACCATCAACATCAGTACAAAGCTAAAAGGAACCTTAGAGTCCAACCACAAGGAAATGAATAAACACATCATGGTACATCCACTTGAAATATCACACAATCATCAAAAATGTTATCAAGTTGATTATGGATTAGAAAACGTTAGTAATATCTAAAGTTAGATTTTTAAATACACATAAATTTAAACCAATATAAAAAAACAGTTAAAACTATGTTTTAAAAAGCCCAAGTCAGTCAGTTCAGTCAGTCAGTCGCTCAGTCGTGTCCAACTCTTTGTGACCACATGAATCATAGCACACCAGGCCTCCCTGTCTATCACCAATTCCCAGAGTTCACCCAAATTCATGTCCATCAAGTCAGTGATGCCATCCAGCCATCTTATCCTCTGTCATCCCCTTCTCCACCTGCCCCCAATCTCTCCCAGCATCAGGGTCTTTTCCAATGAGTCAACTCTTCCCATCAGGTGGCCAAAGTACGGACGTTTCAGATTCAACATCAGTCCTTCCAATGAACACCCAGGACTGATCTCCTTCAGAATGGACTGGTTGGATCTCCTTGCAGTCCGAGAAGACTCGCAAGAGTCTTCTCCAACACCACAGTTCAAAAACATCAATTCTTCAGCACTCAGCTTTCTTCATAGTCCAACTCTCACATCCATACATGACCACAGGAAAAACCATAGACTTGACTAGACAGACCTTAGTTGGCAAAGTAATGTCTCTGCTTTTTAATGTTATCTAGGCTGGTCATAACTTTTCTTCCAAGGAGTAAGCATCTTTTAATTTCATGGCTGCCATCACCATCTGCAGTGATTTGGAGCCCCCAAAAATAAAGTCTGA
Organism: Oreotragus oreotragus; assembly: GCA_006410675.1. Lineage (NCBI taxonomy): Eukaryota > Metazoa > Chordata > Mammalia > Artiodactyla > Bovidae > Oreotragus > Oreotragus oreotragus. The sequence continues at coordinate 200,219 of SJYX01014871.1, read as the reverse complement.
CACTGTTTCCACTGTTTCCCCATCTATTTCCCATGAAGTGATGGGACCGGATGCCATGATCTTCGTTTTCTGAATGTTGAGCTTCAAGCCAACTTTTTCGCTCTCCTCCTTCACTTTGTCAAGAGGCTTTTTAGTTCCTCTTCACTTTCTGCTAAGGCTGGTGTCATCTGCATATCTGAGGTTATTGATATTTCTCCTGGCAATCTTGATTCCACCTTGTGTTTCTTCCAGCCCAGCGTTTCTCATGATGTACTCTGCATATAAGTTAAAGAAGCAGGGTGACAATATACAGCCTTGACATACTCCTTTTCCTATTTGGAACCAGTCTGTTGTTCCATGTGCAGTTCTAACTGTTGCTTCCTGACCTGCACATAGGTTTCTCAAGAGGCAGGTCAGGTGGTCTGGTATTCCCACCTCTTGAAGAATTNTTAAGCCAACTTTTTCGCTCTCCTCCTTCACTTTCATCAAGAGGCTTTTTAGCTCCTCCTCACTTTCTGCCATAAGGGTGGTGTCATCAGCATATCTGAGGTTATTGATATTTCTCCCGGCAATCTTGATTCCAGCTTGTGTTTCTTCCAGTCCAGCGTTTCTCATGATGTACTCTGCATATAAGTTAAATAAGCAGGGAGACAATATACAGCCTTGACGTACTCCTTTTCCTATTTGGAACCAGTCTGTTGTTCCATGTGCAGTTCTAACTGTTGCTTCCTGACCTGCATACAGATTTCTCAAGAGGCAGGTTAGGTGGTCTGGTATTCCCATCTCTTTCAGAATTTTCCACAGTTGATTGTGATCCACACAGTCAAAGGCTTTGGCATAGTCAATAAAGCAGAAATAGATGTTTTTCTGGAACTCTCTTGCTTTTTCCATGATCCAGCGGATGTTGGCAATTTGATCTCTGGTTCCTCTGCCTGTTCTAAAACCAGCTTCAACATCTGGAAGTTCACGGTTCACATATTGCTGTAGCCTGGCTTGGAGAATTTTGAGCATTACTTTACTAGCATGTAAGATGAGTGCAATTGTGCGGTAGTTTGAGCATTCTTTGACATTGCCTTTCTTTGGGAATGGAATGAAACTGACCTTTTCCAGTCCTGTGGCCACTGCTGAGTTTTCCAAATCTGCTGGCATATTGAGTGCAGCACATTCACAGCATCATCATTTAAGATTTGAAATAGCACAACTGAATTTCATCACCTCCACTAGCTTTGTTCATAGTGATGCTTCCTAAGGCCCACTTGATCTCACATTCCAGGATGTCTGGCTCTAGGTGAGTGATCACACCATCGTTATTATCTGAGGCATGAGACCTTTTTTGCACAGTTCTTCTGTGTATTCTTGCCACCTCTTCTTAATATCTTCTGTTTCTGTTAGGTCGCTACCATTTCTATCTTTTATCGAGCCCATCTTTGCATGAAACGTTCCCTTGGTATCTCTAATTTTCCTGAAGAGATCTCTAGTCTTTTCCATTCTGTTGTTTTCCTCTATTGCTTCGCACTGATAGCTGAGGAAGGCTTTCTCAATCTTCTGTTTCTGTTAGGTCGCTACCATTTCTATCTTTTATCGAGCCCATCTTTGCATGAAACGTTCCCTTGGTATCTCTAATTTTCCTGAAGAGATCTCTAGTCTTTTCCATTCTGTTGTTTTCCTCTATTGCTTCGCACTGATAGCTGAGGAAGGCTTTCTCATCTCTCCTTGCTATTCTTTGGAACTCTGCATTCAGATGCTTATACCTTTCCTTTTCTCCTTTGCTTTTCACTTCTCTGCTTTGCATAGAAGCACGGCAGCTGAGAGGAGCTACCCCACGCCCAAGGTCAGGGGCGGCAACCGAGAGTGCCAGGCTGCAACGGAGCAGGAGTGGCGAGAGGTCATCCAAGGTCAGGGACAGCAGCCGAGAGGAGCTACCCCATGTCTGCGGTCAGGGGTGGCGGCTGAGATGAGCTACCCCATGTCCAAGGTCAGGGGCGGCAGCCAAGACGAGCTACCCCATGTCCGAGGTCAAAGGCAGCGGCCAAGACGAGGGTGGCGGCTGAGAGGAGCAATCCCATGTCCGAGGAGCGGCGACTGCGTGGGCGCAGGAGGACCGAGAGGAGCTACTTACTCCACGTTCAAGGTCAGGAGGGGTGACCTCATCCAAGGTAAGGAGCAGGGGCTGCGCTTTCCTGGAGCAGCTGTGAAGAGATACCCCCATGTCCAAGGGAAGAAAAACCCAAGTACGATGGTAGGTGTTGCGAGAGGGCATCAGAGGGCAGACACACTGAAACCATACTCACAGAAAACTAGTCAATCTAATCACACAGGCCACAGCCTTGTCTAAGTCAATGAAACTAAGCCATGCCGTGTGGGGCCACGCAAGATGGGCAGGTCATGGTGGAGAGGTCTGACAGAATGTGGACCACTGAAGAAGGAAATGGCAAACCACTTCAGCATTCTTGCCTTGAGAACCCCATGAACAGTACAAAAAGGCAAAATGACAGGATACTGAAAGAGGAACTCCCCAGGTCGGTAGGTGCCCAATATGCTACTGGAGATCAGTGGAGACAAGAACTCCAGAAGGAATAAAGGGATAGAGCCAAAGCAAAAACAATACCCAGTTGTGGATGTGACTGGTGATAGAAGCAAGGTCTGATGCTGTAAAGAGCAATATTGCATGGAAACCTGGAATGTTAGGTCCATGAATCAAGGCAAATTGGAAGTGGTCAAACAAGAGATGGCAAGAGAACGTTGACATTCTAGGAATTAGCGAACTAAAATGGACTGGAATGGGTGAATTTAACTCAGATGACCATTGTATCTACTACTGCGGGTAGGAATCCCTCAGAAGAAATGGAGTAGCCATCATGGTCAACAAAAGAGTCCAAAATACAGTACTTGGATGCAATCTCAAAAACGACAGAATGGTCTCTGTTCATTTCCAAGGCAAACCACTCAATATCACGGTGATCCAAGCCTATGCCCCAACCAGTAACGTTGAAGAAGCTGAAGTTGAATGGTTCTATGAAGACCTACAAGACCTTTTAGAACTAACATCCAAAAAAGATGTCCATTTCATTATAGGGAACTGGAATGCAGAAGTAGGAAGTCAAGAAACACCTGGAGTAACAGGCAAATTTGGCCTTGGAATGTGGAATGAAGCAGGACAAAGGCTAATAAGAGTTTTCCCAAGAGAATGCACCGGTCACAGCAAACATCCTCTTCCAACAACACAAGAGAAGACTCTACACATGGACATCACCAGATAGTCAACACCGAAATCAGACTGATTATATATATTCTTTGCAGCCAAAGGTAGAGAAGCTCTATACGGTCAACAAAAACAAGACCGGGAGCTGACTGTGGCTCAGATCATGCACTCCTTATTACCAAATTCAGACTTAAACTGAAGAAAGCAGGGAAAACCACTAGACCATTCCGGTATGACCTAAATCAAATCCCTAATGATTATACAGTGGAAGTGAGAAATAGATTTAAGGGACTAGATCTGATAGACAGAATGCCTGATGAACTACGGACGGAGGTTCCTGACATTGTACAGGAGACAGGGATCAAGATCATCCCCAAGGAAAAGAAATCCAAAAAAGCAAAATGCTGTCTGAGGAGGCCTTACAGTGAAAAGAAGAAAAGCGAAAAAGCCCAAAGCTAAAATTATTTCCAAAGGGAAATACATCAAAATTTAACAGCAATTAAAATTGAATACTGAAAGCATGATTTTTCCAGTTCTTAAATTATCCAATATTAAAAAAAAATTTTTAATAAACTGACAACTGAAAATTATTATATTGGTAAAAAGGACAACTTAATAACATCGACTTTTCCCCATTGTTAGCTCTTAATTACTTTTAAAAGGACTGAGCAACATATTGCACATAGGAATTCAAACTAAAAACAATCCATTTAAGAAGTGAATGACAGCTTATGTACTCTGTGAAACTTCAAAGGTTTCAGAATAAAATTGACATTAATAATCATGTTACTTAAATTACACAAAACTGTTCAGTTCAGTTCAGTCGCTCAGTCGTGTCCGACTCTTTGCGACCCCATGAATCGCAGCACGCCAGCCCTCCCGGTCCATCACCATCTCCCGGAGTTCATTCAGACTCACGTCCATCGAGTCCGTGATGCCATCCAGCCATCTCATCCTCGGTCGTCCCCTTCTCCTCCTGCCCCCAATCCCTCCCAGCATCAGAGTCTTTTCCAATGAGTCAACTCTTCATATGAGGTGGCCAAAGTACTGGAGTTTCAGCTTTAG
>SJYX01014871.1:180762-192620 GCA_006410675.1 Oreotragus oreotragus | reverse complement strand
GGTAGTTTGAGCATTCTTTGGCATTGCCTTTCTTTGGAATTGGAATGAAAACTGACCTTTTCCAGTCCTGTAGCCACTGCTGAGTTTTCCAAATTTGCTGGCATATTGAGTGCAGCACTTTCACAGCATCATCTTCCAGGATTCAAAATAGCTCAACAGGAATTCCATCACCTCCACTAGCTTTGTTCTTAGTGATGCTTTCTAAGGCCCACTTGACTTCACATTCCAAGATGTCTGGCTCTAGATTAGTTTTTCAATTATAGAGACTTCTGGGGAAAAAATATTACAGGAGACTAGACTATGGTTTCTATGGCAGCTCAGATGGTAAAGCATCTGCTTGCAATGCAGGAGAGCCAGGTTCAATCCCTGGGTTAGGAAGATCCCCTGGAGAAGAAAATGGCAACCCACTCCAGTTCTCTTGCCTGAACAATTCCATGGACAGGAGGGGCCTGGTGGGCTACAGTCCATGGGATCATAAATGTCGGACACGACTGAGCGACTTCACTTTTTTTTAAACTATGATAAATTATAACTAGTTAACTCAAATTAGTAAACGAGATCCACCTCTGAAGACAAATGAAATCGATTACAACATCAGTAAAAGAGAAATTTAGTCTTGCTATTTTAGACAATACTCAACTATCAATATCCTAGAGTCTTCAACATGTTACCATTACTTTACAGTTTGGAAGAGGAACTGTTCCTAGAGGACAGCACCTCACAAAAAATTAAAAAGCTATAAAAAAAAATCTTTCCACTAACTCAACAAGGCATGTTTTCTTTACAAATATGTCAATAAAAACTTTTAAGTTCAAGGATAAGAGGGTAAGTTCATTAAAACTAAACAACAGACATAATTTCTAATCCTGCTAAATGTATTTTTAAAAGTACAGAGATTTTTCTCTAAGTGATATTATAAAACAGCATAAATAAAATGAAAATAGGTAGTTTCCAGTAAAAATAGTAATAGCATCTATTTCTTCTACTCCCTCAGGCCCGTCATTTAAACAATCTGTGAAGTGGTAGTTTTGGTCCTAGGTGTATAAATTTCTGGTATCTTCTCATAAGACATTTAGTCCTGGTGAAAATAAATTAATGAAGCACACTGAACTTCACAGACAGTTACTTGAGATTGAGAATACTACACAATCAACCAGACTTGGGGAAAGTAGGGTTACAGGACATCCACAATCCCTCCTACACCCCGTATTTTCACTCTAACAACCTTCTTTTAAATATGGAGACGCAAAAACTTGAAAGGAGACACACAACTATTCCCAAGATCCATGTCACAGATCAATCACTCTCTCTCTTTCAAGACCCATGCCACAGATCAATCTCTCTTAACATACATCCTTTTATATTTACAATGCTCTTTGCTGTTTACCCCTTTTTACCTACATTACCTCTTATATCTTTACAAATAACCTCCAAGTTCAATGGGGATGCAACTTTTTTATTATTTTTTTTAATAGAAAAGAAAATAGGCCAAGAAGCTTGCTAGTAGTGGAACCAGGTCTAGAAATCAAGGCTCCTGCCTTCAATTCTAAAGCCCCTTCTTCCATGCACAACACTACCCCTCTGTAATACAGGAAAGCCTTCCATAAAACATTTGGCTGGCTTCCAAGACAGCCGTCCCAGGCTGAATTAAACTCTATATAGTAAATAGTATAAATAGTGAGGGTTTAATGCAATTACTGGCATAGAGGCATACATCTTTCTATAAGTGAAAAATCAGTTGGTTTTAAGTTAAATCAACATAGTCTGTGTATGGTGGGGGAAACAAGTAGAATACTTCTAAAAACAAGTCAAAATGAAGTATACAGATCTGCACATTTTACAATAGCTGACAGAGGCAGCATAATCAACACAGGGAGCAGATAAAAAGAAAACAGTGGACAACTAAAAAGAATAACGTAAAAAGAAACTGCATGATGCTTTTATTTTTAGGAAATAAAATGAGCTTGTCTTTTCTTCCTCCCTCCATCCGAAATAATGGAAATTTTAGAACATATATTAGGCTATAAAATAGTAAGAGAAGTAGAAGAGGATTTTATTTAGTAGCCATCAAACGAAATCCCTACCAAAATGGCTGGCTCTGGAATATAACACATCAAAAATCCAAAGTCCTATTTCTAGTTCATTACTGGTCGTATAAAGCTTGTATGAACCAATCATTTTAAGCTTTCAATTCTCACATCTATAAAATCATAACACTCTAGCCAAACTATTTGCTCATGACCTTGGAAAGAGGAAACAATGTCTACAAAGGTAACGAGCAATACTTTAATCCCCATTATCCACTGCAAAAATAACTATTTCTCAAACATCTTCTAGGTGTGAAGTACTAAGTTAGGCTAAAAGTGCAGAGAAAATGTTGGTCTTTATAATCTAAAAAAAATAAAGCAAAGAGAAATACTTAACTAAAGACAATAACTGCATGATAAAATTAAGGCATCTCAGAGAAATGGCTTTCATAGGACATCAAACAGAATGAACTTGGGTTTGATCAAGACACCAAACAAAAACAGTGGTCATTAGGTTTAGCTGGGAAAAGAGACAAGAAGGCTGCTTGTCCTCTGGATTCCCAAGGCACGTCCTCTGGATTCCCAAGGCACATCATTTATGTATTACTGCATTTAACACTCTGTACAGTAGTTTGTCACCTCCGCTTAGACTGTATATTCCTCAAGGACACACTTTATTCAGTTCACTTTTATATTCCTAACCCCCAGCAGAGGATCTGGCACACAGAAGATAATCAGTAAATGTTTTTTTAAACAGGCAAGGTAAGAACAGGATTCCCTATCTAAATTATTTTAATCTCTATTACTTGTGCAGGTCATTTACTCCTTGTCTCTCAACCCCAAAATCACCACTCTAGACTGCTCTGTGGTGCTGGGCTGAGACTGTGCAACTGTTTTTCACCAACTCTTCTGCCAGGGGAGGTCCGTGTTAGGCTTTGCCAATGGAGGTAAGAAAGCAGTAAAAGGGCTGAGGGGACCTCCTTCTAGTCACTGGCAGCAACAATTGGTTCCAGCCTCCAGCTTCTTTCGGTATTCCCCAGAACTAGCCTAATCAGCAGATACACAAGGCTGACCTCAAAAGTTCAGAACTAGGCCAATAGAACCTCTTTTCTGAGCTCTTGGACTGATTACTATAATGTTCTCTTTCTGCTCTTACATTCATCTAACCATCTCCCTGTATTAAAGGCCTTCTGTTCAAACTCCTATTGAACTTTCCTATTTTGCCTATTGGACACTAATGTCCTGTTCTTCTAACTGCTCTCCTCTGGGATATCTTGCTGCTTTATTAAAAGAGAAAGTAAAGGAATTTTGAAATTATTCCTACAGATAAAATATATTTTAGAAAGAATAATGCCAAATCCTTTAAATTTGTGTGTTACGTTGCAACACAAATATCACTTAACTTTCGCAATTTAAACTATCCAGCATGCAAAGAACACAAAAAAAGAGAGAGAGAGGAAATGAGAAATATTTAAACAGTTCAGGCTATTCCAAGCACACCCACTATGTTCTCTCAGTAGAACAGGGGCATCCTAGAAAAAATGAGAATACAGCGGATCTTCAACTCCTCAGTGGTCTCAGTTCCAAGCCTCTCCTAGTTATGAGCATGACGACATGCTAAATCTGACTCTTAAATTTAAGGATTTTCTTTTTTTTGCTGTATTCAACATGGCCCACAGTGCAAGCTGACTACTTCATCTAGTGTTCAACAAAAGAAACAGCAATCTGTTCCAATACTAAAGCTGAACTGAACTTACTGGTATGTTCTTCCCATCCTGAGAGATTTCAAGCATAATTTTTTATTATATGTGGTTTTCATTTTACACATTGGCTTTAGAAGCAAACTTTTTCATAAAATACAACTCCATGCTACAGCAGAGACACAGAAAGAAATCCCTCCTGCATGAGAGCTCCAAATCAATACAACTGTTTTGAAAACAAATGACCAAAATGCTTTGATATTTTTATATGGTTTGTTACTTCATTTAATAAGTTGTCCTCACTAGATAATTTAATCTGAGGTTAATCTCAAAATAATTTTTCATTATTGTACTTCATAAACTGAATTTTTAAAATTACGACAAAATGGCAGATAGTAGAAAAAAGGCAAATTCAAGCAATAAGAATCTTTCTCAGAATTCTTAGTTATGTATTTATATAGCTCCTGAGCATCCAAAAAAAGTATCACTAGGCCCAGACGTATTAGTCCACCTCAGCTGACTAATAACCATAAGACAAAAGAGAAGTGAAAAAAAATTTAAACGTGAAAGTTCCACTGGAATTCCTTCACACAGCATAAAAAGAGAGTGGGCCACCTGCTCACTTAGCACCTAGCTCCTGCCTATGGACATAATAACACTAGTTGCTACTTAACTGCCAAAAGTTTTGTTGCCACAGTCAGTCTACCTATGTAAAATCAACCAAGCTCTATGCCTAACAAGGGACACCAGAGGACCTGTTTGACACATTTGGTAGAAAATATGAAAAATCTGACAGGGGAACAGACAGGATATATCAACCTACAGAGAATGGGCAGGGTAAATTTTACTGTACCTCTGTACTCAAATTATATCAGGATCTACTCATTTCAATGTAAAGAATCATTCAATATAATAACATTGATATAAGGTTTCAGAGATGAAAAAAATTAGGAAATTAAATAACTAGTGTCTGACAACAATGTCTTCCACAACATGTCAAACAAACACCACCAATTAAAAATCAAATGTAGATCTGTACACCGCCAGTCTATATAATCAGTGTTTTCCCTTTTTTAAAAAACTGTAAACTATGATGCAGTGTCTAGTTTCCCCAGATTTAACAAGCGAGTGGATACAAAATTCTGAATGCTTTAAATCACATCAGAAACACAGCCATGATTTTAATAAAGTGCTTTTTAATGTTAGCTCACTTCTCTGGCTGGAAGGAATTATGCTTCTGTGCTAATGTATAGAAATGAAACTGTCACTGAAACATCTGGTTATATATTATTCATTAGACATATATCACCTTTACTCCAAAGACGGCATAATATAAACACAAACCACGAATAAATCAAGTTAAAGAGATAGACCTGACACCACATGCTGAAGGTCAGTGACAGACAAATGAAATTCCAAAGATGTTTGCTGACCTGCTCCATATTTCTCTCCTCACAAACCTGGGAGCTAGTAGTCTGAGAGTTCCAATAGGCAGAGGAAAAACTCAAAATTCTCAGTATGCTGAATGTCTGCACTGTCTACATTATGTTAATGGTTCTAATTTAAAATTTTTCTATGCAGCACGTTTGAGAACCATCAGCATATTTTTCTAATACTCAAGCCCACTAGCCTATTCTGGCAGCTGTCCTTCATAAATTCTTCATTTCACTCTCACACCTACTATAATTAACCTCAAATGTGTATGCCACAAAGGTACCTGAAAGAAATATCATCAATCCTCAGAAAAAGTAAGGGGCCATATTTGCTGCGCTAGCCTTGGAAAATGAAGTCTTACATACCCATTGTTTTATTAAAAATTACGTTAAACGTACAAACGATTTTTTAAAAATACCTGTTGATTGTGACAAGTAGAAATTTTAGGAAGAAAAGGCAATAACTAAGAGTCATATTGCTGCCATTTAAATTCTTGATAAATCAAAGGATGAAATAACCACTTTAAAAACACAAGTTCTACCACCAATCTGAGTTATTAAAATATTCAAAAACTACACTCTTTTGCAAGTGAGGAAAGTAGATTCTCTGCCAATTACACTAAGTATTCTAGCCGATCATCGTGGAACTACCAAAAGTAGATTATGCAATGCAGATCACACATAATTAGTTTTCAACATAATTCTCAGTCTAAAACACTGAAATCATGTCTCAGGTTTAATTTTTAAAAGAAATCAAGCATATTACGAAAAGGCCGAATGCAAACCTACCCTGCTCACCGCAAACCAATCTTTACACACCTCCGAGGAACCTGACATTCTCAAACCATTTAACCACGTTAAAGGCACACGTTCTCTAAAACTTCGGAGACCCAGGCAGTAGAAACCCAAAAAAGGTTTCAAGGAGATAAGCCTACAACTGGTCTTCGGGTCCCCCCAAAATAATCGCAATGAACCTCGAAGTTTTAGCTCAATTTTTTTTTTACTAACAGTAGCTCTGGGCGCAGGGAGACGGCTTCACTAGGAGAGTGGAGGGAAACGATCCCGACAACCCGGACGAGGGCTCCCCGGCAACACTCGGGGCCAAAGCCCTCGGTGTGCACGACGGGGTTCAAAACGCAAAGCTTCCATCAGGAACAAACCCAGACGCCCCCTCCCCCCACGATTCCTCCGGGGCACCCTCGCGGGTCTGAGAGCGCAGCAACAGATACTCCCGAGCAGGCAGGCAGCACTCCAGGAATGTTTTCACCAGGAGGGGTCTCCCCGCCGCCTACAGGGAACCCCGACGCCGAGGAGCGCCTCGACACGCCAACCCCGACTCCAGCACCCCGGGGGGAGAGCAGGCTCGGCACACAAAGCGCCCCTACCCGACCCTCACTGCGCGGACACACACACCACACAGCCCCCCGGCCGCGAGGGGGAAGCCCGAGGGGGGGGAACCCTGCATTCCACGCGGTTCATCTCCGGAAAGGGGCCGCGGAGAGACGGGGGGGCCCCCGGCCCGGGGAGCCGACGGGGTGCCGCAGCGCAGCCCCGGCCTCCGCGCAGAGCGAGCGGCGGGCGGTTCGCACGAAGGAAGGAATCCCCGAGCTTCGCCCACGGGGGGTCCTCCTCAAGCCGGACTCCCACCCCCGCCAAGACCCTCGAAGAAACGGGAACAATGAGAAGCCGCCTTCCCCCGCCACCCCCGCCCCGAGAGCGGCCGGGGGCGGCGGCGCCATCTCCCCTCACACCCCCGCGCATACACACACCCGCCCCCCCTCAGCTCCGGCCCCGGCGCGGCCGTCAGCAGCCCGCAGCCCCGCCGAGCAGACGCGCGGCCGAGCCCGCCGCGCCCGCGCCCCCTCGCCTCCCCGCGCGTCCCTCGCCTCACCGGCTCCTGCCCCAACCCGGGGCTCCGCGCGCCGCGGCCGGAGCGAGACTCGGGCACAAGCCGCCGGCGCCGCCGCACAATATGGCGAGCCTCGGCTTCCGCAATGGAGCTCGGGAAATACAACAGGGGCCGCTCAATATTCATGAGAGACCGAGGGGAAGCCGGCTTGGCCGGCGCGGCGGGGAGGGCGGGAAGGAGCGGGCGGGCGGGCGAGGGGGCGGGGGCGCGGGACGGGGACGTGCACGGCGCGGGGAGGCCCGCGGCGCGAGGGGAGGGGGCGCCGCCGCGTGCTGCCGGGAGCGCCCGAGCCGCCGCCCCGCCCCGGGCCGCCCGGCCCCGNGCCTGGCTCCCGGCTCCGAGCTCGCCTGCATCTTCCCGGGGCCGATCTTGTTCTCAACGGCTCTGGGTGTCGGCGACCCTTCTGGCCAGCCCACTCCTCTCGCCGTGAGATTCAGGGTGTCGGAGGGCCAGACACTGGTTTCAGGCAAGTTTTAGTGTAAAAAAAAATCAACCAAAACCTAAAAACTTACCCATCTGAGCTCTGCAAGGAAAAGAGGTTTTAGAATTTACTAATCAGCCGAGTATGGAAAAGAGTGAGCTTCAGTTCTTTACTCCAGTGCTTGGAGGGATGTAGGAAGATTGGGAGTTAAGTTCAGGGAGAGAACTCCGAATGTGGGGCTTGGAGAGGGTGGATGGGGTGAGCAGTGCGACGTCAGTGGGTGCCCCACCTCTCTTCCGACTCTTAGGGAAGACATGGCCAAGGCAGGTGCAGAGGGCTCTGCCATTGGGTGTACTAAAGCCAGAATAATCGGCAGGAATGGAAAGCTTGCGTTAGTTTTATATTGTATTCTTTTACAGGGAGCTAAGAGTACTCCATTGCTTTTTCGCAACAACTTTATTGTGAGGATGGAAGAGAATTCTATACCAGCGGGGACTGGCAGGTCAGAAATGTGATCTGATAAGCTTGAAAAGTACCGCCACCAAACTGGTCATCTCTAGACGCAAATACAAAGAGAGTAAAGAGATGGACGTCGGAACCAGCACAAGTGACCTCAAAAGAGTGGAGAGGAAATAAGGGGGGAGGATATGTTGATAAATGTGGTAACACTGCCGGTCTCACTCAAATGAGGCAGCTGCTCAGGACTCACTCTTTCTTTTTTATAATTTTAGGTATTATTTACTTTTGGCAGTACGGCGTCTCCCTTGCTGGGCAGGTTTTTCTCTAGTCTTGGTGCTCAAGCTTCCCTTTGCAATGGCTTCTCTTGTTCTGGAGCACCGGCTCAAGGGCTCCGGTAGTTTCAGTTCCCAGGCTTTAGAGCACAGGCTCAGTAGTGGTGAAACTTAGTTGCTCCGCAGCATGTGGGATCCTCCGGTATCAGGGATCGAACCCGTGTCTCCTGCATTAGCAGGCAGATTCTTTACCATGGAGATTCCGAGGAAGCCCCACGATTCGCTCTTATTTAACAGGGACACCTAAGAGAAAGAGGTAAGTTGGAGGCAACCTGCATAAGCATATACACACCAGGAAATCAAGGAACCAGATAACCCATCAAACAGCAGAAGCAAAGCCTGGTATACCTTCTGAGGTCTTATGTTAGGCCGTATGTATATATGTAATAAGTGGAGAGGCTGGTTTCAAAGTGAGAAAAAGGACAGTTCAGGGGACTTCCCTGGTGGTTGGGCGGTTAGGACTCTGCACTTAATGCAGGGGGCTCAGGTTCCATTCCTGTTCAAGGAACTATGATCCTGCATGCCAGTGCAGCAGGGGGCAAAAAAAAAAAAAAGGAACAGAGGCGTGTCCCTTCTGTTCCCTAAAATGAACCCTTAAATAAGAGGTTTTTAATTTTTTGTTCACTGTCTCCTTGGAGATTATATTCAGAGTTCAGGGCTTTTTCCTAGAAGATATGTGTAGGACAAACAAAATTGTATACATTTTTTGGAGTTCTAAAAGGTAGCAGAAAGGATTAAAGTGATAACAAGGATTGGTCAACTACTCTATTTGGTTTTCTACTTTTTTTTTTTTTGCCTCTCTTTCTTTAAAACCATGTACCTGAAGGTGTTTTGAAGATTTCTAAAGAAACAAAGCACCTGATTCTGTCCCCTGAGCAGGGACCCTTTCTTTCTTTTTTTAGTGCCTTTAAAAATGTTATTCCAGAAGCTACAGGCTGAGGACTGTACTGACTGAAGGATGGCGTTCAGGATTGTTCATGCCTTGGAGCATAAAATGAGACTGTATTATGCTTGCTATGATAAAATCATTGAAGATACCATACCAAGAAGCAGATCCCTAGGGGGATATTAACAACTTAGCATTTTCAGTTCAAGTGGGAATATGAATTCCGTTTGCTGAAGAAAATATTTTTTATATAGTTAAAAAAAGATATTTCATTGTGATAATGTTTTAAAATAATGAGTGTTCTTCTTGACCCGTCTTCCTGGCTCAACGGAAATGGTCTGTGAGCAAGTTGGTCTACAGAGGCCATAGATCAGGCCTGTCCTATTAACAGGTAGAGAAAATCAACAATTATTTGTTTATTCTCCACATTGTGCAAATCACCATGCCTTTATATAACAAAAAAGGTAATATATTCAAAATTACCATTAATAAAAGATTAAATAAAAGGGCTTCCCTGGTGGCTCAGTGGTAAAGAATCCGCCTGCCAATGCAAGAGATGCTGGTTCAACCCCTGGGCCAGGAAGATCCCCTAGAGAAGGAAATGGCAACACACTCCAGTATTCTTGTCTGGGAAATCCCATGAACAGAGGAGCCTGGCGGGATACAGCCCATGGGGTCCCAGAGAGTTGGACATGGCTTAAGCGACTAAACCAGAACAAAAGATTAATAATGATGTTTAATTAGAGATTGCTTTAAGTGGTAGATATTAGTTGCTTGAGCTGCCATACAAAATGCAATAGATGAAGTGGTTTCAACAATTGAAATTGACTTTCTCATGGTTCTGAAGACTAGAAGCCCTGGATTCCAGTCTAGCAGAATCAGTTCCTGGTGAGGGCTCTCTTGTTAGCTTGTAGACAGCTGCCTTCTCACAGTGGTGGAAAGAGAGTTTTGATCTCTTTTTATAATCCCCATCATCAGTGCCCCACTGTCTTGGCCTCATCCAAAACCTGATTACCTCCCAAAGGCCCTTCCTCTTAGTGCCATCACTTTTTGGGGTTGAAACTCCTATATTGAAACATAGGAATTTGGGGGCAGGGAACACGATTCAGTTTGTAGCAGTATTTGGTTTGGGTTTTTTGGCTGCCAAGCAGCATGCAGGATCTTAGTTCACTGACCAGGGAACTTGTGCGCCCTGCAGTGGAAGCGCAGAGTCATAACAGCTGGACCACCAGGGAAGTCCATAACAGTGTGTTGTTTTTGAGTTTTTATGTAGGGATGTTCAATGGCACCCCACCCCAGTACTCTTGCCTGGAAAATCCAATGGACGGAGTAGCCTGGTGGGCTGCAGTTCATGGGGTCGCTAACAGTCGGACAGACTGAGCGACTTCACTTTCACTTTTCTCTTTCATGCATTGGAGAAGGAAATGGCAACCCACTCCAGTATTCTTGCCTGGAGAATCCCAGGGATGGGGGAGCCTGGTGGGCTGCCGTCTATGGGGTCANGTCGCTAACAGTCGGACAGACTGAGCGACTTCACTTTCACTTTTCTCTTTCATGCATTGGAGAAGGAAATGGCAACCCACTCCAGTATTCTTGCCTGGAGAATCCCAGGGATGGGGGAGCCTGGTGGGCTGCCGTCTATGGGGTCACACAGAGTTGGACACGACTGAAGTGACTTAGCAGCAGCAGCAGGTAGGCCAAATATTTTATCATATGACCATTCTAAAATTCAGTTGATTATAGATAAAGATTAGATTTTAGTCTCTGATATAGGCAGATAATTTGGACAGAGAATATTTAAGCAACCGTAACCCTAATTTTTAAAAATCCTTTTCTGAAAACTCTGTCCTGAGAAGAACAGCATTAAGAAGATCTCCATCTTTATTTAGAGCCCAGGTGTCCGATAGAAATATAATGCAAGCTATAAATGGAATTTAAAGTTTTCTATTAGCCACAGTTTTAAGAAGTAAAAATAAACAAGTTAAATTTATTTGAATAATACATCTTATTTAACCCAGTATATTAAAAATATTATCATTTTGATGTGCAATCAAAATAAAAATACTCGGTGATACAATTTACATTTCTTTTTCTTTGTACACTGTTTTGAAAATGGTGTGTATTTTACACTTAGAGGACAAACCAATTCAGATTAGCCAAGTTCACATATTTAATAGCCAGATGTGGCTAGTGTTACCACATTAGACGGCTCAGATTTCCAGGAACTATATGATTTGAACCACACTATGTGCATAGAGAATGACTATAACCTGGCTGTTATTTATGTCAGTCAGTTAGTTCAGTCAGTCATGTCCGACTCTTAGCAACCCCATGAATTGCAGCATGCCAGGCCTCCCTGTCCATTGCCAGTTCCCGGAGTTCACTCAAACTCACGTCCGTCGAGTCGGTGATGCCATCCAGCCATCTCATCCTCTGTCGTCCCCTTCTCCTCCTGCCCCCAATCCCTCCCAGCATCAGAGTCTTTTCCAGTGAGTCAACTCTTTGCATGAGGTGGCCAAAGTACTGGAGTTTCAGCTTTAGCATCATTGCTTCCAAAGAAATCCCAGGGTTGATCTCCTTCAGAATGGACTGGTTGGATCTTGTTGCAGTCCAAGGGACTCTCAAGAGTCTTCTCCAACACCACAGTTCAAAAGCATCAATTCTTCGGTGCTCAGCCTTCTTCACAGTCCA
>SJYX01014871.1:148425-167277 GCA_006410675.1 Oreotragus oreotragus | reverse complement strand
TGGAAACAGTGTCAGACTTTATTTTTGGGGGCTCCAAAATCACTGGAGATGGTGATTGCAGCTATGAAATTAAAAGACACTTACTCCTTGGAAGGAAAGTTATGACCAACCTAGATAGCATATTGAAAAGCAGAGACATTACTTTGTCAACAAAGTTCCGTCTAGTGAAGGCTATAGTTTTTCCTGTGGTCATGTATGGATGTGAGAGTTGGACCGTGAAGAAAACTGAGCACCGAAGAATTGATGCTTTTGAACTGTGGTGTGGAGAAGACTCTTGAGAGTCCCTTGGACTGCAAGGAGATCCAACCAGTCCATCCTAAAGGAGATCAGTCCTGGGTGTTCATTGGAAGGACTGATGTTGAAGCTGAAACTCCAATACTTTGGCCACCTCATGCAAAGAGTTGACTCATTGGAAAATACCCTGATGCTGGGAGGGATTGGGGGCAGGAGGAGAAGGGCACGACAGAGGATGAGATGGCTGGATGGCATCACCGACTTCATGGACATGAGTTTGAGTGAACTCCAGGAGTTGGTGATGGACAGGGAGGCCTGGTGTGCTGCGATTCATGGGGTCACAAAGAATCGGACGCAACTGAACTGACTGAACCAATGAAAAGCCACCAGTTCCCACTCTCAGTTTCCCCCGTTGGACTCTGTAATAACCCCTCCCAACTCTTCCTTCTACTCTATAAAAAAGTTTCTTCTCCTTTGTTTTACCACATGGTTCACCATCATTGTGTGCCCTGAATGGTAATCCTTTGATGCTCCAGAATGAACCCATTTTACTGGTAAAATAATTGGCTGCTTTATTGTTTTAGCTTAACAATATACATGTAGGGAAAGAGATTTATTTGAGGAATTGACTCAAGTCATTACAAAGGCTGAGAAGTCCCATGAAATGCATCTGTAAGCTAGAGACCCAGGAAAACTGGTGGTGTAATTACAGTCTAAATCTGAAGGTCTGAGAACCAGAGGAACTGATGGCGTAAATCCTAGTCCAAGTTCAGAAGATCAGTGTCCCAGCTCAAGGAGGTAGGAAGCTGAAAGAGTAAATACCTCTTTCTCTATTCTGTTTAGTATTCTACACCAGCCTATAATGAAGATATAGGATATTGAATAATGCCCACCTGCACTTGAGAAAGTGAGCCTACTGATTCAACTGCTAGTCTCATCCAGACACACCCTCACAGACACACCCTGAAGTAATGTTTAATCAAACTAGTGAAGTTGGCAGGGCGCAGGCGCAGAAGGGCCTAGAGGAGCTATCCCACGTTGAAGGTCAGGAACGGCGGCAGTAAGGAGATACCCCTCATCCAAGGTAAGGAGCAGCGGCTGTGCTTTGCTGGAGCAGCCGTAAAAGAAATATCCCACACCCAAGGTAAGAGAAACCCAAGTGGGATGGTAGCATCTCACACTCTAGTAAAGTAGTGCTCAAAATTCTCCAAGCCAGGCTTCAGCAATACGTGAACCGTGAACTCCCTGATGTTCAAGCTGGTTTTAGAAAAGGCAGAACTGGTGTGCTGCGATTCATGGGGTCGCAAAGGGTCGGACACGACTGAGCGACTGAACTGAACTGAAGTTGACATAAAATTAACCGTCATGGCTCCAAAATCCTATTTCAGCAGAATAGAGTCCGTTTCCTTCAAACAGAGAACTCCCTGATGTTCAAGCTGGTTTTAGAAAAGGCAGAACTGGTGTGCTGCGATTCATGGGGTCGCAAAGGGTCGGACACGACTGAGCGACTGAACTGAACTGAAGTTGACATAAAATTAACCGTCATGGCTCCAAAATCCTATTTCAGCAGAATAGAGTCCGTTTCCTTCAAACAGAGATCTGAGCATGTGGAGTCGTTTTTGGACTTTTTCAAAGGAGACATAAACAGCACAATCTTATCTGTGACCACCTAACTGAGCCTTCACTCTAAAGCCTCCTACTGCTTCATTCTTTTTACTTGCTCCAAACACCTCTTCCTGTTTCACTGATCTGTTCTCAGGGAAGCTCTGCTTTCCCTTGGGCTAAATCTCATGGATTCGCCATCCTCTGCTGCAGGGAGTAGCTGTGGGTGCAGGAAGCTGCTTCGCATTCGTCATTTTCCGCAGCTGCTGCTACCGTTGAACTAGCACATGTTCTGTCCCATCCTCGCTGGGAAGCCAAACAGTCTCATTTCACCTGTAAAATCCTTTGTAGGTAAACCCTTGCTCAAGAATGCTTTGATACCTGTATGTAATAGAGGTGTGTATTGATAGTCTTTAAAACAGCAAAACAAGACAAATAAATTGGATATCTGCCATGAAACTCAGGTAACTTGGTGATTCTTCTGGTTTTATAATTTGATGGTTAATAGTAAATAATCCATATAGATACATCTGTGTTGTTTAGTTGCTAAGTCCTGTTGGACTCTTGTGATTCCCATGGACTGTAGCTGCCAGTGTCCTCTGTCCAGTATTCTTGCCTGGGATTTCCCAGGCAAGAATACTGAAGTGGGTTGCCGTTCCCTTCTCCAGGGGATCTTCCCAACACAGGTATTGAACCTGCATCTCCTGCTTGGCAGGTGGGTTCTTTACCACTGAAACCACCAGGGAAGCCCAGATATATCTATACAATGCTAGTAATTTTCACTAATTTAACTGAAATTGTTTATAATTACATAAACATATTATGTATTTATCTTTAAAATAATGATTTGGCTCCATGAAGTGACTCTGTAATAGTTTTGTTCTCTGAAGAATTAGGGTCAGACTCCTTATTTCCTCCTTTTTATGAGAATAATCAAGATTGAAGATAAGAAAGTGAGAATTAGCCAGATTAGACTGGATTTATCACTTCAGATTTTCACTTTTCTACTCAGTGTTTTTCAAGAGGGGAAAATATTCATGATTTTTTTTTTACACATTGCCTAATGCCTACCCTCATCCCTTTTAAGTTTTCCAAGTCATTGTAGTTTCATTTTATTGTAGTAGGATCTTTGATCTATATCGTCTCTCAGTTTGGCAATGCAGATTTCCCTTCGATTTTTAAATATTCCTATAAACATTTTGCTTTGAAATTCCCAACTCTCCCTTCCAGGAACCAAGAAGAGACTTTAAGCTCATCTATACTTATTGACAAGTAAGTTTTCATGTGCCTACAACACCGTATACTCTTCTGGACAAGCTGACTTGGTCTCTATCTGTAGGAGACCAATAAGATATGTCTAGCTACTTAAGCATCTTAGCGCTGTAGACTCCCTCTGTCTGATCTTGGTATTTTCAGAGACTGCTTTTTTTTTTTTTAATTGAAATATAGTTGATTTACAATGTTGTGCCAAATCTGCCGTATAGCAAAGTGACTCAGTTATATGCATACAGACATTTTAAAAAGCATTCTTTCCCCTTGTGGTTTACCCCAGGATGTTGAATGTAGTGCCCTGGGCTGTGCAATAGGACCTTGTTGTTATCCATCCTATGCATAGTAGGTTTCATTTGCTAACAACAGACTCCCAACCCTTCCCTTCCCCTTGGCAACCACAAGTCTGTTTCTGTTTTGTAGAAAGGTTCATTTGTGCCCTAGTTTACACCCCACCTAAGAGTGATATAGTATTTGTCTTTCAGAGACTGCTTTCTTGATATTTTGATATTTCAGGTACATTTTCTTGTGGGCAACTCAAGAGGCAGATTATACCTGAGAATTCCGTTTGTTTTTTTTTTTTTTCAATTATATAATAGTTTTATCAACTGGAGTTGTCATGTCATACAGTATACGTGTGTGTGTACTTAGTCATTCNCTGACGCTTTTGAACTGTGGTGTTGAGACTCTTGAGAGCCCCTTGGATAGCAAGGAGATCCCACCAGTCCATCCTAAAGCAGATCAGTCCTGGGTGTTCATTGGAGGGACTGATGTTGAAGCTGAAACTCCAATACTTTGGCCACCTCATGCAAAGAGCTGACTTATTTGAAAAGACCCTGCTGCTGGGAAAGATTGAGGGCAGGAGGAGAAGGGGATGACAGAGGGTGAGATGGTTGGATGGCATCACTGACTCGATAGACATGGGTTTGGATGGACTCCAGGAGTTGGTGATGGACAGGGAGGCCTGGCATGCTGTGGTTCATGGGGTCGCAAAGAGTTGGAGACTACTGAACGACTGAACTGAACTGACCTGAAACAGTTTTCCAAAGCTGTATCACTTTATACTCCTTTGAGTAACGTATGAGAGTTACACTTCTACCACACACTTGCCAACAATTGGTGTTGTCAGTCTTTAGATTTAGCCGTTTTAGTGGGTGTGATGTAGAATTTCAATGTAATTTTAATTAATATTTCCCTGATGATTAATGATATTAGATACCTTTTTACAAGCTTACTGGCCACTTGTATGCCTACTTTTGTGAAATGTCTGTTCAAGTCTTTTGCCCATTTTAAATTGGGTTTTTTAATCCTTTTATTTTTTGTTTGTAGGGGGCCTTTACATATAATGGTATAATTATATACATTCTTTATTGGATATATGTATAAGAATATTCTCTCTCAGTTTATGGCTTGAATTTTTAAGACTTTATTTTTTAGAACAGTTTAGATTAGAAACAAAATTGAGCAGAAAGTACAGAGATTTATACCTCATGTCACTAAGTATGCACAGCCTCCCTTACTATCAACATTCTGCACCCCAAGTCCGTGGTTTATATTAGGGTTTTCTCTTGGTGTTGTACATGCAAGGGGTTTAGACATGCAGCCACCGCTATGTCTTACAGAGTAGTTTCAAAGCTCTAAAACTCCTCTGCTGCTGCTAAGTCGCTTCAGTCATATCCCACTCTGTGTGACCCCATAGACGGCAGCCTACCAGGCTCCCTGGTCCCTGGGATTCTCCAGGCAAGAACTCTGGAGTGGGTTGCCATTTCCTTCTCCAAAACTCCTCTATGCTCTGCCTATTCATCCCTCTCTCCCCTGAACCCCTGACAACCACTGATCTCTCTACCGTTTTTGTAGTTTGGGCTTTTCCAGAATGTTGTATGGTTGGAATCATTTAGTATGTAGCCTTTTCAGACTGGCTACTTTCACTTAGTAATATGCATTTAAGATTCCTCTGTGAGCAGAGACATTACTTTGCCAACTGAGGTCTGTCTAGTCAAGGCTATGGTTTTTCCTGTGGTCATGTATGGATGTGAGAGTTGGACTGTGAAGAAGGCTGAGGGCCGAAGAATTGATGCTTTTGAACTGTGGTGTTGGAGAAGACTCTTGAGAGTCCCTTGGACTGCAAGGAGATCCAACCAGTCCATTCTGAAGGAGATCAGCCCTGGGATTTCTTTGGAAGGAATNTGAAGAAGGCTGAGTGCCGAAGAATTGATGCTTTTGAACTGTGGTGTTGGAGAAGACTCTTGAGAGTCCCTTGGACTGCAAGGAGATCCAACCAGTCCATTCTGAAGGAGATCAGCCCTGGGATTTCTTTGGAAGGAATGATGCTAAAGCTGAAACTCCAGTACTTTGGCCACCTCATGAGAAGAGTTGACTCGCTGGAAAATACTCTGATGCTGGGAGGGATTGGGGGCAGGAGGAGAAGGGGATGACAGAGGATGATATGGCTGGATGGCATCGCTGACTCGATGGACGTGAGTCTGGGTGGACTCCAGGAGTTGGTGATGGACAGGGAGGCCTGGTGTGCTGCGATTCATGGGGTCGCAAAGATTCAGACACGACTGAGTGACTGAACTGAACTGAACTGTGTCTTTTCATGGCTTGAAAGCTCATATTTTTAGTGCTGAGTAATATTGCACAGTTTATCCATTCATCTACCAAAGGACATCTTGGTTGCCTCCAAGTTTTGGCAGTTATGAATGAAGCCTCTATAAACATCCGTATACATCCATATACATAACTTTTCAACATATTTGGGTGAACACCAAGGAGTGCAATTGTTGGATCACACAATAAAACTATGTTTGGGCGGGTACTTGCATGCTCAGTCTTATCCAGCTTTTTGCAGCACTATAGCCTGCAGCCCATCAGTCTCCATGTCCATGGAGTTTCCCAGGCAAGAATACTGGAGTAGGTTGCCATTTCCCCCTCCAGGATCTTCCTGACCCAGGGTTTGAACCCACATCTTCTGTGTCTCCAGCATTGGCAGGCAGATTCTTTAGTACTGAGCCACCTGAGAAGATATGTTTAGTTTCATGAGAAACTGCCAGACTATCTTCCAAAGCCAGCATCATTTTTTATTCCCACCAACAATGAATGAGAGTTTCTGTAGCTCCTCATGCTCACCAGCCTTTGGTTGCTGTTAGTGTGTTATGTTTGGGCCATTCTTTTATTTTTTTTGAATTGGAGGATAATTGCTTTACAATGTTGTGGAGGTTTCTTGGGCCATTCTAATGGGTGTGTAGTGATATCTCGTTGTTTTAATTTGTAGTTGGCTAATAACGTATACTCCAGGAGTTGGTGATGGACAGAGAGGCCTGGTGTGATGTAGTCCATGGGGTCACAAAGAGTTGGACACAACTGAGCGACTGAACTGAATGACATATAATACTGATCATATTTTTCATATGCTTATTTGCCATGTGTATATCTTCTTGTATGAGGTAGTGGTCAGTTTAGGTTTTTGTCCATTATTTAATTAGATTGTTCTAATTAAAGAATTTGGTATATGTATGTACACATTGTGAATAAATTAACACTATCAAGCTAATCAACATATCTATCACTTACTGGTTTTTTTGTGTGTAGTAAGAATACTTAAAAGCAACTGTCTTAAAAATATGGACCGCTTCTTGAATTCGCACATTATCCTTGTGTGAAGGCTGTGCTAGTCTTCTCTGTATCATTCTAATTTCAGTATACAAGACGTTGAAATGAGTGCTCAAGATTTCTTTTTTCCCATACATTTTTTCCAAGTGTTGCAACACTATTTGTTTAACTAACTTTCCTATCCCATTGAATTGACTTGGCACCATTGTAAATATTCGATTAAATGTATATGTGTGGGTCTATTTTTTATTTCACTATACTGTTTTACACACAGATACACACATTTTATGACTGTGTTGTGTAATCCAGGCTAAATTTCTTATTATATTTTTATTATAATTTATCCAATTTAAAAATTCAATTTAAAAAAAACTGAAACAAAAACATTTTAATGTGTCCATAAAAGCACTGTGGGCCTTGGGCACTACATACTGTGCCTGAGAATAATTGGCTGTGGTGGGGATAAAGCTAGCACCTGTAGCCATGCCAGGAATGAAGCACAGGGGCCTGTGAAATTTCTCTGTGAGCACAGGCTGGGCTTGCAGCCCCTGAAAGCAGTTTTCTGGTAGCGTGTGATAGGTTACTTTTAATACAGTATTTTCTTCATGGTATCCCTGACCCTTCAGTAAAGTCTTTTAAATATTGAGATCCTGACTTAGTTGGTCTATGGGGAATGAAGGAAAATGTCTTTATCGGTCAGGGTTCTTGGTTGCAAGTGACAGAAGCTGACTCTGGCTGACTGAGTGGAAAAGGAGTTTTATGAAAAGGTATGAGGTAGTTCACAGAATGGTTGGAATGATTGGAACATTAGACTCAAGGCTAAATTTTTAGGAAGAATGCCCAAAACCACATTCCATGAGCAGGTCTAATGAGGAAAATATTGCCACCACTAAGCACTAGAAGTTACAGTTTACCCCACTGGAATTCTATGCCAGGAAAGCAGTTATCCTGCTATTGCTCTAGTCATTAGCCCCAGTGTATTATTTGTGCCAAGAATTCAATCTTGCAGCCCCTGTACTGCTAGTACAGAGCAAGAGGTTGAATGTTTCATCAATAATTATGTAAAAACACTTTGTCACATATAACACCAACCAAAATGTCTGAAAAGCAGAAAGTGAGAATAGGGAATTTTCCATTTCTTGAGAATTCCTCAAGAAAAAAAAATATTGCATAATACATGCACTCAAGAAGCTCACAGTTTTCTGAAAAAGAAACATATTCACAGCTACTAGTAAAGCCATTCTCTCTAATACAAATGAAATGCTGCAGGAGAAGAGAGAGAAAGACAATTTCAAACAAGGAGTGTTTGAGCCTTAGATCTTGAAGAAGAAGCAGGATTTTGGTTAGCAGAAAATGACACATTCTAGGATAGAGGGAACCAAAATAAGCCGAGTTCAACTACACAGTGTATTTGAGAAAGCTACTAGTAAAGCCATTCTCTTTAATACAAATGAAATGCTGCAGGAGAAGAGAGAGAAAGACAATTTCAAACAAGGAGTGTTTGAGCCTTAGATCTTGAAGAAGAAGCAGGATTTTGGTTAGCAGAAAATGACACATTCTAGGATAGAGGGAACCAAAATAAGCCGAGTTCAACTACACAGTGTATTTGAGAAACTCTGTGAAAGTGAAAATCATTCAGTCGTGTCCGACTCTTTGCGACCCCATGGAATATACAGTCCACGGAATTCTCCAGGCCAGAATACTGGAGTGGGGTAGCCGTTCCCTTCACCAGGGGATCTTCCCAACCCAGGATCGAACCCAGGTCTCCCACATTGCAGGCAGATTTTTTACCAGCTGAGTCATAGGGGAAGCCCAAGGAACTCTTAAGTGTTTACTATGAGTGGTGGAGAGGCTGTGTGGTGAGATGTGAGGCTGAAGAGGTAGATGACTAGTATAGCCTGTGAGCCTTACTTGAATAGGAGCTCCAGAGTTCAATTTTTACTCTGGAAACCCATTGGAAGGTTTTGAAAAACAAGAAGTAATATGGTACTCAACTTCATCACTGTTCTTGAGATGGATTAATTATCCTAGATTAGAGGAGCACTAAGAGGCTCTGGGGAAGTGATTCAAGAGTTACACGGACTTTGGACTAGCTTATTCCAAGGTGCTTTCTGATCACAGGGCTTGATCACTGGAGACAGAAAGGCAAGGAGATAGCAAAGAGTGACAAAAAGTACTTCAGCAATAAGGTAATAAGAACCTGGACCTGGTGGTAACAGAGGGAGTGGAAAAGAATACAGACATTTGAGAGGCATATTAGAGAAAGAAAACCTGTGTCAGTGCCAAACTGAACACGAGAGTGAGAGAAAGGAGCCCCAAAATTCTCTAGGATCTTGAGTACAACAGAATCCTCAAAGTTCAGGAAGAGCTGTGGTCCTGAAGTCACTGGATTCACTTGGATACTTCTGAAAAGAAAATCTGTTGAGCTCTGTTTTATTAAAACAGCTTTAAAAAAAAAAAAAAAAAAAAACTAGTGGGGAAGTGGAGAATTATTTGATTCTCCAGGAAGCTTGTCTTTCCTCAACAGATGGAGTTGTAAAGCTTGAACTTGGTCTGGGGCCAACCCTCTTCTACAGCAATTAAACCGAGCAAGACGCATAACCATAAACTTGACTTGAACCGGGAATGTAACCCTTAAGTTCTGTGTGTGAGCGCTCAGTCATGTCCGACTCTTTGTGGCCCCATGGACTGTAGCCTACCAGACTCCACTGCCCATGGAATTTTCCAGGCAAGAATACTGGAGTGGGTAGCCATTTCCTACTCCAGGGGATTTTCCCCAAACTAGGAATCAAACACACATCTCTTCTGCCTTCTGCATTGGCAGGCTGGTTCTTTACCCACAGCACCACTTGGGAGCCCTAGTGTTTAGTTTTGTTCCCCCCAGAAGATTCTACTCTAGATATGTTGATTTTGTCCTTAAAATCACCAATTCTCTTTTTTTATAAGGCTAACATTTTTCACGTCTTCAGCCCGGAGGAATACTAGTATCAAAAAGTGAAGATCAGAGGGTGTACTACTAATTTGTGAAAAAAGATCAAGAAATTTATCTCAGATGAGTTGAGTGTGAATTAAAGGCAAGAAAACTAAGTGCAAATTTCCAGCAGTAGGTAAAAAACACAGATTCGAGCTCAAAAGGGGAATTGGAAATACAGGTACAGATAGAAAGCCCTGGTCAAGAGCTGGGAGTTAAAGTTGCTGCAGGTTCCAATGGAGAGTGGATATACTGAGAGCCAGAGGGCTCTGCTCTGTAACTTGGAGCTTGGTCACTTTCATGCAGTGTGGACAGGAAGGAAGAGTGAATGGATCCAAGAGCAAAAGAGGAGGGGAAGACAGATGAAAGAAAATCCAAGAGACTGTAGGTTTGATCCCTGGTTGGGAAGATCTCCTGGAGAAGGGCATGGCAACCCATTCCAGTATTCTTGCCTGGAGAATCCCATGGACAGAGAAACCTGGTGGGCTACAGTCCATAGGGTGGCGAAGGGTCGGACACGACTGAAGCAACTTAGCACAATGCATGTAGCCTCATGAAAGCAAGGGAAACACCCTCTTCCAAAAAAAGAAGGTGACAATCTATATTGGTTAAAGTTTTTTAAGTTTAAAGGGTTTGTCTAAAGGGAGGCCAAAAGAAAAACAAAAAAATAGTATAGAATTTAATTAGGCAGGAAGGAGATTCTTACCAGGTCACAGTAACAATTAAGGTGATTGCTTGTTTAAAAGAAAAAAAAAAAAGGGATCTGAAGGCATATCCTCTGTCTGCTGGGATCTTCAGCAACTCTAACTCTCAGTGTCTGACCAAGACTTTCCAATCTATTTCTTTTTCTAGCTTGCTTTCTGATTTCATTCTGTTTTCTGTCTATTTACTAGGTTGGAAGAAAATGGGCAGACAGAAGAATACCCATCACTGCAATAAAGGGTTCAGAAAATGGTCCTACATTAATCATCTCTGATAGACCTAAGTCTATACTTTTCTTGCTGTAACACAGATGAGGACCTTGCCATTTCAGTATTATATTGAGACAGAATCTCTTTATTGTGGATTGTCTTGAGCATTATAGGAAATAACATAATCATATGACATGGTGCCTGCCCTCAAAATGCTTATCATCTAGTGGAGAGAAGAGATTGATATTCTTCAAACAATGCATGTCACTTGTAAGATTGTAGATGATTGATTTGACTTAAAATTCTATGAAACCAAAGTAAAAATGGTGGGTAATAGGCAGCATCTAGTGATCAGCCATTGTTTCTTGTGTTCCATCACCAGTTCAGTTCAGTCGCTTAGTTGTGTCCGATTCTTTGTAAACGCATGAACCGCAGCACGCCAGGCCTCCCTGTCCATCATCAACTCCCAGAGTTCACCCAAACCCATGTCCATTGAGTCGGTGATGCCATCCAACCATCTCATCCTCTGTCATCCCCTTCTCCTCCTGCCCTCAATCTTTCCCAGCATCAGGGTCTTTTCAAATGAGTCAGCTCTTCGCATCAGGTGGCCAAAGTATTGGAGTTTCAGCTTCAACATCAGTCCTTCCAATGAACATCTAGGACTGATCTGCTTTAGGATAGACTGGTTGGATCTCCTTACAGTCCAAGGGACTCTCAAGAGTCTTCTCCAACACCACAGTTCAAAACATCAATTTCTTTGGTGCTCAGCTTTCTTTATAGTCCAACTCTCACATCCATACGTGACTACTGGAAAAACCATAGCCTTGACTAGATGGAACTTTGTTGACAAAGTAGGTGGTTTTTTTTTTTTTTTAACCCACATCACTCATCTACTTCTGCTTCATTGACTATGCCAAAGCCTTTGACTGTGTGGATCACAATAAACTGTGGAAAATTCTGAAAGAGATGGGAATATCAGACCACCTGACCTGCCTCTTGAGAAAAGGAGTTTCAGCTTCAGCATCAGTCCTTCCAATGAATATTCTGGACTGATTTCCTTTAGGATGGACTTGTTGGATCTCCTTGCTTCTCTCCTTGGCAAGGTGAATCTGTCTTCACCAACGCTGTGTCCCTGGTCCCAGGATTGCACTGGACCAGGTTAATGGGAGAGAAAAGGAATTAAAAACAGCCCAAAACAATTACATTGATCTCAGGAAGTGACAAAACAAGAATGGAGCAGATTCAGAAGATGAGAGCAGTAGTGCAGAAAAGGAAGAAGTTGGTGTATATATGGAAGGGGGATATGAGACAGAAGTGGAGAAGGAAGATGGCAGTGGGTGGGTGGGGGAGGGGTGTGTGCAAGGAAATGTAGAGAATGACCAGGACAGTGTTCCTGCCAGGCCCAGTGACACACCAGAGGGGAGAAAGCAAGCAAAGATTTTCAAGAAGTTTTGCTATGGGTTGTAAGATCTATCCCCCTTCTGGCAATTTTTGAAACACTGTGGTTACTATTAATATCTATCCAGTGACTTTTTGCCATCACAACGATGCTTCCTCTGAATGTAAAGGGTCCTCAGGTATCCCTACCTACAACCTAGCATATGCTGTTTAGACAAAGTAAGAGAAAGGAAGAAAGCAGGGCCATAAGGATCCATTAAATTCTGATCAAACAAACTTTGGGCAGCAAAACTGTAGCACTAGTGCCTCATTTATTCCATCTTTATAAGATTCCCTGAGAGCTCTAAAACAGTGATTCTCAACAGGAATATTAGAAATTAGATTGACATTATCTATTCACTTCTTCATGACATTGTGGATTTCTTTACTGTCTTCCCATTATCCTCATATAGATAAATATATGTGTTACATGACGTGTAACCATGATATAAACACATTTTTGTCATGCCAAGTAGCACTAATACTCCAAGTGGAGTTTTTCTTCAAAGTTGTCAACATGTATCCATACGTCATTGCTTTGCATTGCATTTGAGCATTGCATTTGAACATTGCATTGTTCAAAAACATGCAGGTCTCTGGAATTACCTTCAGAGTTTATGCCAAATTATTTCAGTTCTGAACAATGAAAAATTTTCATCCTTAAAGATGCATTGAACTTTGGGAAACAGTCAAGGACAATTTGGAACATACTTTGGTGGTTAAAGTATATAATCATAATAGATTACACTTTTGGATAAAAACAAGATAGCAAAATTAATGAAACTTTCTATATCACTCCTCAACTGAAATAAAGCTGAAATAAAATGTCATTCTAAATTATTTTTTGAGCAATGGATTGAGTTGAATGAAAGTATCAGTTCAGTCACTCAGTTGTGTCTAACTCTTTGCAACTTCATGAATTGCAGCATGCCAGGCCTCGCTGTCCATTACCAGCTCCTGGAGTTCACCCAAACTCTTGTCCATCGAGTCGGTGATGCCATCCAGCCATCTCATCCTCTGTCATCCCCTTTTCCTCCTGCCCCCAATCCCTCCCACCATCAGAATCTTTTCCAGTGAGTCAACTCTTCACATGAGGTGGCCAAAATATTGGAGTTTCAACTTTAGTATCAGTCCTTCCAAAGAACACCCAGGACTGATCTCCTTCAGAATGGACTGGTTGGATCTCCTTGCAGTCCAAGGGACTCTCAAGAGTCTTTTCCAACAGCAAACATTATCCTCAATGGTGAAAAATTGAAAGCATTTCCCCTAAAGTCAGAAACAAGACAAGGGTGCCCACTTTCACCACTACTATTCAACATAGTTTTGGAAGTTTTGGCCACAGCAATCAGAGCAGAAAAAGAAATAAAAAGAATCCAAACTGGAAAAGAAGAAGTAAAACTCTCACTGTTTGCAGATGACATGATCCTCTACTTGGAAAACCCTAAAGACTCCACCAGAAAATTACTAGAGCTAATCAATGAATATAGTAAAGTTGTAGGATATAAAATCAATACACAGAATCCCTTGCATTCCTATACACTAATAATGAGAAAATAGAGAAATTAAGGAAACAGTTCCATTCACTGTTGCAATGAAAAGAATAAAATACTTAGGAATATATCTACCTAAAGAAACCAAAGACCTATATATATATAAACTTTTCTTTCACCTTTAAATAGGTTTTGGCTTGTTGTTTGAATATTATTAACAATCTATGAAACAGACGCTGCTTTAATTTTGACTCTTGAATCATGCTGTAATGTGATTTTAATTTAACCATTAAATGGCAACCCACTCCAGTATTCTTGCCTGGAGAATCCCAGGGACGGGGGAGCCTGGTGGGCTGCCGTCTATGGGGTCGCACAGAGTCAGACACGACTGAAGCAACTTAGCAGCAGCAGCAGCTTTTCAGTCTAGATACACGTTTACCTCATAATAATAGGTGATACCATCTCTACATAGGCATATGCTTTTATTAAAGTTCTCTGTTGTTGAAAGTACCATCTTTTTGTGGGGAAGTATGTAGCAACAGCTGGGCTTGTGTTTGGGGGGGGATGAAGGGAATGATATAGTTCCTCCTTAGCTTATTATAATTTGAGATATTTGTGTGAAAATAGAATCTCTGTTGCCTAAGTGTTGCTCAGCTCCTGCTGATCAGTTCTCACTCATAGGCATCTCCTTTATGGTATAATAGATAGTTGCTGTGGAGATGATTATCCTATCATGGAGAAAAGAGACTTATGAATTTAAATGAAGAACGGGCAGCAGGAGCAAAAGAACTATGCCAAAAGCTAGCACTTCCTCCAATTTAATTTTCTCTAGCCTTTTAAATATATGTTATATCATAAAGTTGGATATATCAACTTAAATACTACAGCTTGGGGATTAATTATGAATAATGACAGAAGGAAAATTTAAAAGAAAGGCAAAATATAACGCTGACATGTTACGCAGAGGCTAGAAGGTGTTCAAGTTAAAGCAAACTTGAAATAATAAACATATACTATTGGGCTTCCCAAGTGCTAAAGAATCCTCTTGCCAATGCATGAGACCCAGAAGACGTGGTTTTGATCCCTGGTTTAGGAAGATCACCTGGAGGAGAAAATGGCAACCACTCCAGCATTCTTGCTTGGAAAATCCCATGGACAGAGGAGCCTAGTGGGCTATAGTCCAAAGAGTTGGACGACTGAACACATGAACACAGTTTAGATAAACTATTTGGATGGTTCTATTGCAGCATCGGAGAAGGTGATGGCAGCCCACTCCAGTACTCTTGCCTGGAAAATCCCACGGATGGAGGAGGCTGGTGGGCTGCAGTCCATGGAGTCCTGAAGAGTCAGACACGACTGAGCGACTTCACTTTCACTTTTCACTTTCATGCATTGGAGAAGGAAATGGCAACCCACTCCAGTGTTCCTGCCTGTAGAATCCCAGGGACACGGGAGCCTGGTGGGCTGTCATCTATGGGGTCGCACAGAGTCGGACACGACTGAAGTGACTTAGCAGCATTGCAGCATCAAAAACCACTTTTCATGAGTTGCTGAAGTAATTTACACATCATTCAACAAGTAGGAAGCAGAATGTTGAAATAGAAAGAGAGCAGACTTTGTATGAAGAAGGCCTGGATGGAAGTCATTGATTTTTGGCAGGCCACTTGACCTTCTTTGAACTTTATCAATTTAAGCAACTATGAAATTGGGATACGTTTGTAGAGTTATTTTCTGGGCTGTTCATCTGGTATGGACTCATATAGCTGTGTACAGTCAATGTCTGTTCTGATTGGTCATTACATTCATTCTGATAGGGCCCATTCTGTACTAATATTTAATTAGTTATTAAATATTCTGAATGTCATCTTTGTTATTCAGGACAGGGAAGACTATGCTGCAGCTACAAATTTTTGAATCTAAGTGGTTTAACACAATTAAATTATATTTTTTGCTCTCATTGATTCCAGTATGGATGTGGCAGCCCTTCTTCTTATGATGAACAGCTTTCAATCCAAAGATTTTATAGCAGAAGAGGAATGGAGGAGGCGTACTAGCTTTTAACTTCATTGGCCCTAAAGAGACATATGTTTTTCTACTTAGTGTATTGGCCAGAACTAGTCACATGGCCCTAACCTATCTGCAAGGGAGGATGGGAAATGCAAAAGCTATGGAATCATTGGTGAGCACTGTCTTTGCCACATCACCCTGTTTTGTGAGGATTAGATGAAATAATGTATATAAAGGATTTACCATTGTACCTGAAGAGGCAGGTCAAACCACATAGGCTGACTCAGGTTTAAAGCTTGGTTTGAATGATGAGTGGGTTGAGATTATTTTCATTTTCACCTGTAACCAACAAAGAAGCAGAAAAAAGCATACCCTAGAAATTGATCAACAATACAGGGTAGCACTTGTTGATTGCAGCACGCCGGTGCCTCCATCTGCCTTGTTCCTTATGAAAGCATGTCTCACTTTCAGCTCATGTCTCAGCAGCCCGGGTTGGGGAGGAATCTGCCAGGTCAAGAGAGCCCAGAATAGAGGTTTTGCTACCTCTCCACTGTTTCAGGATGGGCCGGACTGTAGTGATGTGAGGAGTGTTGGAAGAAGTTAACAAGTAAAGGTCCACTGTGTTAGCACAGAGGGATTTAATGCTGAGTTATAGTTGCCTACTGCATAATTTATTCCCTACTGTATCTTTGAGATTGCATTAATCAAAATTTTCCAAGTTCATACTTTGTCTAAGGTAGAATTATAGTGGATGTTATGGGGGGATGCTAAAGAAAAAGAAATTCTAGTCTCTTCTCATGAGGAATTTATAATCTAGGAGATTAAATCACTATCAGTTAAAAAAAAAGTCAACTCAATAAAAGGCAAAACTGTACCTATGAAAGAAAGACAATTTTCAGATAGGGCAACATAAGACTCAAAGATATAGAGAGCAAACTAGTGGTTGTCAGTGGGGAGAGGGAAGCAGGAGAAAGAGAAAGAGAGGGGTCAATGTAGGGCTGGAGAACTTTTTGAAAAAGGGTTATTATGGGATTATATGAAATCATGTGTATGAAATTTTTGAAAATTGGAAAGCACTATAGAACTTAAATAATTTTCCACTAAAATATTTTAGAAATAAAAATGGGGCAGCATATAGTAAGATTGATTTAGAGGTACAAATGACCAAAAAGGAGAGAATAATTACTAGGAAAGTTAGTAGAAGTCAGGCAGCATTAATTCTTCATGGACAATTAAAGAATATTTCAGTTTAAGTTCAGGTACCAAAGCCAGGATGTACAAAGAATTCCAGATCACTTTTAATTACAAAACTGGCCTTAGAGGCTGAAGAAATTCCAGCCCAGTTGCTATGGACTAGATTACACCAGAAGTAACTTGTATGTTGTGGGAATGTAATGTACATGTGATATACCCTGAAGCTTCCCAGAAATCCTGAGGAAGACTGGGGAGACAGAGCTGAGGTCTTGCCTAGAGAGGAGCTAGTGAGAAAAAAAGTTGCACATTAATATAGCATATCAGTAGATCATAGCAATATTTAGATTACAGTACAATTGCAATCATTTCCTGCATATAGTTCAAATTTTAATATTATGTTGTAAGCATTTCACCATATTCTGAAATAATACTTTAAATATTTGTAATGGACAGAAAAAATATTTCTCAAGTGTTAGATAATGTGCTGTTGCGAAGCATACATTCTTTCATTTAATTTTTATATCTACATGTGCTGTGCTGTGCTTAGTCAGTCGTGTCCGACTCTTTGTGACCCCATGGACTATAGCCTACCAGGCTCCTCTGTCCATGGGGCTTCTCCAGGCAAGAATACTGGAGTGCAGATGGGAATACCATCCTAAAGGAGATCAGTCCTGGGTGTTCATTGGAAGGACTGATGCTGAAGCTGAAACTCCAATACTTTGGCCACCTGATGTGAAAAGATGACTCATTGGAAAAGACCTTGATGTTGGGAGGGATTCGGACCAGGAGGAGAAAGGGACGACAGAGGATGAGATGGCTGGATGGCATCACCGACTCGATGGACATGAGTTTGAGTAAACTCCAGGAGTTGGTGATGGACAGGGAGGCCTGGTGTGCTGCGATTCATGGGGTCAAAGAGTTGGACACGACTGAGCGACTGAACTGAACTGATTGGTATTTATTGGACTATTTAATTGGATCACATTTAATGCTATTATTGATACAGTTGTATTTATATCTGCTTCTTTTACTTTCTGTTTTGTATGTGTCTCATGTGTTTTTGCTCCTCTTTTACTGCTCCCCCCCTCCATTAATTGGATATATTCTACTGAAGAGTTTAAATTTCCTTGATGATTTTTCAGTTTTTGAGTCATACTTTTAGTGATTTCCCTAGAGCTTACCTGATCTGTTTTGACTGACCCGATCCACTAGCCATCAGAAAAGCAAGAGAGTTCCAGAAAAACATCTAATTCTGCTTTATTGACTATGCCAAAGCCTTTGACTGTGTGGATGACAATCAACTGTAGAAAATTCTAAAAGGGATGGGAATACCAGACCACCTGACCTGCCTCTTGAGAAACCTGTATGCAGATCAGGAAGCAACAGTTAGAACTGAACATGGAATAACAGACTGGTTCCAAAAAGGAAAAGGAGTAGGTCAAGGCTGTATATCGTCACCCTGCTTATTTAACTTATATGCAGAGTACATCATGAGAAATGCTGGGCTGGAGGAAGTACAAGCTGGAATCAAGATTGCCGGGAGAAATATCAATAACCTCAGATATGCAGATGACACCACCCTTATGGCAGAAAGTGAAGAGAAACAAAAAAGCCCCTTGATGAAAGTGAAAGAGGAGAGTAGAAAAGTTGGCTTAAAGCTCAACATTCAGAAAACGATCATGGCATCTTGTCCCATCACTTCATGGGAAATAGATGGGGAAACAGTGGAAACAGTGTTAGACTTTATTTTTTGGGCTCCAAAATCACTGCAGATGGTGATTGCAGCCATGAATTAAAAGACGCTTACTCCTTGGAAGGAAAGTTATGACCAACCTAGATAGCATATTCAAAGGCAGAGACATTATTTTGCCAACAAAGGTCCATCTAGTCAAGGCTATGGTTTTTCTACTGGTCTTGTATGGATAAGAGAGTTGGACTGTGAAGAAAGCTGAACGCCAAAGAATTAATGCTTTTGAACTGTGGTTTTGGAGAAGACTCTTGAGAGTCCCTTGGACTGCAAGAAGATCCAACCAGTCCATCCTAAAGGAGATCAGTCCTGGGTGTTCACTGGAAGGACTGATGCTGAAGCTGAAACTCCAATACTTTGGCCACCTGATGCGAAGAG
>SJYX01014871.1:91561-128165 GCA_006410675.1 Oreotragus oreotragus | reverse complement strand
GCCCCCATCCCTGGGATTCTCCAGGCAAGAATACTGGAGTGGGTTGCCATTTCCTTCTCCAATGCATGAAAGAGAAAAGTGAAAGTGAAGTCGCTCAGTCTGTCCGACTGTTAGCAACCCCATGGACTGCAGCCCACCAGGCTACTCCGTCCATTGGATTTTCCAGGCAAGAGTACTGGGGTGGGGTGCCATTGCCTTCCCCGAATAATAACCCTAGTATACCCTTAATGACTATTCTCTCTGCTTCTATTTCCTGATTTTTAAAAGGCACAACATATAAAATGGCTCAGTGGGTAAAGAATATGCTCCTTGATGCAGGAGACACAGGTTCGATTCCTGGTTCGGGGATATCCCCTGGAGAAGGAAATGGCAACCCACTCCAGTATTCTTGCATGGAAAATCCCATGGACAGAGTAGCCTGGTGGGCTAAAGAGTCAGACATAAGTGTGCATATAAACTAAAAATATATAAAAAGGAATGAAGCATGAATGAAACTTGAAGAGACAATGCTAAGTGAAATAAGTAAGACACAAAGGGACAATATTGTATGATTCCAGTTATATGTGGTACATAGAGCAGTTAAATTCATAGACAGAAAGTCATTTAGAAGTTACCAGGGGCTTGGGTTAGGGGCAATGGAGAATTATTACATAAAGGTTACAGGGTTTCTGTTTGGAGTAATGAAAAAGTTTCATAAATAGCTGTAATGGTTTGTGCAGTGTGGTAGATGTAATTCATGCCACTAAATTGTGCACTTAACAGTGGTTAAAATGGTGTGTTTCATGTCATATATAATTTGCTACATTAAAACAAAACAGCACAATAATAGCTCCTTGACCTTTGCAGCATCCTGCAGGGCTGTTCTTTTCGTCTGCCTCTTAAATATTAGGATTCAGCAGTTTTGGTCCTTGGTTCCTTTCATCATCCGGCCCTCTTTCTCTGGGGAATCTCATTTAGTTTGCTAATGAGGACTAAACCTATATTTTTAGCCTAATCTCTCTCCCAAGTGGCAGACCTGGGTTATTGTGGTTGCTTGAAATTTCCACCTGGACATTGCAGTAGCTCTTAAATCTCATCATTCCCCTACTCAGCTCATCTTTTTCCTCCCAAAGCAGTTCATCCTTCTGTCTCCAAGCCTTCTGTTTTCTACAGCCATGTTTTCCAAACATTCAGGTGTCTTCCCCTTTCCCCCATTTCCAGGCTCTCCATTCAGGTGTCTTCCCCTTTCCCCCATTTCCAGGCTCTCAGTAAGTCCTATCTTTCTTACTTTACCTTGTGCAATGCCCCACCACATATCCTACAGCAAAGTTAGGCTGCTAGTCTGGCCCTAACTTGAATTCTGTGCCTTTGGAAATCTCCTGCCTGGAGAGATTTGATCCTTTTTCTCTTCACTCTCAAATGACACGCCCTGTCTACCTCAAGAGCCAGGTGAAAGTTCACCTTCTTTGAAAGGCTATCTCTTACCTTCTCTTTGTAATCTCTCTTTCTTTAGTGCAGTCATCCTTCTGTCCTTCCTGCCTATGGAAAGTTTTCTCCAAAATCAGTGTAAATGAAATCATTTTACAAAGCACATTGCAATTCATTGCAATTGTTTGTTTACATGTCTGACAGTCTCCTCTACTAGACTCTAATGTTTGTCGATTGGGGAGCTGAGTTCAACTCCCAGCCAGGACTCTGGTCCATGGTAGTTGCTCCTTAAAGACCTACAGTGTCTCCCTATATAAACTTGAGAGAATTAGACATTTTTTTTTTACTTTTCAACATGCCTTTGTTAAAAAAAAATATTCTTTCAATATGGACCATTCTTAAAGCATCCGCTGAATTTGCCATAACACGGCTTCACCCATGCCTTGACTCCTTGGCTTCGAGACAGATGGGACCACAGCTCCCCAACCAGGGACT
This sequence comes from Oreotragus oreotragus, assembly GCA_006410675.1. NCBI lineage: Eukaryota > Metazoa > Chordata > Mammalia > Artiodactyla > Bovidae > Oreotragus > Oreotragus oreotragus. Next base: position 126,263 of record SJYX01014871.1, on the reverse strand, counting down.
GAACCTACATTGCCCACACCGGAAGATGAAGTCCCAACCACTGAACTGCCAGGGAAGTCCCATAGGCATGTTTTCAACACTTGAGATTCAAACACTTTTCAGAAAAGTCAGTTCACTTTGTGCTTTATTCTCTCTTTTCTGTTCAATATTGCTAAGTGACTGTCCCCTAATTGTTCAGAGCATTGTGGTGTTTTCCTCCAATTTTTTTTTTTTTTTTTGGTGTGTGTGGCTGCTCCAGTTACTTTCCTGATAGTTCTTATTTCATATTTTAGTGATTTTAAACTTAGTAAAGTTTAAAAGCTTAGGGGCACATCTAAAGATGGATATCGTAATACAACCTGGATAAAACCTAAGGAGTGAAAGAAAAATCCTATGGGATCCCTAAAAGTAGTGCTTCAGAGTGTTTAAATAAATCACATGTGTTTTAAAAATTAAAATGACCTGCAATTAATTTTACTTTTTAAAAATGATGGGTCTTTTTATACTATAATTAGAGACTGTAGGACTTCAAAGCAGATTTGGAATTAACATTTCTGAATAAATGTTAGCCAGTAAGAGACTCAGACTCCTCATTATTTCAGTCTTCTTAATACTAGTTTATTTTTGATCTGTTGCAAATAGCATAGCTTCGATATCAGTCATAATCCTCCAGAGAAACACAACTTATAAATATATATTAGAACTGGAAATGAATTATATGTTAAAACCCATATGTTTTTCCCGTAGTCATGTATGGATGTGAGAATTAGACTATAAAGAAAGCTGAGCACCAAAGAATCGATGCTTTTGAACTGTGGTGCTGGAGAAGACTCTTGAGAGTCCCTTGCACTGCAAGGAGGCCCAACCAGTCCATCCTAAAGGAGATCAGTCCTGAGTGTTCATTCGAAGGACTGACGTTGAAGCTGAAACTCCAATACTTTGGGCTTCCCTGGTGGCTCAGCGGTTAAAGCGTCTGCCTCCAATGCGGGAGACCTGGGTTCGATCCCTGGGTCGGGAAGATCCCCTGGAGAAGGAAATGGCAATCCACTCCAGTATTCTTGCCTGGAGAATCCCATGGACAGAGAAGCCTAGTAGGTTACAGTCCACAGGGTCGCAAAGAGTTGGACATGACTGAGCAACTTCACCTTCACCTTGGCTACCTGATGAGAAGAGCTGACTCATTTGAAAAGACCCTGATGCTGGGAAAGATTGAGGGCAGGAGGAGAAGGGGATGACAGAGGATGAGATGGTTGTATGGCATCACTGACTCGATGGACATGAGTTTGAACAAGCTCTGGGAGCTGGTAATGGACAGGGAAGCCTGGCATGCTGCAATCCATGGGGTTGCAAAGAGATGAACAAGACTGAGCAACTGAACTCAATCGAACCGATCTACCTGGAGATAGATTCTGCAGGTTAGGGGTCAGTCTGACAAGACTATCTGTCCCCACCCTCTAGTTTAGATGCCCATCTCAAGTCTAGGTTGTTACCTGTACTTCTGACCAACTAGCTGAAAATCAAAGGTTCCCTCTACTCTCTTCTTGGGTTGAATTAGTTTGCCAGGGTGTCTCACAGAAACAATTTACTTACTAGATCATTGGTAGATGATAAAAGAGTAACAATCAGGAATAGCCAGAAGGCAGGCATGTGGTAAGGGCCCAAATCTTTCATGCCCTGTCCGAGCACCAGTCTTCCAGCCCCTGCAAACTCTCTGAACCCGGTCTATTTGGGTTTTCATGGAAATTTTGTTACATAGGCATGGCTAATTAAATCGTTGGCCAATGGCAACTGGTTTAACCTTCAGCCAGCCCCTCTCCCCTTGTGGTTGGCTTTCCCTGGCAACCAACCCCCCTTGCCTCGCACCCTCTCCTCCTTTACTAACCTAGGGCTTTACCAAAGTCACTCATCAACATAAAAAAGACATTTTAATCATTCTCACATTTATGAAATTTCAGGGGTTTTAGGAGCTCTGTATCAGAAATGGGGATGAAGACTAAATATATATTTCTTATTATAATTCACAATGCCACAGCTCCCATATGAATATTTTACTCCCAAAGCTTAAAAGATATCAGTGTAACTTCTGATTAAACAGAAAGTATTTCGGGAATTCCATGGCTGTCCAGTGGTTAGGATTTGGTGCTTTTACTATGTGGCCAGGGTTCAATCCCTGGTTGGGGAAATAAAATCCCACAAGCCTCATGGTGTTGCTAAAAAAGCAAATAAATTTCTGAATGTTTTGATTCTTACAGCTGAGCATTATGAATGCTCTTCTCCCAAATTATTATTTTTTTTGCCTACCAGGCTCCTCTATCCATGGAATTTTCCAGGCAAGAATACTGGAGTGGGTTGCCATTTCCTTCTCCAGGGTATCTTCCCAACCCAGGGATCGAACCTAGGTCTCCTGCATTGTAGGCAGACACTTTTACCATCTGAGCCACCAGGGAAGTCGTAAATAAATATAAAGATATTTAATTTTAAGGAACTGATTGTGGGGACTTGTATGTCTAAAACTCACAGGGCAGGCCAGCAGATTGGTAACCCTGAAAAGATTTCTATATTAGTCTTGACTTGGAATTCCTTCCTTTCCAGAAATCCTTAATTTTTGCTGTTAAGGCTTTTAGTTAATTGAATGAGGCCCATCCACTTCATTGAGAGTAATCTCCTTTACTTTATCCCTGGGTGGGGAAGATCTGCTGGAGGAAGGCATGGCAACCCACTCCAGTATTCTTGCCTGGAGAATCCCATGGACAGGGAAGCCTGGTGGGCTACAGTCCATAGAGTCACAGAGTTGGACACGAGTAAAGCAACTTACATGCGTGTGTGCACTGATTATAGATGTTAATTACATTTACAGAATACCTCCACAGCAATATTTAGACCATTTGACCAAACAGCTGGATACCATAGCCTAGCCAAATTGATGCTTAAAATTTAATCATCAGCTACCCTAGTGGTTATATTCATCAGCAAGGGATGATAAAAAGCAATAGTATAATCATTCACTGTGTCTCTTAATTTCCCCCACAAAATGTCTGGACGGTGAGTCAAAGAGAAATCTATCAAGCTAAGTCCTAGTGGAATTCCAGACTGCTTTGTTGTAAGTACCTTTTGAACAACTATTTTAGAACTATATATTTTTACTTTAAAAGTGATCAGAAATATGTATTGAGGTATTGCTGTATTATTTTTATCTTACCCTACAGTTTGGCTTCCAAGTTAGAACATTTGCTTGAGAAAGATACTGTAGTTAATTTTGAAATTAGATAGGCAGAGTTCAGGCTATTGAGCTATAGATGGAATGTTTTAGGATTGGCTAATTTCTATGATTGAACAGTTTGTGTACCTCCTTTAGAAGATAACCCCTTTCTTATCTACAAAGTAGGAATAACATTTACCTCTTACTATTGTTGAGAGGTTTAAACAATGTATTGAAGTGTCTAATACAGTACCTCATACACAGTAGGTATTCCATAAATGTTTTCTTCACTTGTCCTACAATAGTTTTCAGAACTGCAACCAGAGAGAACCTCTAAGCAATGTGAACTCATTGAGCTCATAAACTGGATAAGAAGACAAAACCTCTTTCTTTGTTGCTGAACTTTCCATGAACCTTAGCATCTCACTCGCTTTCTTTTGACTGTGCAAGGCTGCAGAAGTAGAAAGAGGATTACTTTCCCTCCATTTTCTCTCACAAACACAAGTATACATTCATTCATTTGTCCATTCATTCAACAACTCTTTACTGAATGCCTTTATGCTCCAGGCATCGTGGCAGGTACCGGGGATATGACAGTGATCACTTACTGTGGTCTTTGTTCTTCAGGGGCTCACAGGAGATGATAGGGTGACCAGAACTGCTGACATGCAAAAAACAGAATGGAAAGAGGTAGGTTCAGTGTTCTACTGATAGTTTCATATTTGATTGTGGAAAGGATAATGATGTTGTCAGCAAGCGTTTTGTAAATAATGTTTTACAGCTAAAGAAAAACACAACATAGTGAAAGAGAGAAAACGAGAACAATAGATGATGAAAAAAATGTCTTAATGAGAAAATATTTGGCAGCTATTAGTGTTGGTATTTTTATTATCCATCCATCATGTTCCATTTGTTAAATGGACCAGTTTAAATTACTTACATTTCACAGAATAACAAAATTAAGACTTAGGAGAACAGCTTTTGCTTTAAAATTTCTGCTGCTTTGATATTCATAGCAAATTAGAAGTGATGTTCATTACCCTTTGGTGTAGCCTTACTCTGGGTCCAGCAGTGGGCTAAACAGTGCAAGCATTCTGTCCTTCAGTTCTCAAAATGATCCCCATCTTGGAAAATAGGAAAGCTAAAGCACAGAGAAGTTAAGTAGATTATTTAAGGTTGCTGGTGGAATCAGAGTTTGAACCCAGAAAGCCTGACTTCAGAACTCTCTGAACTATCTATCTTATAGGGAATTAAAAAAAAAAAAAATCCTAAAATGCTGAGACACTACTATGAATATATATGGAGTCATATTTTATTTTATTAAAAAAGTAGGCAATGCTCTTACATGATTCAAAAATTTAAAGGCATAAAAGGAAATCAAAAAGCAGAGACATTACTTTGCCAACTAAGGTCTGTGTCTAGTCAAGGCTCTGGTTTTTCCAGTAGTCATGTATGGATGTGAGAGTTGGACTATAAAGAAAGCTGAGTGTTAAAGAATTGATGCTTTTGAACTGTGGTGTTGGAGAAGACTCTTGAGAGTCCCTTGGACGGCAAGAAGATCCAACCAGTCCATCCTAAAGGAAATCAGTCCTAAATATTCATTGGAAGGACTGATGTTGAAGCTGAAACTCCAATAGTTTGGCCACCTGATGCAAAGAACTGACTCATTTGAAAAGACCCTGATGCTGGGAAAGATTGAAGGCAGGAAAAGAAGGGACTGACAGAGGATGAGATGGTTGGATGGCATCACTGACTCAATGGACATGAGTTTGAGTAAACTCTGGGAGCTGGTGACTGACAGGGAGGCCTGGCATGCTGCAGTTCATGGGCTTGCAAAGAGCTGGACAAGACTGAGCGACTGAGTTGAACTGAACTGAAAAGGATATGTAGTAAAAAAGCTCTCTCCAGATCTCATCTGCCAACTACCTAACTCCCCCTGCTCCGAAAGACAACCAATAAGCTTGTATATATTATCAGTTTCTCTCTCTTTTTACATAAATGGTAGGCTACTATGTGAAACATTTTATATCTTTCTTCCCCCCTTAAAAATGTATCCTAGAGATCTTTCTCTTTTTTTTTAAACACAAACTGCTTTCTGTTTCTCTTTTAACCTTTGCCTAGTTTTCTATGGCATAAATGTCCCATGTGAGCTCATGCGTGTTTAGTTGCTAAGTTGTAGACTTAGCAACTTGCTAAGTTGCCTGACTCTGCAACGCTATGGACTGTAGCCTGCCAGGCTCCTCTGTCTGATGCTTTGTCCAGTACTTTTAAAATTACATTTTCATTTATATGAAACTGATTTTACATAAAGTTTGAGCTTTATTTTATTTTTTTCCAGATGGCTACCGGTTGCTCCAATAAAATACTAAAAAACATCTGCAACAGTAAGTACACTTACACTTACACAACACGAAATCTGAGGTAGGGTTGTTCCAGAGTTGACGATATCAGTAGTTCAACGTGATTTCTAGGACCCAGATCTCTTTCACATTTTCCATGTGTTGACCGACTTTCCTCCTTTATTCAAACAAAAATTGAGGGCTTTGTCTCTTCTACATCGTCCTCAAGACAAGCTTAGTGCTATAAGAATTCCATTTAATTAGATAAAAGACATTTTTGTACCATTGAACATATTTGCAGAATATTTTTCACGCTGCAAATTAACTGAAGTAGGAATCACCTCTATCAACAGTTTCAGCTATTGTGTCCAATACAAGAAATATGACATTATTTTCTATTGGAGGCTATGTGGTTATACTCCAGAATGGGACTTGAGAAAATTGAATACAACTCTGATAGAACTGGCCAAGAACTGCCTCAACTCCTTACCAAATCCTGCAGCCCACCAGCATCTGAACCTCAGCATCTGTGTTTCTCTTGAGTCATAGTGGGTAAAGCACCCTTGCCCTAGTCAAGGGCAAAGGCCAATTCTTTCACACAGCTGCGTATCTTCAGTTATCCCCTTGCGCTTATGTATCATCAGATTCTTTCTACTGTATTGTCTGTACTAGCAGTCTAATCTCTCTCTCTCTCCTCCATCGCTCACCAATCACCACTCCATTTCTCTTCCTCACTCAACAGAAAAATTTCTGAAAGCCATGTTTAGCTTGCTTCCTTTTTGTTCTGCCTCTCATTCTTGCCATAATGCACTTCAGTCAGGCTTTCATTCCTCCATTCTCCCAATCCCACATCTATAAGAGACAGTTCCTGTTAAGGTTGGTTGTGTAGATATCCATGAAGCCAAACTCATCTGATTTTCCCCTGACTGGTCTGAGAGCTCTTTCTTAGCATCTTTTCTGGCTTCTCCCCCTCCAGCAGACCTCTTGCAAACCTCTGTGTTTTCAACCTGTACTCTTCCCTACTGCCATGGCTTTAAGTATCATCTATTCACAAACGACTTTCAAATCCATACCTCTTTTCCTGACCTCTATCTTGAGTTCTAGACTCATTTATCCAACTACCTTTCAGCATTTCCTTATAAGTGTTTAATAAAAATGTCAAACCTAACATGTCTGTTCGTTGTTCAGTCATGCCTGATTCTTTGCGACCCCATGGACTGTAGCCTACCAGGCTCCTCTGTCCATGGAGTTTTCCAGGCAAGAATACTAGAGTGGGTTGCCATTTCCTACTTCAGGCGATCTTCCAGACCCAGGGATTGAACCCATATCTCCTGGGTCTTCTGCATTGCAGCCATATTCTTTATGGTCTGAGCCACCAGGGAAGCCCTTGACATATCTAAAGCAGAACTAAGTATTTCTCCCTTCCTCCCAGTTTATTCTTCCCAGGGTCTTCCCCATCATGGTCATTTACCATCTTCATCTTCATTTGTCCAACTGCCCACAAGCAATTATCAACAAGTCCTGTAGTACTTACAAAGTATGTCTTGAGTCTGGCTCTGGTCCCTTCTTCACTGCTACACCCTTGTCCAGGTGACCACCATCTAGCCTGAACCACTAAGATAATCTTCCAATCAGTCCCAGCTTCCTGTCTTTTTCAGTCTGATCCTTTCTCCATATAGCAGCCTCAGTGATTTTTCTTGTTTTTCATTAATCTTATTTTTTCCTTCAATTTTTTTTAAATTTTAATTTTTTAAAATTGGAGTCTAGTTGCTTTACAATGTTGCTTTAGTTTCTACTGTACAGCAAAATGAATCCCCTATACATATACATATATCCCCTCTTTTTTGGATTTCCTTCCCATTTAGGTCACCACAAAGCACTGAGTAGTTCCCTGAGCTATACAGTAGGTTCTCCTGAGTTATCTACTTTATACAGTCTCAATAGTGTATATAGCTCAATCCCAACCTCTCAGTTCACCCCCCGGTTGTCCACACATTTGTTCTCTGCGTCTGTGTCTCTATTTGTGCTTTACAAACAGGTTCAGCTACACCATTTTTCTAGATTCCGCATATATATGTTAATATACGGTATTTGCTTTTCTCTTTCTGACTAACTTCACTCCGTATGACAATGTCTAGGTTCCATCCACGTCGCTGCAAATGGCTAAAATGAAAATTAGATTATGTGACTTCTCTCCTCAAAACTTATATGGGGGTCTCATCAGCCTGTGTAATAAAAGCCAACTTCTTCTCTTCCTGATACACAGGGCTCCACAGGGCGTGGTGTTTGCCCACCAAACCTCACCTCTGTCCATTTCCTGCGCTTTTCATTCCGGCAGAGGCACTGTGGCTGTCTTTCTTTCCATCAGGCGCAGCAAGCTTGTTTCCATGTTAGGGCCTTGGCACCTGTGTTTGGGATCCTCTTCCTCTACATCTGCATACACGTGTCCTCGTCACTCACGGCGTGGCTCGAAGGAGAGTTCCTAGAGATTTTGTGCTGAGTAATCTACTAAATCAGCGGTGTCTTTCCCCATGTTCTGTCATTCTCCACCACAATATTCTATACTAGCATTTTATGGCATCATTTATAAGGAACGGAAATCTCATTTACTCACTGATCACTCAGTCATCACTCTGAATGTAAACTCTTGATGTCAGAGCCTCAGGCTGCCTTATGCTCTGCTGTATTCCCATTATCTGAAACAGTTCCAAATATTCATCAGCAGTGAATACTCCACAAATGTTTGTTAACTGATTAATTACCCCATGTTTGTTCTGAACAAACATTTACCTCTTCTGATCTCAGTTCCTTCAGTATTAAAATGAGGAAGCCTAGAGAAGAGAATACCTGAAATTCCTTCTGGATCAGTCTGATAACCTACAGTAAATACAGGAAAAATCTTGTTGCATCAAAGATTTGTATCTACTGAAGAACATTCATTCATTTATTCAACAAGTTCTTTTTGAGTGCTGACCATAAGCCTGGGACTGCTCCAGGCATCAGAGGCCAAGTCATAGCCATCAGGGTTCTAGCACATAAGTCTCAACAGACAAACAGAAAACCTATAATAATGCTATCCTTGTTTTCCATCTGATTTTCTACTGATACTTTCACAACAGTTTTCTTGGTACTGCTTAGTTTATCAACACTGGGCTCCCTCTTACAATGGTTGATTTCCAAGACTTCTAGGATTAAGTGACATAATTTATGTGGCTATAACTTTAATAGCACCATGTAAAACATAGCCATTAAGGCGCAGAACTCCTGCCAATCTGATTTAGCTCTAATCCAAACTCTGCCATACTTCCAAATTTAATTGCAGCCCAACTTACACTAAAATTTAAATTTTTATGAATCTAATTTTTTTAAAAAATGAGATCAATAAGGAACTAAAATTGTAAACATTCAGGTGGTAACACGTACAGGACTGCTAATTCTCTTGCCAATATTTGAGACAGATGACTTTAAATTTGAATTGGAATTAGTGTACATAGAGAGCCAATCATTAATCAAGTGTCTAGAATGAAAATAAATCACTTTTAAACATGACTGTAGAGAATGAAAAATGATTAAGAAAAGTAAAGCAAATTATTATATATTGTGCTAACTGCCATTTGTTGGCATAGGCTACAAATCACTCATAGAAAGCAATGTCTATTTATATTTGCTTTAATCATTTACATAAAGAGATTTAGTATAGCTACAGAATGTTTTAATCTTGCATACAAGTACTATATTTAAAGCAATATATATTGGTCAAAATGTTTTTGGTTGGAAAGGAAGACAGAAACCCAATTCAAACTTAACAAAAAAAAAAAAAGAGGGGGATTATTTACTGTTTCGTGTAACTGGGAAAGCCAGAACTCAACTAATAGAATGTCATCAGAGAACTCTTGTTTCAAGCAGAGGCTCTCCTTCTGGTGAACAAATATTCACTAGCTAAAGCCTTTGACTGTGTGGACCACAATAAACTGTGGAAAATTCTTCAAGAGATGGGAATACCAGACAAGCTGACCTGCCTCTTGAGAAACCTGCATGCAGGTCAGGAAGCAACAATTAGAATCGGACATGGAACAACAGACTGGTTCCAAATAGGAAAAGGAGTACATCAAGGCTGTATATTATCACCCTGCTTATTTAACTTATATCCAGAGTACATCATGAGAAATGCTGGGCTGGAGGAAGCACAAGCTGGAATCAAGATTGCTGGGAAAAATATCAATAACCTCAGATGTGCAAATGACACCATCCTTATGGNAAAAAAAAAAAAAGAGGGGGATTATTTACTGTTTCGTGTAACTGGGAAAGCCAGAACTCAACTAATAGAATGTCATCAGAGAACTCTTGTTTCAAGCAGAGGCTCTCCTTCTGGTGAACAAATATTCACTAGCTAAAGCCTTTGACTGTGTGGACCACAATAAACTGTGGAAAATTCTTCAAGAGATGGGAATACCAGACAAGCTGACCTGCCTCTTGAGAAACCTGCATGCAGGTCAGGAAGCAACAATTAGAATCGGACATGGAACAACAGACTGGTTCCAAATAGGAAAAGGAGTACATCAAGGCTGTATATTATCACCCTGCTTATTTAACTTATATCCAGAGTACATCATGAGAAATGCTGGGCTGGAGGAAGCACAAGCTGGAATCAAGATTGCTGGGAAAAATATCAATAACCTCAGATGTGCAAATGACACCATCCTTATGGGAGAAAGTGAAGAAGAGCTAAAGAGCCTCTTGATGAAAGTGAAAGAGAAGACTGAAAAAGTTGGCTTAAAGCTCAACATTCAGAAACCTAAGATCATGGCATCCAGTCCCATCACTTCATGGCAAATAGATGGGGAAACAGTGAAAATAGTGGCTGACTTAATTTTTCTGGGCTTCAAAATCACTGCAGATGGAGACTGCAGCCATGAAATTAAAAGACGCTTACTTGGAAGGAAAGTTAGGACCAAACTAGACAGCATATTCAAAAGCAGAGACATTACTTTGCCAACAAAGGTCCATCTAGTCAATGCTATGGTTTTTCCAGTGGTCAGGTATGGATGTGAGAGTTTGACTATAAAGAAAGCTGAGGGCCAAAGAATCGATGCTTTTGAACTGTGGTGTTGGAGAAGAATCCTGAGAGTCCCTTGGACTGCAAGGAGATACAACCAGTCCATCCTAAAGCAGATCAGTCCTGGGTGTTCATTGGAAGGACTGATGCTAAAGCTGAAACTCCATACTTTGGCCACCTCATGAGAAGAGCTGACTCATTTGAAAAGATCCTGATGCTGGGAAATATTGAGGGCAGGAGGAGAAGGGGGTGACAGAGGATGAGATTGTTGGACGGCATCATTGACTCGATGGACATGGGTTTGGGTGGACTCTGGGAGTTGGTGATGGACAGGGAGGCCTGGCATGCTGCGATTCATGGGGTCGCAAAGAGTCGGACACGACTGAGCGACTGAACTGAACTGAACTGAGCAGCTCAAGATTCATGGCTTACTAGTTTATCAGCCCAAGGGAAAGGGAGTAGTTGTTTTCCTTTAAAATTTTTTTATTAATTTATTGGCTCTTCGTTGCTGCCTGGGTTTTCTCTAGTTGCGTTGCGTGGGTTTCTATAGCTTCTCTTGTTGCAGAGTACAGGCTCTAGGGCATGTGGACTTCAGTACGGGCAGCTCTGGGGCTCTAGGGTCCAGGCTCAATGTTTGTGGTGCATGAGCTTAGTTGCTCCACAGAACGTTGGATCTCCCTGGATCAGGGATCGAACCTGTCTCTCCTGCACTGGCAGGTGGATTCTCCGCCACTGAGCCACCGAGGCAGCCCACCCGTTCTTTTTCAGTAGCTACAATAGAGAAATCCTGGGCAAGATTCTAACTGGCCCAGTTTGGAAACAGACTAACAAAATGTATTTCAAAGGCCCTCATACTCCTTCTTCTTCAGAACTGTTATTCTTGCAGTGAGCTAATGTTGGCTAAATTTTAGGAGAATGTCATCTGATTAAATTGATCCACCTTAAGGTCTTTAAAAGTGATAGCTTTATCATTTACAACTTAAATGAAATGATAATTGGTGCAATGTCAAAATAAGAAAAGGAATTTAAGGCAGTGTGGATGAAGACAGTTTTAATTGGGTTCAAAAAATTATGCCAATGTGGAAGGATACCTTCTTTCAAACATAAGGCATAGAAATCTGGACATCTCTGTCCTACTCACACTATTTGTGAGTGCAAAGAGTATTGGGAAGATGCTGTGAGAAGGGTCTGTCCTTGGTTCAGGCAATAAAGGATACATTGTCTGTAGAGAACAAACAAGCAATAATAAAACTAAGTCAGCTCTTTTTCCTGCCCAGTGCCTAGAGCAGCCACAACTTGCGCTCCCAAGAAGCACCTGAAGCCCATATCAGCTCTAAAGCTTTCGATGCCGGATAAACTGACTGGTGTGTTTGCTCCTCGTCAATCTAAGTCCCCACAAACTAGGGAATGTTTGCCCCTAATCATTTTCCTAAGGAACAGACTCAAGTATGCCCCAATAGGAGATGAAATAGAGAAGATCTGTATGCAGAATTTCATTAAGAGTGCTAGCAAGGTCTGCACCAACATAACTTACCCTGCTGGTTTTATGGATGTCATCAGCGCTGATAAAACTGGAGAGAATTTTCATCTGATCTATGACACCAGTGGTTGCTTTGCTGTTCATTGTATTACACCTGAGGAGGCAAGGTACAAGCTAGGCAAAGTGGGAAAGATCTTTGTGGGGACAAAAGGAATCCCTTATCTGGTGACCCATAATGCTTGCACCATCCGCTACCCTCGATTCCCTCATCAAGGTGAATGACACCATTCAAATTGACTTGGAGACTGGAAAGAGTACTGATTTAATCAAATTTGACACTGGTGCATGGTGACTGGAGCTGCTAACCTGAGAAGAACTGGTGTGGTCGCCAATCAGGAGAGACATCCTGGTTCTTTCAATGTAGTTCATGTGAAAGATGCCAATGGTCACAGCTTTCATTATTGGCAAAGGCAACAAACCATGGAACTCCCTTCCCTGTGAAAGGGTATCTGCCTTACCATTGCTGAGGAGAGAGGCAAGAGACTAGAAGCCAAATAGGGCAGTGGATTAAATGATCCCTGGGTGACATGACTGGAAAAGTCTTTGTACTTACTTAAAGATAATACCACATTAAAAAAAAAAAATGGCTAAGTCATTTTGGTCTTCCCTGGTGGCTCAGACGGTAAAGAATCTGCCTGTAATGCAGAAGACCTGGGTTCGATCCCTGGGTCGGGAAGAGCCCCTGGAGGAGGGCATGCAACCCACTATTCTTGCCTGTACAATCCCATGGACAGAGGAGCCTGGGAGGCTACAGTCCATGGGGTTGCAAACAGTGGGACATGACTGAGTGACTAACACTAAGTCAGCTTGCATTTTCGTATTATCATGTATAGGAATTCTAAACAATTTCAGTGATGTAATATCAATCCCCACCTTGATGCAGCCCCACTGTTACTGCATCTCCCTGGAGTTGCTCGTCAATACCTCCCCCCATCTCCCGATTCAAGCACACTGCAATGGAAGTCAGAGCACTGGCATATTACTTTTCACAACTTTTGCTACCTGACTAGGAGAATTAATGCATTATATAGAAAAGAGGGAACGGAGACTGCAAAAGGAAATAATCAAGAGATTATGCTTTACAAAATGGATCATAATTAATGTCAAACTGTGCATTATAAGCAGTTAGTATAAGCTCATAATATAATTGAATTAGTCCCCCAAATAAATTCAACAGAAAAGTCTGTTCTGGAAGAGTAATTCATTTGTCAGCTGAGCAAAAGAAGCTTATAAGCAATAGCTGAATAATGCCAAACGACTGTTAAACTAATTTAAAGGCAAGCATGTCAATTTGATTTGGACCAGAGTCTCTGTCATTTCCTTCATTTTCATATAACCCCAGCCAAGCACGGAGTATCATAGCTGGTCCAGCAGGTGGCACTCTTCTCTTTGTGCACTTGTACTAAACTAACCACTTGTCCAAGTACAAGGTAGTCTTGCCTTCAGAAGAACCCTATAATCTGTTTATCTACGGCAATAATACAGTCATAGATTTTTGCAAGAGTAACTATGCTGGCCTATTCTTTGTCAGTTTTCTTTCTTAAATCAATCTGCTCTTCCCCAGTAGCATATTAGACACCTTCTAACCTGGGGAGCTCATCTTTCAATGTCATACCTTTTTACCTTTGCAAACTGTTCATGGCATTGTCACAGAAAGAATACTGGATTGGTTTGCCATTCCCTCCTCCAGTGGCTTGTGCTTTGTCAGAACTCTTCATTATGACCTCTTCATCTTTGGTGACCCTGCCCAGCATGGCTCATAGCTTCACTGAGTTATGCAAGTCCCCTCAACCACAACAAGGCTGTGATCCATGAAGGGGCTTAAATCAAAGACTTGTTTTATTTAGTACATGGACTGGGACTGATGGGAGAGGGTGGATATAGCGGGCAACACTGCCCTGATTAGCATCGTATGTCCATCCTGATAGCCATGAATGTGCTAAAGGTGCCACCACATTGCATCATGGTTTTCCTGATACCACCCATCAGCTCCTGACCCCATATTCTGACCCTGAGAAGGGAAAAGAGGCCGAAGAGTACCCCAACCACCATGCCCACAGCTCAACCCATCACAAAACCCATCTTCATGAGGTGGAAGTAACATGGCTGGAACTGTGCTCAGGGATCCGAGGCCAGCAGCATCTCACTTGCGGCCTTGGTTGCTTTTGGTCTTTGTTAGATTTGAAGACTGGTACATACACGTCTAATCGCCCTATTGGGTCTAGAGTTTGTTATCCTTAGTTTCAAGCCTTTGTCAGTTTCTGTTAAAATATTTTGACTTCTACTCAATGTCTAAGGTCTCACGCTGTGCTGGAGATCTACACACAGTTGAGATGATTCATATTTGAAAAGCACATTGAACCGAAGGAATCTTTATAAACTTAAAAAAAGAAGACTTTTTCTAATAAAAACTCCACACATCCTTAGACCTTTTGAAACTCCCCCTCAAGAATCACTGATAAGAAGTCGGATTCCATCTTCTATATATTCTCTCTATTTCAACCAGCTCCATTTTCTACAGTTTGTATCATGAAAACATTTTTTTTCAGATATACAACTAAAATATAATAGGCACATTGCTTTCCCTTTCAAAATTTGTCCTGATGCCCTGCCTCCTGGAAAGTGTGATTTATTGTACACAAATCAAAGGTACTATAATAAGCACAAGAATAAAAAAAATTAACCTTATTATGTTAATAAAGCACATTTTCATTTATTACCTTTTTTCATGCTTGCTTCATTTAGACATTGTGAAATATATGCTGGACATGTTAGTATTGTGTATTATGTATATAGTCTGATCTCATTTAATTTTCACAGATACTCATTTTGAAGAAAAGAAATATAAAGATTAGAAAATTTAAGTTATTTCCCCAAATCATGAGGCAAGTCAATGTCAGAATGGTGACTGGAGATTCTAAACCTTGTACCTCTGGAAAAGACAGACCATATTAGAGTACTGAAACAATCTTGCTAGTTAGTGTAGGAGCTTCATTTAAAAAAGAAACAAAAAATTGTTCATAAAATGACTTTCAATAGTTAACTCTATTTTGTACAACAACCTATGAGAGTTTTGTTGATAAAGTTAGTCATTCTTTAGAAATTGTACAAAGAGAAGAGGAGGAAAGAGTGCTAAGGAAAGATAGGAGAGGTTCAGAGACAAATTTAATTAATTTTACAGTTTGCCTACAGTTAGCACCTTCAAAGATTATTCAAGGGAGAATATAAGGAAATGTGTTTTACTGTGGGGAAGAACCCCTTAGAAGAAATGGAGTAGCCATCATAGTCAACAAAAGAGTCTGAAATGCAGTACTTGGATGCAGTCTCAAAAACTACAGAATGATCTCTGTTCGTTTCCAAGGCAAACCATTCAATATCACAGTAATCCAGGTCTATGCCATGACCAGCAGTGCTGAAGAAGCTGAAGTTGAACGGTTCTATGAAGACCTACAAGATCTTCTAGAAGTAACACTCAAAAAAGATGTCCTCTTCATTATAAGGGACTGGAATGTAAAAGTAGGAAGTCAAGAGATACCTGGAGTAACAGGCAAGTTTGGGCTTGGAGTACGGAATGAAGCAGGGCAAAGGCTAATAGAGTTTTGCCAAGAGAACACACTGGTCATAGCAAACACCCTCTTCTAACAACACAAGAGAAGACCCTATACATGGATGTCACCAGATGGTCAACACTGAAATCAGATTGATTATATTCTTTGCAGCCAACGATGGAGAAGCTCCATACAGTCAGCAAACACAAGACCAGGAGCTGACTGTGGCTCAGATCATGAACTCCTTATTGCCAAATTCAGACTTAAGAAAGTAGGGAAAACCACTAGACCATTCAGGTATGACCTAAATCAAATCCCTTATGATTATACAGTGGAAGTGAGAAATAGTTTTAAGGGACTAGATCTGACAGACAGAATGCCTGAAGAACTAAGGATGGAGGTTTGTGACATTTTACAGGAGACAGGGATCAAGACCATCCCCAAGAAAAAGAAATGCAAAAAGGCAAAATGGCTGTCTGAGAAGACCTTACAAATAGCTGAGAAAAGAAGGGAAGCTGAAGGCAAAGGAGAAAAGGAAATATATACCTATTTGAACGCAGAATTCCAAAGAATATCAAGGAGAAATAAGAAACCCTTCCTCAGTGATCATTGCAAAGAAATATAGGAAAACAATAGAATGGGAAAGACTAGAGATCTCTTCAAGAAAATCAGAGATACCAAGGGAAGTTTTCATGCAAAGATAGGCACAATAAAGAACAGATGCTATGGACCTAACAGAAGCAGAATATATTAAGAAGAGGTAGCAAGAATACACAGAAGAACTATACAAAAAAGATCTTCATGACCCAGATTATCACGATGGTGTGATCACTCACCTAGAGCCAGACATCCTGGAATGTGAAGTCAAGTGGGCCTTAGGTAGCATCAGCATGAACAAAGTTAGTGGAGGGGATGGAGTTCCAGTTGAGTTATTTCAAATCGTAAAAGATGATGCTGTGAAAGTGCTGCACTCAATATGCCAGCAAATTTGGAAAACTCAGCAGTGGCCACAGAACTGGAAAAGATGTTTTCATTCCAATCGCAAAGAAAAGCAATGACAAAGAATGCTCAAACTACTGCACAATTGCACTCATTTCACACGCTAGTAAAGTAATGCTCAAATTCTCCAAGCCAGGCTTCAACAGAACGTGAATCGTGAACTTCCAGATGTTCAAGCTGGGTTTAGAAAAGGCAGAGGAATCAGAGATCAAATTGCCAACATCTGCTGTATCATCGAAAAAACAAGAGAGTTCCAGAAAGACATCTGCTTTTGCTTTATTGTGGAGAAGGAAATGGAACCCAGATAATCACGATGGTGTGATCACTCACCTAGAGCCAGACATCCTGGAATGTGAAGTCAAGTGGGCCTTAGGTAGCATCAGCATGAACAAAGTTAGTGGAGGGGATGGAGTTCCAGTTGAGTTATTTCAAATCGTAAAAGATGATGCTGTGAAAGTGCTGCACTCAATATGCCAGCAAATTTGGAAAACTCAGCAGTGGCCACAGAACTGGAAAAGATGTTTTCATTCCAATTGCAAAGAAAAGCAATGACAAAGAATGCTCAAACTACTGCACAATTGCACTCATCTCACACGCTAGTAAAGTAATGCTCAAATTCTCCAAGCCAGGCTTCAACAGAACGTGAATCGTGAACTTCCAGATGTTCAAGCTGGGTTTAGAAAAGGCAGAGGAATCAGAGATCAAATTGCCAACATCTGCTGTATCATCGAAAAAACAAGAGAGTTCCAGAAAGACATCTGCTTTTGCTTTATTGTGGAGAAGGAAATGGCAACCCATTCCAGTACTCTTGCCTGGAGAATCCCATGGACAGAAGAGCCTGGTAGGTTACAGTCCATGGGGTCACAAAGAGTTGGACATGACTGAGTGACTTCACTTTCTGCTTTATTGACTAATGCCAAAGCCTTTGACTGTATGGGTCACAACAAACTCGAAAATTCTTACAGAGATGGGAATACCAGACCACCTTACCTGCCTCCTGAGAAATCTGTATGCAGATCAAGAAGCAACAGTTAGAACTGGACATGGAACAGCAGACTGGTTCCAAATAGGGAAAGGAATACCTCAAGGCTGTATATTGTCACCCTGCTTATATAACTGATATGCAGAATGCTGCTGCTGCTACTGCTGCTAAGTGGCTTCAGTTGTGTCTGACTCTATGTGACCCCATAGATGGTAGCCCATCAGGCTTCCCCGTCCCTGGGATTCTCCAGGCAAGAACACTGGAGTGGGCTGTCATTTCCTTCTCCAATGAGTCAAAGTGAAAAGTGAAAGTGAAGTCGCTCAGTCGTGTCTGACTCATAGAGACCTCATGAATTGCAGCCTACCAGGCTCTTCCATCCATGGGATTGTGCACGCAAGAGTATTGGAGTGGGTTGCCATTGCCTTCTTCTATATGCAGAATACATCATGCAAAATGCCAGGCAGGATGAAGCACAAGCTGGAATGAAGATTGCCAGGAGAAATATCAATAACCTTAGATATGCAGATGACACCACCCTTATGGGTGAAAGCGAAGAAGAATTTGCCTCTTGATGAAAATGAAAGAGGAGAGTGAAAAAGTTGGTTAAAAACTCAACATTCAGAAAATTAAGATCATGGCATCTAGTCCCATCACTTCATGGCAAATAGATTGGGAAACAATGACAGACTTTATTTTTGGGGACTCCAAAATCACTGCAGATGGTGTCTGTAGCCATGAAATTAAAAAATGCTTGCTCCTTGGAAGAAAAGCTGTGACCAACCTAGACACCATATTAAAAAGCAGAAACATTACTTTGCCAAGAAAGGCCCATTTGGTCAAAGCTATGGCTTTTCCAGTAGTCGTATGCATGAGAGAGTTGGACTATACAGAAAGCCGAGTGCCAAAGAATTGATGCTTTTGAACTGTTGTGTTGGAGAAGACTCTTGAGAGTCCCTTGGACTGCAAGGAGATCCAACCAGTCCATCCTAAAGGAAATCAGTCCTGAATATTCATTGGAAGGACTGATGCTGAAGCTGAAACTCCCAATACTTGGGTCACCTGATGCGAGGAGCTGACTCATTTGAAAAGACCTTGATGCTGGGAAAGATTGAAAGTGGGAGGAGAATGGGACGACAGAGGATGAGATGGTTGGATGGCATCACCGACTTGATGGACATGAGTTTGAGCAAGCTCTGGGAGTTGGTGATGGACAGGGAAGCCTGGTGTGCTGCAGTCCATGGGGTCTCAAAGAGTGAGAGAACTGAACTGAACTACTGAAGCAAAATGTATTTAATATGCAGTGTGTGTTACAGTATATAGGTCAAATGAGAATGTGACAAACAAGAGGTTCATAATTCTATGACATGCAAAGGAATCCCAAAACATACATACATTTTCAAGGTGCGAAATGTCTATTAAACTAATTGCTCCTTTAAAAAAAGATACTTTGAGTGAATTATATCTCAGTAAAGATGTTAAAAAAGGTAACCACTTTTAGTATGTGAAATTTACTTGAAAGAAATGGTCTTTAAGAGTATTTTAAGCCCCCAAATATCGATGCAGTACAAAAACTAACATTTCAAAGGAAATTTCCTAAACTAGCTGATTTGAATCACATGAAATTGAATCTGGTTCAAAAAGCTATCGAATTGCTTGGAGACTCATTTTTAGTGTGTGATTAATAAAATGATTCCCACTTAGGATTTGCAAATATTAAATACTATGACTAAAATAATGAATTCCTTAATTTTTTCTGTAAACCAATTAGGGAAAAAGAGCTTTATTTGTTTTGGGAAAAAAGGGAACAGAAGTTCTTGCTTAATATAACATAAATGATTTTCAAGGTCCAATTAAAATCCACTTTCTCTAGAAAATTGCCTCTCTGACCACTGTTGTCCTTACTACTAATAAAAATCCTAATTTCCATTTACTGAACACTTACTGTGTTCCTAGGGATAGGTTAAGTGCTTTACAAACCCAATAAAATTTAATTTTGTCTACACTATGAGGTAAGTGTTATTAATTCTGTTTAACAAATAAGGAGACTAAGGTAAATTAAGAAACTTGACCCGGTCACATGTTCAGGTCAGGTTCCAGGCTGGAACTACCTGGTTATAAATCTTAATAACTACACCATACAAAATCCTTCCATGTACCTTGTTCATTCTGTGAATGCTACAAATGAGCAAAGAATGATAAATCAGTATAATCAGTCTTTTCTCAGTGTATTCCCAAACAAGAGGTGACAAGCTAAAACTCTACTCTGACAGGAGATCCAAACTAGTTCTCTTTAATAAGAATAACAGCATTCTGAGGTATAATTATATCAATTTGTATAATGAAAGGAATTACTTTTCTGAGAAGAATGAAATGATATGATACACTTACTGTGTATCATACGATACATTTAAAGTGTATCGTAAGATATCCTTAATATTGAGAGCTGACTAGAATATTGAGGAAAGAGTTGAAGACTGAATAGTTCAAATCACTGAATAGCTGGAAATGCTCTTGATCCACTGAGATCACAGCTTCCATTGACTGCAGATTCTTATATTTTATATCTCATTCCTTCACTTATTCAAGAGTTATCTATTGAGCACCTGCTATGTGCTAGGTGCTGTTCTAGGCATCGAACATATTATCAGAGAACATAAAAATCCCTGCCCTTAAGAAAGAAAAACCAGCAACAACAGCATCAACAATCTCTGACCTCATGGAATTTCCATTTCAGTGGGGAAAGCCAGAAAGAAACATATGTCAGATGATGCTGGTTGATATGAATACGGGAAGAGGCAGAGGGATGAAGCCCGGTGTTTAAACAGGGGGTTAAGGAAAGCATCTCTGATATATTAGGATTTAAGTAGAGATTGAATGAAGTGAGACAGTTGGAAAGGAAGCCATGCGAATTATCTGAGGGAAGAGAAAGCTAGGTGAAGAGCAAGCATGTGCAAAAAAGGCCCTGAGCTTGGTATGCCCTGCTGCTGCTAAGTCACTTCAGTCGTGTCCGACTCTGTGTGACCCCATAGACGGCAGCCCACCAGGCTCCCCCGTCCCTGGGATTCTCCAGGCAAGAATACTGGAGTGGGTTGCCATTGCCTTCTCCAATGCATGAAAGAGAAAAGTGAAAGTGAAGTCGCTCAGTCTGTCCGACTGTTAGCGACCCCATGGACTGCAGCCCACCAGGCTACTCCGTCCATGGGATTTTCCAGGCAAGAGTACTGGGGTGGGGTGCCATTGCCTTCCCCATTGGTATGCCCTAGCAGAGCAAAAAGGCCAGTAGGGCTGGAAGGGGAGGGAGAGTGGGTGGTAGGTGAGGGCAGAGAGGAAGTCGGGGCTTGTGTCAGTGACAGACTTTGTGGCTTTTCTCTGAAGGAGATAGACCAGTTAGGAGGCATGTGTAATTATCCAGGTGAGAAATGATGGGGTTGATAGCTGTGGAGAGGATGAGAAATGGTTGAACACTGGATATAATTTGAAAGTCGATTTGAAAGGATTTACTGACGGACTGGAACGTGAGATGTGAGAGACTGGGGGTGAGGTATGAGAATCTTTGTGTTAGAATGCTAGATAAGTAACTTTGGAGAGAAAAACGTCCCCCTCAGGCCTGGCTCTTGTGTGAACAGATCGTTTGACCTTGAAGGTTAAGTCAGCAGGAGTCACAAAAATCTGACTGCTAAGAATAGGGAGAGATGAGGGGTGACCCTTCTACCAAGCTGGCTCTTGTTTGGGAGGAGCTGCCAAGCTAAACAGTGCTTGTGGGAAAAGAACAAGTGCCCTTTCTAATGAACTATTTCTAGTTTGTCAAGGAAAGGAAGGGAATCTAAAGATGCAAGAGCAGATTTTGATCAAATCTCAAGAAGTTGCCGGACTGCGAGCCTATTGTAGGATCCAAACTTAGGTTCTCCCTATTTTTTTTCTATTTCTCTCTTTTTCCCCTTCATCCTCCACTCCCTCCTTGGCTCAACTTCTTTTTGTTTTTTTTTTAACATTTTTATTGGCCATATAGTTGATTTACAATGTTGTGTTAGTTTCAGGTGTACAATAAAGCGTATCAGTTTTACAGGTACAGGTATTCACTCTTTTTTATAGATTC
This sequence comes from Oreotragus oreotragus, assembly GCA_006410675.1. Classification (NCBI taxonomy): domain Eukaryota; kingdom Metazoa; phylum Chordata; class Mammalia; order Artiodactyla; family Bovidae; genus Oreotragus; species Oreotragus oreotragus. The sequence continues at coordinate 104,525 of SJYX01014871.1, read as the reverse complement.
TTTTCTCATATAGAGTATTGAGTAGAGTTCCCTGTGCTATACAGTAGGTTCTTGTTAGTTACCTTTTAAGTACATAGTCGTGTGTATGTGTGAGGGCCAATCTCCCAACCCCCTCCCCCCATCCATCTGCTCTGTGTGTGTGTGTGCAAGTCGCTCAGTTGTGTCTGACTCTTTGCAGCCCCATGGACTGTACAGTCCATGGAATTCTCCAGGCCAGAATACTGGAGTCGGTAACCTTTCCCTTCTCCGAGAATCTTCCCCCGGATCCATCCCCTGAAAGGATCCATCCCCTATCCCCTGATGACCTTAAGTTTGTTGTCTTCATTTGGGATTCTACTTCTGTTTTGTAAATACGTTCCTATAAACCCTTTAAATTGAATTAGCTGCCTCCCAGATTTTGCATTTCTAACAAGTTCTTAGGTGATGCTCCAGAAGAACTGTTGCTTCTGGTACCAAAGAGCAGGGCGTGCAAAGCAAGGGGCCCTTGACCTCCACCTCCTGAAAGGTGAGGAGGAAGGTTCCAGCTTCAGAGGTGTCTGGTCACCAGGGAAACTGTCCTCTGACCCCATGGTGAAAATAAGAAGCCAACGAAGAGAAGAAAAGTCCTTCCAGACCCGACATCCCCACGAGCTCACCAGTGGAGCGAGGGCGGGAAGACAGCTCCGGGCCGGCCCACAGACCCTTAGAGGGTGCGGACGCGGAGGAGGCGCCCCGGCAGGCCGCGCCTCTCGGAGGAAGTTTGCCCTTTAATTGCAGAGCCCGGATCGCCGTCGCACCAACTTCCAGGAGCTGGCAGCGGGCGCCGACGGGAGTGTCAGTCTTTGCCGCCCCGGCCGCCGCGGCGCTCCGCATCCTCCGGCTCCGTCACCATGGGCGGCTCGGCCTCCAGCCAGCTGGACGAGAGCAAGTGCGCCTACATCCGAGGTACGCCCGCCGGGGGCTTCCCGGGAGCGCGACGGGTCCGCCCGGAGCCTGGGGCCAGGCTGGGCGCCCGGGCACAGGTCCGGGAGCGGGTCACTCGCGCGGTGCCCGCCGCGCTCCCGCCCTCCACGGCCAGCTCAAGAGCTGCGGGCGCGCGGATGACCCGGGCGCACAGCCCCTCCCCAGCCAGGCGGGTCCCCCCGCCGGAGGGCAGCTCGCCGGGGCGCCCAGGTCGGGGTGGGGTGCGCGGGTCCAGGGCGCATAGGCTCGGGATGCTTCGGACGCGCCGCCGGCCGGCTGGGAAACGCAGGTGCCGGCTGCGGAGAGCGGGACCACCCCCCTTGCTTCCGCCACACTGCGGCTTCCGTGTCTGTTCTGCACACCCCAACCCTCGCCCCCCGCGCGGCAACCCCTCGGCCCCCTGTACCTGGCGTGGCACACAGTTCTGAGCCCTTTGTGAACTTGCCGAAAAGAGAACAGGGGGGGATACCCCTCGCTTCTAGAGATTTCCCTGGGGATTCCCGGCCCCTTGCGCTGAATTCCCCTCCTGGTGATATTGGCCGGGTTTTGCAAAACGCAGCGTCGGCCACAGCTTCACTTGAGCTTCATAATGTCACTTGCGGGATGGTTTCATCACCGGCAGCGAGGCCAGTGTCATTCGTCTCCTAGGTTGTTCCCTTCCCGGAGGGGAGGCGAGGGGCGAGGGGGGCGGGCAGGCAAAAGAGGAACACGCGTGTTGTGTAACAGCGGCTCAAGTTGTAGACGAGAGAAACTCACTTGAGCGACTTTCAGGGAAACAGTGATACAGTAGAATGTGCGGCAGAAGAAAGCAAAACCCAAACTGAGCTGAAACTGCAGGAAATCATGACTCTTTATCTCCTGGGTGAAATTGGCCTCTTCCTCTTCCCTCCCCCACAAACCTTGCCGACCACCACAACCTAACAGTTGGTTAGCTCCTGAATTTATGTTTTTCTGGCTTTAGAAATACCTGCTAAACTAGTATTATACTCTAGGTTTTATCCTAATTCTGTTAAAAAAAAAATTAAGTTCTTTCTGATAACCTCTTTCTGGCCCCTGAACCATTTCCTAAGAGGAAAGGATTTAGTTAGTGTGCTTACTCCGTATTTGCTTGCAGTTACCACAACATTGAAAACCACTTAAAACGGACATCAAATCAGGGCACGTGAGAGCAATTTAATTGATTTTCCAGGCTTCTGCTCTGCTGCTTTCAGAGGTAGATGATCACCAACAGCCCATACTGTCAGGGAGCAAAACTTGGTCAAGTATTCCTTTGCTGTTTATTTAACATGTGGGAAAAGATGGATGATTTATTTATATTAGAGAAAAAAAAGCTAAACTAAGTGTGCCTTAGTCTTACAAGTTTGGCCACAGGCTTATTGTTGATATCAGTGTGTAGGGGACTGAAAGAACAATGTAATAGAACATTGTGAGAAGGGGCTTGCATTTAGTTATTAGCAAAATAGGTTTATGACATTTATTTTGTAAAACCATATTTCACTGAAAAGCTTAGAAACACATAAAGTTGTAGCATGGCCATCTATAGCGATCATTGGAAGTCCAGCCATATGAGGGGTTAACTTGCTTGAAGAAGACTTCATGGTTACCACGGTTATTGTTGCTGATGCTAGCCTTGTACTCATGTGATAAGAAAATGTGTCACCTTTTTCATTCTGAAATCAAATTATTACACATACAAAAATATGAGATAGCTAGTGCACAGGAAGGATTGGTAATAAATGTGTTCTGAATGCATTAAAACTATAATAGATGCGTGACAGTCATTACATCCTCTAGTCTTGTTCTCTTATATCTCCTCATTATTTGTTTGGGAGGGCACTTTCAAAATATGTAGGGGTGGAGGCAAGAGAAGAGTTAAAGTTAGAATACCTCCAGAGAAAATGAGAAGTCTCCTCATTTGAGAATACTGGTCTTGCCAAAAAGAGAAAACAGCACCGGAAAAATGCATGGTGCTGTGAATTTAGTGCATGAGCAAAAGGAGGTCATGAGGCTGTGATTTCCTGACAGTTTTGAAGCCCCAGATCCCTGAAAAAAACCATAACCCTGTCTTCACTGCTTTGCCCATCCTTTAGCCCATAAATATTCTCAAGCTTTGATTTAATCGTAAGCAGAGCAATTGAAAATATGACGGTAAAGTTTAAACACAATTTTACAACCTGTTTCTTATAAAGTAGCTGCCAGTGAAATAGTATGGATTTGAAAGCTCCTGTAGCTGAGACAATAACTTTCCTTCAGGCTTAATAAACTTTGCCAACATGGAGGATAACTAGTCAATACATTTGCAGCGAATTTTGTGAACTTAATCTTGTACGTGCTAAGAGCAGCTGTATTTTAGTAGGCTGATGATTCTGAATCAGCACTAGCTTTTCAGCAAATCATTTAACAGCTGCCATTTCATTTGTGTGCCTCAAAACTTTGTGTTAATAGTGATCTCTGTCACACGGATATTTCAAAAGTAATTAATTTCTTAGGATTTAGTCAATCTCTAGGGAAAGGGATGTCAGAAGTGTTAAAGGTGTTACTTTGTCTCTAAAGATGTTAGTTTTGAAAATTACTGATTGGCTCGTGTTTCTTAAGGACAGAGGATAGTGTCTATAAGTCTTTGAATAACATCTCTTGATAAAATGATGCTATTTATAAATAATACTAAGATCAATTTGTAATCACATGGGTGGTGTCATCTGTTAGCCTTCAGAAATGCTTTTTAGTAGTGACCTAAATGGGTTTTTCTTTAAGGAAAAAGAAAGCTCATATAATGCAGGCATCAGTGGTCATTTTAGGGCACTTTTTTCTTTTACTGGCTTGTTTTCTTTTCCTTTCAAACTTTTGGTATGCCTAAAAGTGAACTACCGCTCCAAAAACAGTGTTTTCCTGTTAAGGCAATAATTTTGTTTCCTTAAAAAAATTGCGTTTGAATTGTTAATGAATCGAAAGAAAACAAACTTGAAAACTCTCCCACATATGTCCCGTGGAGGGCCAGAAAAGCACTGGAAATTCAGTACTGTAGCTGAGAACTGAAGGCTACGTGGGTTCTTGGTCAGGGAGGACACTTCCAGGCCTGGCAGCAGCAGTCAGGAAAACTGTTCTTTTCCTAGACTTACTATTGCGTCGTCAGCCACACTGAACCTGTAAAGTGGCTTCTGAAATGCTCATAAAGGATCTGATGCTTATAAAGTAAGAAGTGAGTTTCAACTTAAAAACAACATGTATTTCTCTCAGGGAAATTTTCTCCTATTTATACCATAAGGGCTAACCCAGCTGAAATGAGAAATTCATGCTGATTGTAGTGTCTGGAGTGAAAAGTCTGCCTAGGTGAATGGACACTAGGAAGTTTGTGGTCTATGCAACCTAGATGTATAGTTACTAGTCTACACATTTGCTTTTTCTTCACTTGTGATTTGTTGGTAGGAGATGGCGTAAGAACTGGTCTGATCTTAGAGACTAGTTTATCTCTAGTAATAGTACAGCTGACCCTTGAACAACATGAAGGTTAAGGGTACAGACCCTCTGTGCTGTCGAAAATCTGCATATAACTTATAGTAGGTCCTTAATAACTGCGGTTCCTCACTGAGCGTGGATCCACATCCCTAGATTCAGCTGTGGATTGTGTAGTGCTATAGTATTTACTATTGGAAAAAATAGGTGGACCCACAGAGTTCACACCTGTGTTGTTCAAAGGTCAACTGTATGGAACTTTAGGATACAGAGTGTGGTAGACACCGTTAGATGCCAGCCCAACATCCTTTCCCCATTCTGTTTTAATAACAGAACCCCACTTTTGTTAGGGTACTGAAACTCTGTGCAGCCCTCTGTTTCAGAGAGGTTAGCCCCACTTATGGCTTCTGAGAGGTGGGTGCTGAGGGGTCCCTGCGTATCAGGCTGGTGTCTTCTTGTCAGTGACTGCAGTTGACCCTTGTACAACACGGGTTTGAACTCATGGGTAAGATTTGTTTTCCCAAGTAAATGCTACAGTACTCCATGATTCACAGTTGGTTGAATCTGAGCGTGTGGAACCAGAGATATGGAGGAACTGCTGTTACCAAGGAATTGCATATATGGAGGGCCAACTGTGTGGAGGGTGGGCACCCCTCACACCCATTTCCCCCCCCCGCACCCCCCACCACCATGATATTCAAGGGTCAGCTGTGCACAAAGCATGGGATTGTGATGAAATCTGGCCACTGAGACTTGAAGGGAACTTTGCCAGCTGCTTCTAAGAAAATTTTCTTCCCTTTTCAAAAGGGGACAGAGGGAAGAGATACATCCTTCCTCCTCTTCTTTTGGATTTTGTTGCATCTGAAATATGATGCCTAGAACTGCTGTTTTTGTCTTGAGGAGCAGGAAGGGAGCTAGCTTAAGACAGAGGCGACACGTGGAGCTGTGCCAGGCCAAGGCAGCCTCAGAGAGGAGAAGTTGGAGCCCAATAAACCTCACTGACTGCCTGCCCTACTTTTGAGTACTTCTTGTTATGAGAGATACAAGTTGAGCTGGTAGAGACTGCTAGTTATCCCCTAACATAATACTCTCTTGCTTTTTAAAATGGTGGAAGCTCCAAGTATTAGCTGGCCACATGAACTCCTAGAATAAAGACACCTAGTTGGTGTCTCCTTTACAGCTAGATAGGGTCATGTAGCTGAGTTCTGGCTAATGGGATATGGGTAGAAGTGTTGTATGTGATCCCCAGAAAGGGATCTTAAAAGTAAAGGGTGTGCTTTTCTTTCTGTCGTCCTCCCTACTGCTGGCTAGATTGTGAACATGACTGGAGAAGCCGTCTTGGACTATGGGTGTTCTTTAAGAAGGAATTCATGCAAAGTGAAGTGGACAAAAGGAGCCCAGGTCCTGAGGATTTCGTGTAGTAGAACTTCCATACCAGCCTTGGACTACTTACCTCTGGACCATAATAAGGGAGAGATAAACGTCTGTCTTACTTAAACCAGGGTTCCCTGTGCTATTACTGTTATTCACAGTCAAACTCTTTCTAACTAATATAACTATCTTCTGTTATGGCCCAAGGCATATTAGCCAGTACACTAAGTATAGCACCTTCCTAGATCCTCTGTAAGAAAAAATAATCCAAATAGAGTAGGAAGTAGGTAAGAATTATAGCATGAATATTTGTCTCAGTCCTAATTGGTAGAAATGAATGAGTTCGCCTAAGAAGTGAGGAATTGCAGTGCCTCAGGTGGAAATAGCAGGGATGGGAGAAAAGGAGAGGACCCAGTATGTGTATTGATTATATACATCTAAATTATATCTTAATTTTAAAAATACCAATCTACTAATGAAGCAACTGAACTGAATGAAGCTAGCAGGAGTTTTGCATTAAGAAAACTATTGCAGATGGGGAATTTCTGGTGGCAACGATTACTTTCTGCTACCTTTAGTCTTTGTGAATGGAAATCAAGACTTTAAGAATTTAATATGAATTGTTTCTTAATCTAAGAAATCTCATTAAAAATAAGGACACTTGGCTCAGACAAACTGTTTTCTCCTGTACTTGTGGAAGAAAGAGTGGTCTTGTCTCTTGAGTCCCAATTCAGGCTTTGATGAATTCATGTCAGATGCTAAATCAAGATCTGGTCTTGATGAAACACATTTTTCCCTTGTGGACATTTGCTACGAGAGAACCACTTCCTCAAGAGTGCTTTAGTAATAGAAACTCCTAGAATGACGGTAATGATTTTTAAATTTTACTTATTTATTTATTTTTTATAATAGTAATTCCTACAATGACCATAGTGATTTTCATTTATTTATCTTGCTGTGAACTATTGAACTGATTATGGTTTTACTCTGTTATTGTTTGGGAGTATTATCTGAACTGGATTCCCAGGTAAGAAATGCAATAGCAGGAGCACAATTTGTGATAGTAGCTTCTAATTCAGTCAAAGTAAATGGACTGTGAAAGTTTTACAAAATATTTTGTGTGCTGTATGGCAGTGAAATTTGATCCCTTAACCAGAAATTTGTTTTATTTTCTTTTGTCAGTGAAGCTAGCTAACACCATTTTAAGGAAAAAGATACCTACAACAATTTGCCTTGTGAAATGGAAAATGAAGTCAGAGGTGAGGATAATAATGAAAAGGAAGAAAAGAGAACAAAAGAGCACAATTCATCTGCTACAATCTGTTTTAAAGCACTTTAGTAAAATGTGACATGAGGGCTAAAATTCTAACAGTTCCAAACTAAAACACACACACACACACAATCCCAAATGTAATACACATTTTCTCCTTTGAAGCTGGAAAACTCATTTTAAAAAGAGACCAGCAAGTTGCTGCCAGTAAGAAAATGCAAGCCAGTTTATAAAAGTGCCTCTTTTTTTCGTACTATATGTTTTTTTCTCACAGGACTGAAGAAAAGATTTATATATGAAAGAAATTAATTCGGTTTTACAAATTGCAAGATCTAAGATCCAAAGAAGTTTATATTTCTCTGCTTGATGTGTTTGGATGTTGCTGTGGGTAGATTAGAATAAATCAAAAGTTTTAAACTAGAAGCCTTGAGTGCTTTTAAAAAAGTCCATAGTCTAAAAATAAATAAAAAGTCCACAGTCCAGAGAAATTTTGGAAGAAGAGTAAAGGTCTCTCTGCCAAACCATGGGGATTTTTTTCTTTTTCTTAAAATCATTTTTATTTAAAAATAAAACATAGGCTCCAAAACCATGTAAACAAATGCATAGCTTAGTACATCATTATAAGGTGAATATCCTGTAGCCATCACCCAGGTTAAGAAATGGAAAGAGCTTCAGTAGCCATCCCAGAAGCCTCCCCTCTGTAATCTCAAAACAAAAACAAAAACAAAAACACCAACAAACTATTCCCAGAGATTATTGTTCAGTCCTAAAGATAGTGATCTCACCAGCAGGGTCCTGAATTTTAAAATGCTGGGTCAGTATGTAAAATAGATAGCTAGTGGGAAGCTGCTGTATAACACAGGGAGCCTAGCCTGGCGCTCTGTGACAACCTAGAGGGATAGGATAGGGTGGGGAGGAGGGAGGCTCCAGAGTGAGGGGATATATATGTATAGTTATGACTGATTCATGTTGTTGTACAGCAGAAACCAACACAACATGACTCTGTAAAGCAATTATCTTCAAATTAAAAAGAAAAATGAAGTCATTCCCCATGGTCAGATTCTCCATCCTAATTACAGCTGCCTCCTAGATTGACAGCTGACTGTTGACAGCACAGTTCCTTCAACAGAAGAAAAATCAAGGTTGATTTTTGAGGAGGGTAGACAAATTTTTTTTTATTATTATTTACGTTACTCGTCTGAGAGACAAATGAATAGATCTCATGATTGAAAATACTATTTAAAAGTTTCCAAATTGTGGAACAGAGAATCATTCTCCTTTATGGTCTAAGGATATATTCTGCCCCTAGTGCCAAATAAAATTGAATAGAACTAGCTAGTTTTTCTTTACTAAAAAATAAAGTGCTAGGTCAAAGTTTGCAAGAAAGCAAAGACCAGAGCTTTTTATGGCTTAGCCTTGGAACAGCACAGTATTACTCTGCCATATTCTATTGGTTAAAGCAAATCTCAGGGCCAGTTCAGGTGTAAGAGGAAGGAACTCCACAAAGTCATGAAAACTATGAGTTGTGATTCCTTAGGGGCTGCCAATATAACAAACGGCCACACTAGTCATCCTAGATTGTATAGTAATGACTTCCTGACATTTCGTATGGTTTTATCACCCAACAATGTATTTTTAAACACTATAGTTTAGTCTTGCCCATTATAAAAATCTCTACTTAAGTTTACTTTAGTCTACAGGTTTCCCTTACGTCTCTAGTTTTTACTTGCAAATAATGTATTGACAGATCTGGACTATTGGACATGTACTTTTCCCGCGGTCTGGAAATTGTTCATGGTGCTGTTCCATACATTTCTCCTATATTTTCTGCAAATTGACAGAGGGATATTGAGATGTGATCAGGTTGAGAGTTAATACTTTTGTCAAGGCTGTAGGTGGTGCTGTGTTCTTCATTTGGAGGCGCCTAACATTTGGCTGTCTCTTTTGGTGATGTTAGCAGACTCAGCTGGTAAAGAGTCCGCCTGCAATGCAGGAGACCCTGGTTCGATTCTTGGGTTGGGAAGATCTGCTGGAGAAGGGAAAGGCTACCCTCTCCAGTATTCTTGGACTTCCCTTGTGGTTCAGTGGGTAAAGAATCTACTCACAATGTGGGAGACCTGTGTTTGATCCTTGGGTTGGGAAGATCCCCTGGAGAAGGGAAAGGCTACCCCCTGCAGTATTCTGGCCTGGAGAATTTCATGGACTGCGTAGTCCGCGGGGTAGCAAAGAGTCGAACACGACTGAGTCACTTTCATTTTCACTTAGCAGTTATTGATGCTCATTGCTGAGACCCATTAGTATCTCTGGGATTGAAGAATGGTGATATTCTAATTATGTAATTTTGTTTTCATTTATTGGCTTGACCAGTTTTATGTAGTGCTACTTTCCTTATTTACTATTTGGTGACCTCATATGATAGTTCATATAGGAAAGGCAGAATAAAAAACTTTACCCTTTCATTTTAACAGTTTTCAAAATAATTTTGGGTTTCCTATCATCCTCTGAAGATTATTAATTAATTTGAAAAATATTATGAACTCATGAGCTTGTTGTAGTTCTTATCCTTACTGAAAATTCTTATCATTATTGAAAATTCCCATCACTGGCAATGAAAGCCTTTTCAGGTTGACTCCTGAGTCCTTTTGAAATTACCCTCCTGGTGTTTGATAGCTTTCTTGTCTTCTGGTAGGTCAAAATGTTCTTTGTTCATCATGTGTATTTCCTATCTCATACTTGCAATAGGCAATGTCTAAAAGAATCCCTGATTTCTCTTAGTGGAAAACGGTATTTAAGAAGACAGTTTTGGCGCCTAGGGAGGCCAACTAGGTTGGCTGTTGTGTCTGGACCATTTTAATAGAACTATGAAAAAAAGTTTGTATCTCCTACATTATATTTTTGCCTCCTTTTTCTTGGTTCTCAAAGTCACAATAGATAATGGAATTAAATACCTTCAAATTCTACATTATCCCACTTAATACATGCAACTGTATGAGACAATAATGTGACTATTACCACCATCAACTATGATTGCAGAAAACTGTTGAACAAACTGTTTTACGAATTAGTAGGGAGGCACAAGAGGGAGGTGATAGATGTATAATTATGGCTGATTTGCATTGTTGTATGGCAGAAACCAACACAACATTGTAAAGCAATTTTTCTCCAATTAAAAAATAAATTGAAAAGAATTAGTAACAAAAGTTTTATACATGCCACCACAATTCTCCAATTTTATTTTATGATTTTGCTGTGTCAAAACATATAACCATTACATTATATTCTTTTTTCTTATTTACTTCTTGTTTTCCAAGTAAACGTTACTTAATTCATCACTCCTTATGGTGATGTCTCTTTGGTATTTGAAGCTCATTATCTAGTAGATTTCTCAAGTAGAGCTCATTGGAACATAAAGAAGCATGAAGATAGGACTAATTTAGTGGCTCCGTGATATCATCAAAAGTCAGCTGTTTTTGTCTTTCTGCTCTCTGTGGGTTAGCACTCCTCCTGTTGAAAGATGACTAAAGTAGCGAAAGATACCACATTCTTAAGTAAATCAATGTCCCAGAGGCTGAGATNGATTTCTCAAGTAGAGCTCATTGGAACATAAAGAAGCATGAAGATAGGACTAATTTAGTGGCTCCGTGATATCATCAAAAGTCAGCTGTTTTTGTCTTTCTGCTCTCTGTGGGTTAGCACTCCTCCTGTTGAAAGATGACTAAAGTAGCGAAAGATACCACATTCTTAAGTAAATCAATGTCCCAGAGGCTGAGATTAGGACTATCTATTCTTTCAGTCGCTTTATAAGAGCAAACTTTCTCGAGCTTCCCATAGCAGACTTCCCTTGATATGTGACCCACTGATCAGAATTGGGTCACGCATTCTTTCCTAAGCCATCACTGGCAGTAGTATGGAATTATCATGATTTTGTTAGAGTAATCCAGAATCACTCCTGGCTGGGGCCAGGCCCTATCTTCTCTGAAGCCTGTGGCGATAGCGACACCTGAACAAAATCAGGCTCACTTGGCAAGGAAGAAGCATGAATGGCTATTATGTGGTAAGTAAACAGCATTACAAGTTTTGATAAATGTTATGAATGGAATAGAAAGTGTAGTGAGATTGGAAAACGGATGGTAGGGCAAGGAGATGAGATACTCTGAAGATATAGTGCTCAGCAGAATAAGGAAGAGTATTTTGAGCATAGAAAACAGTGTATAGAAAGGGAAGGAGAAAAAGAAACTTGAACAAACTGAAGAAAGGGAGTGTGGTGAGCAAGTGAGAGAGTGTTTGCTGGAGGGGATCCTCATAGCACTCATTACCAACCAACATTTAAATAAAATGTGTTTGCTGGTTTTTTAATGCCTGCCTATCACCGACTTTCACCTTCATGAGAGCAGGGTCTTTGTTTTGAGAGATCAGTGTCTGATACATGGTTTGTTACCAATAAATATTTGCTTAATAAATGAATGAAAGGAGAAAAAAAATTTAAACTATAGTGGATATCCTAAAAAAGTAAGAGAAGTATTGAGTTTGGAAAACAAGTTCAGGTTGCAAGGCAATGCAAGAAATGACGATAGTAGAATAAGAAATATCTCTTGGAAATTAAAAATCTAATGATCAAGAAATTCAGAAATCCAGTTGTTGCTTTGGAAAACAAAGTTGAGAAAGTCTTGCAAAAATAGAACATAAAGATCAAAAGATAGGAAATAGAGGCAATGTTTAAAAATATTTAAAATTAAAGAGTCAATTCAAAAATTTCAGTGTCTGACTCTGAAGTTCTCAGAAATAGAGAACAAAGAAAATGCAGAGGAGAAAATTAGCAGAGAAGTAATATAAGACCATTTTCTAGAACAGATGATCACATGTATCTGATTTTATAGAGTCAGACAGTTCCTGGAGGTCATCCAGATCTAGAAATAGTTTTCATCCCCATCATCCCAAATAGAAGGACATTAGAAAAACAACAACAGCAACAAAATATAAGAGAAAGATCTAGTAATACATAGAGCATTGTGTGGGGTTCTCAGTAATGTGTGTGTGTGTGTGTTAGTCGCTTAGTCATGTCCCCCATAGACTGTAGCCCGCCAGGATCCTCTGCCCATGGGAATTCTCCAGGCAAGAATACTGGAGTGGGTTGCCATTTCCTTCTCCAAGTCCTAAGTAGTAGTGAACAGAAATTAACTTTAAGCTCTAACACTGGCCTGAACCTGCTCTAATAAAAAAAAATGTGAAAGCAAACCTCAGAAGGATCAAACTGATCCTAAGTAACTTAACTGCATGCCTGAACAAAGTCCAATATTCCTGATAGGAATACAGTAAAATATATATTCAACAATGTAAAATTCACAATACCCAGCATCTGATAAAAAATTACCAGGCAAATGAAAAAACATGAAAAGATCATAACTCAAAGGGAAAAAAAATTATCAATAGAAACAGATTTAGGAATTACAGACATGATGAAATCAGCAGATAATGGTGTTAAGACAGTTTTTTTTTATAAATATGTTCCATGTGCTAAAGTAGAGGAAAATATGAACACAATGAGGAGAGAAATGGAACACAGAAATAATTCTTGTCTCCAGGTCTCTAGGAAAGAGCAATATGAATACTGCATTTTTGGGTCTGTTGGAACAGCTGTTGGAGAATGTAGTTGTACTACCTGCTACCAACATTCTCAGTAGGTTTGGGAGAGGAGTGGAGCAGATCTTCATGAAGAATTGCTGAGATGGGGCTGGTCTGGGGCCGGGACAGATGAGCAGGATTGACTGAGAAATGAAAGGAAACTGTGGCTGTTCTTTCAAAAAGGCCATTGTTAGTGGCGGTCTTGTACCATTACCTTGGGGGCTCACACAGGACAACTCACAGTTTCTAGGATTAGCTTAAGAATTCAGAAGTTTTCCCAATTTGGATTGAAGATGCTTGTTTTTA
>SJYX01014871.1:52275-83127 GCA_006410675.1 Oreotragus oreotragus | reverse complement strand
GTAGCTTAATTCTAAATGATTTGACTGTATTTTGAAGTGACTGTTTTCAGTAGATGAGATTTTAAGTAGCTTAATCCAGAAAGTAGGAGAAGGCAATGGCACCCCACTCCAGTACTCTTGCCTGGAAAATCCCATGGACGGAGGAGCCTGGTGGGCTGCAGTCCACGGGATCGCCAAGAGTCGGACACGACTGAGCGACTTCACTTTCACTTTTCTCTTTCATGCATTGGAGAAGGAAATGGCAACCCACTCCAGTGTTCTTGCCTGGAGAATACCGGGGACGGGGGAGCCTGGTGGGCTGCCGTCTATGGGGTCGCACAGAGTCGGACACGACTGAAGTGACTTAGCAGCAGCAGCAATCCAGAAAGTAAAATTTGTCTGCATGTTAGCAAACATAATAGGGAATTTATAAAGAAGTGAAAGCAGGCATAATAGGTCACTTTAATTTTAACAAAATGGTACCTTTAAACAACTTCTTCATTATAAAATAAAATATCTTTGGAAAATAAGACACAAAAGACTCATAAAGGAAGATTTTAAATTAGAAAAACAAGCATGAAAATCTCCTGAGGATTTGCGGAGTCTGAGGCTGGATTCTCTGTGCATTTTGGGTCTGATAACTGGCTGCGCTCCGTTTCTCATGTGGGTGCAGCAGCAATGCTCAGTGAAATAAAAGGAGTTCAGACATGAAGTTCATATAATTCTGGGATTTCCCCGTCCTACTGTCAATTTGTTTTTACTATCAGAAACAGTATCAGGCTTTCCCAGAGTAAATAATTGGCTTTCAGACACTGCTGAATAATACCTATCTCACACATTTGTTCTGTAGACTAATTAGTGTTTCAGAGTGTTTAAACACAATGCCTCTACAGAAGCAATGGCATTATAATTTGTTGGGACACTCCAGTATTGTAATTAGTACTAATTAGATTCTTTTCAACAGCTTGTGGAATGTACAAATTGCTGCACCTAAGGTATTCTGCTTTATTTATTCATTATGAAAAAGTCAGACTTGATGGTTTAAATAGGAGCCTTCAAGCAATTATTCTCAAGATTCTGCATACATCCTTCCCCTCCAGCCAGGGGATGTCAATAGCAAGACACCTTTTTAGGAACTGTTATGGGGAGAGCAGTTCCAACGACAGGCCAGGAGTCAGTTCACACTGGCTGCAAGCCCGAGTCTGGGCAACCCTTCTAATACAGAGTTCAGTGCCATTGTATTGGTAGTTGAAAATCAGCCATGGTAGGTCTAAAAAAAAAAAAAAAAAAAGAGACTCAGTTTACTAGCACATCATTGCCAGTGCCTGTCTCTTCGGGGAAGGCAATGGCACCCCACCCCAGTACTCTTGCCTGGAAAATCCAATGGACGGAGTAGCCTGGTGGGCTGCAGTCCATGGGGTCACTAACAGTCGGACAGACTGAGCGACTTCACCTTCACTTTTCTCTTTCATGCATTGGAGAAGGAAATGGCAACCCACTCCAGTCTTCTTGCCTGGAGAAACCCAGGGATGGGGGAGCCTGGTGGGCTGCCGTCTATGGGGTCACACAGAGTCAGACATGACTGAAGTAACTTAGCAGTCTCTTCAGTGTATAGAATCTGGTTGCTGTTGTAACCAACTGGCATTGGCCTGAAGCCACATTTCAGGTGTATACTATAGTGGGCTAATTGCTGAGTTTTCCTCACATATCAGTGACTTGACATGATAATGATTTATTTTTCATTCATTACACAATCCAATATGATTCAGTGTGGGATAGAGAAGAGAGTTAGGGTCATTCAAGGACCCAGACTCTCTCCTTTTAGTGCATTGTCCCATGGAGCCTTTTGGCAGTCTGTTGAAATCTGTGGACCTCCTTCTCATAGTAACATTTTTAAATTAAAAAAAAAAAATACATAGGCTTACAAGAGAAACCAATTTTATTGAAACACAGATATCAAAATATATTAAAAACCTGTGACATAATAATATATGTGTTTCTTTATTAATGCATTCAATGATAAGGTCCCGTGGAGGGTCTGATAACCACTGTCACATTGATGAAGTGCTATTGTATGATGTGCAGTTAATGAAATGTGCCGGGAAGAATGTGTGATCTCTGGTGAGGGTGAGGTCACAAGCTCTGTTAAATTCTGCTGTGGTCTGCCTACATTCATAATTGAAGGAAATGATGAATTCGAGTTGGAAGTTAATAAAAGTAAAGATGTTATTTCCCCCCATTCCACTTTTGGACTCCCTGAATTCTATCCAGAGATCCCATAAAGATCCATAGACCCCAGATTAGGAACCCCTGATCTAGTGACTCCTCTATTCTTATGACCACAGAGACCTTAACTAAACACACTGCATATGTCTGTATATAAGAGAAAAGAGACAGTGTTGAATTAGGGGCAGACATTTTATTGACTAGGCCTGGAGGTGGCATACATCACTTCTGTCCAACCCTTGAATTTCCATGTGGCACAGCTTTCTTCTGTGTCCTTCCATTTGACAATTACCATAAAAAGTCCTATCACTTTGTTGATCATCTCTTCCCTAACATCTCCTCAATATGTTGACCCTAAGGTTTTAATGAATAGTTTTTCTACTTTAAATGTAGCCTCACTTTGAAGGTAAGCTATATCTTTAGGTAAGAAAATTTCAAGCCTTCTAAACTTGATTATTGACTACTCGAAAATACCTCTAATCGAAATAAAGATATGATGCAAGTATAAAGTATGTATCAAGTTTTGAAGATTTAGTGAAAGAATGTAAAATATCTCATTAATATTATTAAATAGCAATTACACATTGAAGTGATATGATTTTGATCCTGTTGAATTAAATACATATGTAAATAAAACACATTCAGTTCAGTTGCTCAGTCGTGTCCAACTCTCTGAGACCCCATGAATTGCAGCACACCAGGCCTCCCTGTCCATCACCAACTCCCGGAGTTCACTCAAACTCATGTCCATCGAGTTGGTGATGCCATCCAGCTATCGTCCCCTTCTCCTCCTGCCCCCAATCCCTCCCAGCATCAGAGTCTTTTCCAATGAGTCAACTCTTCACATGAAGTGGCCAAAGTATTGGAGTTTCAGCTTTAGCATCATTCCTTCCAAAGAACACCCAGGACTGATCTCCACATTAAGTGCAAACAAAATTAATTCAATCTGTTTAAAAATTTTAATGTGCTTCTAGGAAACTTTAAATTATGTTTGAGGCTCATGTCTATGGCTCATGTAATTCTTTTAGGCACCTGCTCTTTCACCTTTCACTTTCATGCACTGGAGAAGGAAATGGCAGCCCACTCCAGAGTTCTTGCCTGGAGAATCCCAGGGACGGGGGAGCCTGGTGGGCTGCCATCTATGGGTTCACACAGAGTCGGACACGACTGAAGTGACTTAGCAGTAGCAGCAGCAGCTCTTGAATAAAGACTGGTGGAAGATTCATAGAGCTGCAAGGGACCTTAGAGATAAACATCTAATCCAGTCACCTCATTGTGATCTGAGAGACTGTTGCTCCTGTTTGTATAGCTAGCAATGACAGACATAGGACTGGAACTCAGGTCTCCACACTCCTGGTACAGAGCTATTTTCATCAAGCCCATGGCATTTCTATCAAACCGAACCAAACCCCAAATCGCTAAGCTTTTAAGTTTCAAGACCATACCAGAAAACACTCTAATTCAGAGTTATACATAAAATCCTGAAAATGGCAAGTTTTTCCTTTGAATCTGATGTATTATTCAGCCTCAGGTTCAAAACTTAAGTACAACTTCCTCCTGCTACTGAAGAATTGCAGACACAGGTGGGCAAACAGAATGGCTGGTGTGTGACTTCCTCCTTCATGAACTCAGATAAAAGAGGCCATGAGATCGTTCCTCCCTCTGTACGTCTCTCTCTTGAATGTTTATAAAGAAATGCTACACTCTTGTATCTTCTGGATTTTATCTTAAAGAAATGGAAACATGTGGAACCCTAATACTTAACATGATCACCCCTTTCTCCCAGCCAGGAGGAACACAGTGAAGAACAGTTAAAAGAACTAAATGGTGGGCTTCATTTTCTTTTCTCCCATTTTCTCTTCTTGGCTCCTGCTATGGACTCTAGAGCCAAATTTAAGAGGATGTCTGGAATCTTTACTGACTTTTTCATTCCAGAATATTCCTTCCCATGGATTTCTTTCCCTCCTCCGACTCACTCTTCCTCTATGATACACCAAGTTTCATAGGATCACATTTGGGCTATTGTGTATTTAAATAATATTTAAGATAAAAAGTTAGACAAAAAACCCTTATCTTAAATGATGTATTGCCAATGCACCATTTTTTCCCCTTTTAGGAGTTTTAAATAATGTAAGTGCTTCTTTAAAAAAATTGTCTGTTCATATGGGCTGCTCTGGGTCTTCACTGCCGCGTGAACTTTCTCTGGCTGTGGTGTCCAGGCTCTTCATGGTGGCCTCTCTTGTTGTGCAGCATGTGCTCTAGGTGCAAGGCTTCAGTACCTGTGGCTTACGGGCTTAGTTGCTCTGTGGCGTGTGGGATCTTCCTGGACCAGGGATCAAACCCATGTCCCTGCATTAGCAGGTGGATTCTTTACCGTTGAACCACTGGGCAAGTCCTGTAAGTGCTTCTTGAAGCATATAATTTGTCGTTGCAGTTGAAATAACGTAGTTGCCTTACTCAGCACTCTTTGGAAAGTGTTATATGTCACCGAGACTCTGGGATGTCCCATTTTCTCTGAAGTTACATTTTTCTGCATTTTCAGTAATCTCTAGAATTCTAAGTTCCAGAAAAGCCATAAAGAATGCCTCCTCTTGACCCATGACAACTTTGCGACCCATTTACCAGCATGTGGCATTTCTTCTCTTCAGTATTGTTCTTTGGCACTTCCATGAAAAACGCTTGAGGCATACCATAACTACTTTGCTTATTTCAGATCATTACAGTTACTGACATCAATGGATGTCTGAAAAAGAGAGCACAAACACTTAGTGCCTCCTTATGGTTTTCATGAAAATATTTGATGCCTTGAGATCTGTTGAGGACTAAACTCATCACTTCTCTAAGGATATTTTTCTCAATTTTGCATTGTGAATTAAAAGGAGAAATATGTATATATATTGCCAATGAGTGTAAGATGTTTGAGTTTGTAATAAAACATTTCTAAATGGTATTTATAATACGTATCTGTCCCATTTTCAGAAAAGTGGACAAAATAAAATGAATCTGCAGAGCAGATAAATCCTTTTAAAACTTTTGTCATACATGTTACCTCTGCAGCTTTCTTGATTCAACAGAACATTGGCTCTGTAGGTTGACTGCTCAAGTTCAGGTACTGACCCGTCACTTGCTAGCTGTGCAAGCTTTTATTTGTATTTTTAAATATAAATTTATTTATTTTAATTGGAGGCTAATTACTTTACAATATTGTATTGGTTTTGCCATACATCAACGTGAATCCGCCATGGGTGTACACGTGTTCCCCATCCTGAACCCCCCTCCCAGCTCTCTCCCCATACCATCCCTCTGGGTCATCCCAGTGCACCAGCCCCAAGCATCCTGTATCCTGCATTGAACCTGGACTGGCGATTTGTTTCTTATATCATATTATACATGTTTCAGTGCCATTCTCCCAAATCATCCCACCCTCTCCCTCTCCCACAGCATCCAAAAGACTGTTCTATACATCTGTGTCTCTTTTGCTGTCTCGCATACAGGGTTATCGTTACCATCTTTCTAAATTCCATATATATATGCCTTAGTATACTATATTGGTGTTTTTCTTTCTGGCTTACTTGACTTTGTATAATAGGCTCCAGTTTCATCCACCTCATTAGAACTGATTCAGATGTATTCTTTTTAATGGCTGAGTAATACTCCATTGTGTATATGTTCCACAGCTTTTAAAGTTCTCTAACATCACAAAGAGTCAGACACAACTGAGCATGTACGCACACAACCTCCGCTGACCCTCGTTTTTTCAACTGTAAAATGGGAATCATAGTTCTGCCTCAGATGGTGGTTGTAAGGATTTCCTGTACTAATCCTTGTGAAGTACTTAACCTTGCTAGGGACTTGGACTCTCAACTGTTAGCTGTTCATTCATGTACAATAGTTTTATTTATTCTAAAACCAAAGTAAAAGATTTTAGATAAATTGTATGTTATATAAAGTCCTTTCCCTTTTTAAAAAATATAAATTTATTTATTTTAATTGGAGGCTAATTACTTTACAATATTATAGTGGTTTTGCCATACATTGACATGAATCCGCCATGGGTGTACATGTGTTCCCCATCCTGAACCCCCTTCCCACCCCTTTCTCTTAAATTCTTAGTTGGTTTGAACCAGAACTGAACTGATACACATTTTCTACTGTTCA
Organism: Oreotragus oreotragus; assembly: GCA_006410675.1. NCBI lineage: Eukaryota > Metazoa > Chordata > Mammalia > Artiodactyla > Bovidae > Oreotragus > Oreotragus oreotragus. The sequence goes on along the minus strand of SJYX01014871.1, from coordinate 76,764 downwards.
TGGAGTTAAGACTACAGCGTATTCCAGACTTGATAGAGAGTATGGACTTTAGGATAAGTGCATGATGCTCAGCACAGAAAAACTTGCTTAAGCGAGCTTTGGTTCTAACGCTTACCATCTGACTATGGCCTTGTCTTTAGGCCTCAGTTTTCTTATTAATGAAACAAGTCATTTAATTGATTGTCTCTCTATAGAACCTTACTTAGGATGAACTTATAAAATGTCATTGCACAGATTTATCTTTTACGTATCTTTCCTTTTAGTCATCAAATAAAATGTACCCTGCTTCATGNTTCTGATGAAAAGGCGCATCAGCTTGGTAAGATTTGAACAGTGAGTTATTCACTTTATGCGTTTGTACTTCTATTTAGTTGTTTATTTTTGATTGTGCGGGGTCTTCACTGCTGTGCAGACTTTCCCCTGGTTGCAGTGATGGGGGCTACTCTCTGGTTATGGTGCAAGGGCTTCTCACTGTGGCGGCGTCTCCGGTTGCGGAGCGCAGGCTCTAGGACTCCTGGGCTTCAGTAGTTGTGGTACTTAGGCTCAGTAGTTAATGGCTCCCAGGCTCTAGAGCACAGGCTCAGTGATCATGGCACACGGGCTTAGTTACTCTTCTGCAAGTGGGATCTTCCTGGACCAGGGATTGAACCCATGTCTCCGTCACTGGCCAGTGGCTTCTGCCACCGAGCCACCAAGGAAGCCCAGCTTATTTATTTTAAAATGAGATTGAAGCATTTACTAAACTCTTGATTCTGTAGCTTAATTCTAAATGATTTGACTGTATTTTGAAGTGACTGTTTTCAGTAGATGAGATTTTAAGTAGATCTGATGAAAAGGCGCATCAGCTTGGTAAGATTTGAACAGTGAGTTATTCACTTTATGCGTTTGTACTTTTATTTAGTTGTTTATTTTTGATTGTGCTGGGTCTTCACTGCTGTGCAGACTTTCCCCTGGTTGCGGTGATGGGGGCTACTCTCTGGTTATGGTGCAAGGGCTTCTCACTGTGGCAGCGTCTCCGGTTGCGGAGTGCGGGCTCTAGGACTCTTGGGCTGCTCAGTAGTTAATGGCTCCCAGGCTCTAGAGCACAGGCTCAGTGATCATGGCACATGGGCTTAGTTACTCTTCCGCAAATGGGATCTTCCTGGACCAGGGATTGAACCCATGTCTCCGTCATTGGCCAGTGGCTTCTACCACCGAGCCACCAAGGAAGCCCAACTTATTTATTTTAAAATGAGATTGAAACATTTACTAAACTCTTGATTCCGTAGCTTAATTCTAAATGATTTGACTGTATTTTGAAGTGACTGTTTTCAGTAGATGAGATTTTAAGTAGCTTAATCCAGAAAGTAGGAGAAGGCAATGGCACCCCACTCCAGTACTCTTGCCTGGAAAATCCCATGGACGGAGGAGCCTGGTGGGCTGCAGTCCACGGGATCGCCAAGAGTCGGACACGACTGAGCGACTTCACTTTCACTTTTCTCTTTCATGCATTGGAGAAGGAAATGGCAACCCACTCCAGTGTTCTTGCCTGGAGAATACCGGGGACGGGGGAGCCTGGTGGGCTGCCGTCTATGGGGTCGCACAGAGTCGGACACGACTGAAGTGACTTAGCAGCAGCAGCAATCCAGAAAGTAAAATTTGTCTGCATGTTAGCAAACATAATAGGGAATTTATAAAGAAGTGAAAGCAGGCATAATAGGTCACTTTAATTTTAACAAAATGGTACCTTTAAACAACTTCTTCATTATAAAATAAAATATCTTTGGAAAATAAGACACAAAAGACTCATAAAGGAAGATTTTAAATTAGAAAAACAAGCATGAAAATCTCCTGAGGATTTGCGGAGTCTGAGGCTGGATTCTCTGTGCATTTTGGGTCTGATAACTGGCTGCGCTCCGTTTCTCATGTGGGTGCAGCAGCAATGCTCAGTGAAATAAAAGGAGTTCAGACATGAAGTTCATATAATTCTGGGATTTCCCCGTCCTACTGTCAATTTGTTTTTACTATCAGAAACAGTATCAGGCTTTCCCAGAGTAAATAATTGGCTTTCAGACACTGCTGAATAATACCTATCTCACACATTTGTTCTGTAGACTAATTAGTGTTTCAGAGTGTTTAAACACAATGCCTCTACAGAAGCAATGGCATTATAATTTGTTGGGACACTCCAGTATTGTAATTAGTACTAATTAGATTCTTTTCAACAGCTTGTGGAATGTACAAATTGCTGCACCTAAGGTATTCTGCTTTATTTATTCATTATGAAAAAGTCAGACTTGATGGTTTAAATAGGAGCCTTCAAGCAATTATTCTCAAGATTCTGCATACATCCTTCCCCTCCAGCCAGGGGATGTCAATAGCAAGACACCTTTTTAGGAACTGTTATGGGGAGAGCAGTTCCAACGACAGGCCAGGAGTCAGTTCACACTGGCTGCAAGCCCGAGTCTGGGCAACCCTTCTAATACAGAGTTCAGTGCCATTGTATTGGTAGTTGAAAATCAGCCATGGTAGGTCTTTTTTTTTTTTTTTTTTTACCCCATAGACGGCAGCTCGCCAGGCTCCCCGGTCCCTGGGATACTCCAGGCAAGAATACTGCTAGGTAGCAGGAATGCTGATAGGATAGACGCGTTTTTGTGGCTCCAAGTTCTGAAGCAGGGCTTCCATGGTGGCTCAGTGGTGAAGAATCCGCCTGCTAACGCAGGAGACGTGGGTTCCATCCCTGGGAGGAAGATCCCCTGGAGAAGGAAATGGCAACACACTCCAGTATTGTTGCCTGGGAAATCCCATGAACAGCGGAGCCTGGAGGGGTTCAGTCCATGGGGCCATAGTAGAGTCGGACATGAATTAGCTACTAAACAATAACAGAAAAGTATTTGTGTAATGAGTAGTGCTGATACAAGTTTACCATTCAAGTTCTATTAGTTAAGTGGCTATATAAGATAAGCAGTTTGTTAAAGATAAATCACCTTGTGGATAAGTACATCTATATTGGCAAATAGTGTATAAATTGAAACAAGTTGGTCATCATTTTACACACAGTAGCAAAGATATTGAAACTCTTTGATGAGCCCTGAGGAAATTGGTACACTTTGTTACTAATTGCATTGTTATTAAAGAACTGTAATTATACAGCTATATGTCTTGACACACTTCAACTCTTAAAGCAATACTTCAGTAAAAATTTGAAAGAAGTAGTAGAAATATTTATATTAGTGCTGAATTTGTGAAGTGAGCGATCACAGTGTGCTGTCTCTAAATAGCCCTTAATAAGCTGGCTAGATATCCTAGGTATTTTTCCATATTAATATATTTAGATGTTTAGCACTTGAAAAAAACATATAGTAGGTTATATAGTTGAGCAGCATAAAGACATATATGCATAATTGTAGAAGATTTTGCATCTATTATTTTATTCCTGATTATAACTGAATCTAATTTTGGATTATCCAAGGAGGTTAAAGTTATCATAGATAAATGAAATTCTATAGGTATGGGGTTTTTTTTGTTTGTTTGGTTTGGATTTTTGGCCCCAAACAGTTTTATCTTCACATAAATCTTTTTAAAAAAGTTCTTAATAATGCATGTGTTTGAATTTTATTTTTCCTTTGTCTATTTATCAGAGGTAAAATATAGTACAAGTTAATGAAAAACATGTAAAAAGCTCTTATATATGTTACTTTTTTCCCTCCTCACAGTCCTTCATACTATAACTGTTTCATAAATTGTTAGACAAGTTGATCCTTTTATCAGTGAAGAACCCAAAGAGAGCTCCAAAAAATTCATTCATTTAGCGTCTCCATCCTGATGGGGGAAGGTTTGGAATATACTTTGTTTTAAGGAAGTTACCTAGTTTGATTTATGATCAGTACATTCTTTAGTTTTTGTCTAATTCTTTTGTTTTGCTTTGTAAAGTACTCATAGTTCTTTTATCTCCACATGCATGAGTGAATCATAGTGGCTGAATCTGCTCACCTTTTGGAAAGATGGAAGACAAGTCTGAGATATAGTTGGTGCCAATAGTGTGCTTCCCTCTGGCCCCCTCCCCCTGCCCCCTTCTCTCAGTATTTGGGTAAGAGGCAATGATGGCTGTGGGTTTGAGAACATTTGCATCCATTCACTATTTGTTACCACTGCTGGGAAGGGAGGTATCTCCCTTCAGCATCTCAGTCCTTGCTTTTTTGTTTGTTGCTGCCCAATTTTTGCCTCCCCTGCCTGAGGGGAAAATATCCATCTTCTGCCAGCTTATTCTGGCCCCTCATCACAAGATTGTTTAGCACTTTGGGGATACAGTTATATATTAGCACTGTCTCTCCCCAGGTTGTAGAATTCTGGAAGGGAAAGGAGCAGGTCTAATATCCCTCTGCCAAAGGATATTCCAAGCCTCCATAGCTTGTGCCCTTTACTCAGATTGCATTCATGAAGTTATTTTTCCACTGTGGGACCTGTGTAGTTTGACTTCTCTGCACATCCTCAGATTTGCCCTTCAAGACCTGCCAGCTACCTATCCTGTTTCACTTTTCTATCACAGATCATTTTAAACATCTAGACTGTACTTAGCCTTGTAGTAGCCCATAGCCTTGTAGTAGCCAGTAGTTTTGATCACCACCATATTTAAACATAACATCGTATTAACATGTTTCATCAACACAGTAGCCACTATTTATTATTCATTGCCTCGTAGAGCAAGCCACCAGACTTTGTGTTGAGCTTTTTAATCAATTTACCTTGTTTATCTGATGAAAAAGGAATTAGAGAAGTCCCCAAAGTTGAGTTAACATCATGTGATGAGCAGCAGAACTGATTGGAACCTTTTAGAGCTCTTACTCTTAATCCCTACATGATACTACTACTATGAGTTGACTTTAGGGTTTTTTGGTTTTTTTCTTTTAATATTAAGATTCAAGTAGGAAATTTCCTGGTAGTCCAGTGGTTAGGACTCTGTGCTTCCACTGTAGGGGGCATGGGTTTGATCCCTGGTCAACTCCTGATGGGGGAACTAAGATCTTGTATGCTGGGTGGCTTGTCCAAAAAAGGAAAAGGAAAAATGGATTTTCTTGGTGGTCCAGTGGTTAAGAACTCGCCTGCCAATGCAGGAAACATGGGTTCAATCCCTGGTGCAGGAAGGTTCCACATGCAGCCGGGAAACTAAGCCCATGCACCACAACACTGAAGCCTGCATACTCTGGAGGAGGCTGTGCTCTGCAACAGGGGAACCGGTGTAATAAGAAGCCCATGCACCGCAACCAGAGAGCAGCCCCTTCTTACTGCAACTAGACAGAGCTGGCATGCAGCAGTGAACACCCAGTGCACCCCCCCAAAAAGAAGATGCAAGTAGACTTATAAAATACACTACTCAAAATGACATCTCAGTTGAGGTGCTTTATGAGAATTCATGCAATCAATCAGTTCAGTTCAGTTCAGTCGCTCAGTTGTGTCCCAACTGTGCAACCCCATGAATCGCAGCACGCCAGCCTCCCTGTCCATCACCAACTACCNTAGACTTATAAAATACACTACTCAAAATGACATCTCAGTTGAGGTGCTTTATGAGAATTCATGCAATCAATCAGTTCAGTTCAGTTCAGTCGCTCAGTTGTGTCCCAACTGTGCAACCCCATGAATCGCAGCACGCCAGCCTCCCTGTCCATCACCAACTACCAGAGTTTACCCAGACTCATGTCCATCGAGTCAGTGATGCCATCCAGCCATCTCATCTTCTGTTGTCCCCCTTCTCCTCCTGCCCACAATCCCTCCCAGCATCAGGGTCTTTTCCGGTGAGTCAACTCTTTGCATGAGGTGGCCAAAGTATTGGAGTTTCAGCTTCAGCATCAGTCCTTCCAGTGAATACCCAGGACTGATCTCCTTTAGGATGGATTGGTTGGATCCATCCTAAAGTCCCTGCAGTCCAAGGGACTCTCAAGAGTCTTCTCCAGCACCACAGTTCAAAAGCATCAATTCTTCTGCACTCAGATTTCTTCACAGTCCAACTCTCACATCCATACATGACCACTGGAAAAACCATAGCCTTGACTAGACGGACCTTTGTTGGCAAAGTAATGTCTCTGCTTTTTAATATGCTATCTAGGTTGGTCATAACTTTCCTTCCAAGGAGTAAGCATCTTTGAATTTCATGGCTGCAGTCACTGTCTGCAGTGATTTTGGAGTCCCCCAAAATAAAGTCTGGTTTCCCATCTACTTCCCATTAAGTGATGGGACCAGATGCCATGGTCTTAGCTTTCTGAATGTTGAGCTTTAAGCCAGGTTTTTCACTCTCCTCTTTCACTTTTATCAAGAGGCTCTTTAGTTCCTCTTCACTTCCTGCCATAAGGGTGGTGTCATCTGCATATCTGAGGTTATTGATATTTCTCCTGGCAATCTTGATTCCAGCTTGTGCTTCTTTCAGCCCAGTGTTTCTCATGATGTACTCTGCGTAGAAGTTAAATAAACAGGGTGACAATATACAGCCTTGACGTACTCCTTTTCCTATTTGGAGCCAGTCTGTTGTCCCATGTCCAGTTCTAACTGTTGCTTCCTGACCTGCATATAGGTTTCTCAAGAGGCAGGTCAGGTGGTCTGGTATTCCCATCTCTTTCAGAATTTTCCACAATAGACAGATACAAATTAAGACTTGTAAAGTTGTCAAGATAAGTCAAAGTAATGGATAGCGTTAGGAAGCAGATATGTGAGCCACAGGAAATTTGGATCAAATGTGAATTGGAAAAGGAATAAGATCTATGTACATTTTCTCATAAAAAGAAGAAGGTGTACACCTCTTTTACTGAAAACTGTTTTTCTTTTCCTTCCAAGCTGTTTGTATACTTTATTCGAATTTTGCTTTGTAAAAAATGTGTCAATAACTTTTAGTTTTTTAGTAATCATGTGAACATCAAGTTTGAATATAACTTTTTCTAAAGCCTAGGTAAGTTCAGTTCAGTTCAGTTCAATCGCTCAGTCGTGTCCGACTCTTTAGGACCCCATGAATCGCAGCACGCCAGGCCTTTGTGTTCATCACCATCTCCCGGAGTTCACTCAGACTCACGTCCATCGAGTCCGTGATGCCATCCAGCTATCTCATCCTCTGTCATCCCCTTCTCCTCCTGCCCCCAATCCCTCCCAGCATCAGAGTCTTCTCCAGTGAGTCAACTCTTCTCATGAGGTGGCCAAAGTACTGGAATTTAAGCTTTAGCATCATTCCTTCCAAAGAAATCCCAGGGTTGATCTCCTTCAGAATGGACTGGTTGGATCTCCTTGCAGTCCAAGGGACTCTCAAGAGTCTTCAACACCACAGTTCAAAAGCATCAATTCTTCGGCGCTCATCTTTCNACCATCCAGCTATCGTCCCCTTCTCCTCCTGCCCCCAATCCCTCCCAGCATCAGAGTCTTTTCCAATGAGTCAACTCTTCACATGAAGTGGCCAAAGTATTGGAGTTTCAGCTTTAGCATCATTCCTTCCAAAGAACACCCAGGACTGATCTCCACATTAAGTGCAAACAAAATTAATTCAATCTGTTTAAAAATTTTAATGTGCTTCTAGGAAACTTTAAATTATGTTTGAGGCTCATGTCTATGGCTCATGTAATTCTTTTAGGCACCTGCTCTTTCACCTTTCACTTTCATGCACTGGAGAAGGAAATGGCAGCCCACTCCAGAGTTCTTGCCTGGAGAATCCCAGGGACGGGGGAGCCTGGTGGGCTGCCATCTATGGGTTCACACAGAGTCGGACACGACTGAAGTGACTTAGCAGTAGCAGCAGCAGCTCTTGAATAAAGACTGGTGGAAGATTCATAGAGCTGCAAGGGACCTTAGAGATAAACATCTAATCCAGTCACCTCATTGTGATCTGAGAGACTGTTGCTCCTGTTTGTATAGCTAGCAATGACAGACATAGGACTGGAACTCAGGTCTCCACACTCCTGGTACAGAGCTATTTTCATCAAGCCCATGGCATTTCTATCAAACCGAACCAAACCCCAAATCGCTAAGCTTTTAAGTTTCAAGACCATACCAGAAAACACTCTAATTCAGAGTTATACATAAAATCCTGAAAATGGCAAGTTTTTCCTTTGAATCTGATGTATTATTCAGCCTCAGGTTCAAAACTTAAGTACAACTTCCTCCTGCTACTGAAGAATTGCAGACACAGGTGGGCAAACAGAATGGCTGGTGTGTGACTTCCTCCTTCATGAACTCAGATAAAAGAGGCCATGAGATCGTTCCTCCCTCTGTACGTCTCTCTCTTGAATGTTTATAAAGAAATGCTACACTCTTGTATCTTCTGGATTTTATCTTAAAGAAATGGAAACATGTGGAACCCTAATACTTAACATGATCACCCCTTTCTCCCAGCCAGGAGGAGCACAGTGAAGAACAGTTAAAAGAACTAAATGGTGGGCTTCATTTTCTTTTCTCCCATTTTCTCTTCTTGGCTCCTGCTATGGACTCTAGAGCCAAATTTAAGAGGATGTCTGGAATCTTTACTGACTTTTTCATTCCAGAATATTCCTTCCCATGGATTTCTTTCCCTCCTCCGACTCACTCTTCCTCTATGATACACCAAGTTTCATAGGATCACATTTGGGCTATTGTGTATTTAAATAATATTTAAGATAAAAAGTTAGACAAAAAACCCTTATCTTAAATGATGTATTGCCAATGCACCATTTTTTCCCCTTTTAGGAGTTTTAAATAATGTAAGTGCTTCTTTAAAAAAATTGTCTGTTCATATGGGCTGCTCTGGGTCTTCACTGCCACGTGAACTTTCTCTGGCTGTGGTGTCCAGGCTCTTCATGGTGGCCTCTCTTGTTGTGCAGCATGTGCTCTAGGTGCAAGGCTTCAGTACCTGTGGCTTACGGGCTTAGTTGCTCTGTGGCGTGTGGGATCTTCCTGGACCAGGGATCAAACCCATGTCCCTGCATTAGCAGGTGGATTCCTTACCGTTGAACCACTGGGCAAGTCCTGTAAGTGCTTCTTGAAGCATATAATTTGTCGTTGCAGTTGAAATAACGTAGTTGCCTTACTCAGCACTCTTTGGAAAGTGTTATATGTCACCGAGACTCTGGGATGTCCCATTTTCTCTGAAGTTACATTTTTCTGCATTTTCAGTAATCTCTAGAATTCTAAGTTCCAGAAAAGCCATAAAGAATGCCTCCTCTTGACCCATGACAACTTTGCGACCCATTTACCAGCATGTGGCATTTCTTCTCTTCAGTATTGTTCTTTGGCACTTCCATGAGAAACGCTTGAGGCATACCATAACTACTTTGCTTATTTCAGATCATTACAGTTACTGACATCAATGGATGTCTGAAAAAGAGAGCACAAACACTTAGTGCCTCCTTATGGTTTTCATGAAAATATTTGATGCCTTGAGATCTGTTGAGGACTAAACTCATCACTTCTCTAAGGATATTTTTCTCAATTTTGCATTGTGAATTAAAAGGAGAAATATGTATATATATTGCCAATGAGTGTAAGATGTTTGAGTTTGTAATAAAACATTTCAAAATGGTATTTATAATACGTATCTGTCCCATTTTCAGAAAAGTGGACAAAATAAAATGAATCTGCAGAGCAGATAAATCCTTTTAAAACTTTTGTCATACATGTTACCTCTGCAGCTTTCTTGATTCAACAGAACATTGGCTCTGTAGGTTGACTGCTCAAGTTCAGGTACTGACCCGTCACTTGCTAGCTGTGCAAGCTTTTATTTGTATTTTTAAATATAAATTTATTTATTTTAATTGGAGGCTAATTACTTTACAATATTGTATTGGTTTTGCCATACATCAACATGAATCCGCCATGGGTGTACACGTGTTCCCCATCCTGAACCCCCCTCCCAGCTCTCTCCCCATACCATCCCTCTGGGTCATCCCAGTGCACCAGCCCCAAGCATCCTGTATCCTGCATTGAACCTGGACTGGCGATTTGTTTCTTATATCATATTATACATGTTTCAGTGCCATTCTCCCAAATCATCCCACCCTCTCCCTCTCCCACAGCATCCAAAAGACTGTTCTATACATCTGTGTCTCTTTTGCTGTCTCGCATACAGGGTTATCGTTACCATCTTTCTAAATTCCATATATATATGCCTTAGTATACTATATTGGTGTTTTTCTTTCTGGCTTACTTGACTTTGTATAATAGGCTCCAGTTTCATCCACCTCATTAGAACTGATTCAGATGTATTCTTTTTAATGGCTGAGTAATACTCCATTGTGTATATGTTCCACAGCTTTTAAAGTTCTCTAACATCACAAAGAGTCAGACACAACTGAGCATGTACGCACACAACCTCCGCTGACCCTCGTTTTTTCAACTGTAAAATGGGGATCATAGTTCTGCCTCAGATGGTGGTTGTAAGGATTTCCTGTACTAATCCTTGTGAAGTACTTAACCTTGCTAGGGACTTGGACTCTCAACTGTTAGCTGTTCATTCATGTACAATAGTTTTATTTATTCTAAAACCAAAGTAAAAGATTTTAGATAAATTGTATGTTATATAAAGTCCTTTCCCTTTTTAAAAAATATAAATTTATTTATTTTAATTGGAGGCTAATTACTTTACAATATTATAGTGGTTTTGCCATACATTGACATGAATCCGCCATGGGTGTACATGTGTTCCCCATCCTGAACCCCCTTCCCACCCCTTTCTCTTAAATTCTTAGTTGGTTTGAACCAGAACTGAACTGATACACATTTTCTACTGTTCATGGAGTTAAGACTACAGCGTATTCCAGACTTGATAGAGAGTATGGACTTTAGGATAAGTGCATGATGCTCAGCACAGAAAAACTTGCTTAAGCGAGCTTTGGTTCTAACGCTTACCATCTGACTATGGCCTTGTCTTTAGGCCTCAGTTTTCTTATTAATGAAACAAGTCATTTAATTGATTGTCTCTCTATAGAACCTTACTTAGGATGAACTTATAAAATGTCATTGCACAGATTTATCTTTTACGTATCTTTCCTTTTAGTCATCAAATAAAATGTACCCTGCTTCATGAGTTGAGATGAATGAAACAAACTAAACTGCTCTTGAGGAACTTTATTTATTTAATTAAACTTAGAAGAATATTTTTATTAATTAACTTTCAGACTTTTTAATATATCGTTTTCTCTGTATACTTTTCCTGAGTACTTACATAAAGTGAAATGCACAGACTTTAAGGGTGTAGCTTGATGAGTTTTTGCTTAGACATCTTTGTAAACATAACTCATCAAAACAGGCATTTCCAGCATCTCAGAGAGAACACCCTGTTATATACAATGCCTTTATATCTCTAAGGTTATTACTGTTCTGAGAATAATAAGCTCAGAATTACATTGACTAGTTTCTCTGATTCATATAATCAACAATGGAGTCTTACAGACTCTTCTCAGATAAGGCCTCTTCCAAATATCTCTTCTTTTCCATTCTCCCTGCCATCCTCCCAATTAGAGCCTCATTGCCTCATACCTAGAACACTTTCACAGACTTTCTTCCTCCTTGAGGGACTTTATCATGGAAGTATTGGTGGAAAAATAAGCCTAATAAATAGTAAGATGGCATGTGGTAATGAGTATTTTGAAGAAACAGAAGAGCAGAAAAGAGATTGTGATGAGGGCTGCTACTTCAGATAAGGGGTCAGGGAAGCCCTCTGTGACATTTGCATGAAGTGCTAGAGCGGGATACAGGAAGATCTGGGGGCAGGTACATCCTGGGCAGGGGAAGAGCAAGTTCGAAAGCTCTGAATTTGGAAAGGAGCTTATCCTTTCTTAGGAACAGCAGGAAAGCCAGTGTGGTTAGAGAGGAAAGAGCAATGGAAGGTGGGGCCAAGAGAGGTAGGGAGGGCCATATCGCAGAGGGACTTCGAGGCTCTGCTAAGGATTTGGGCTTTTACTCTGAAAGAAAAGAGAAACCACGAGGAGTTTTGAGCAGAAGAATGAAATAACCTGATTTCTCTGACTGCTTTGTAGAGAACAGATTGTAAGAAGGAAGTGGGAGAAAGCTGGAGGTTACTTAGGAGGCTAGATCTGTGATCCAGGTCAGGGAAGCCTTGGACCAGGGGGTAGCTGGAGGTTGTGAGAAGTGGTTGGATTATAAATACATATTGAAGATAGAACTGCCAGGATGTGCTGATCAGGTCTATGGAATCAGAGGGAAGAAAAGTGGCTCCAAGGGCCTGAGCAACATAGAGAATGGAGTTGCAACTTACTGTATCAGAGAAGTTTGGGGAAAACACATTTTGAGAGTGAAGGGTTAGACATGATAAGTTTGAGATCCAAGTGGAGATATCAGACAATTGACATCTCCTCTAATAATAACTGCTGTTTATTTTAAAATTTTTATTGGAGTATAGTGGATTTATAGTGTGTGTCAGTTTTAGGTGAGGGAATCAGTTATATATATATGTGAAAGTGAAAGTCACTCAGTTGTGTCCAACTCTTTGTGACCCAATGGACTCTACAGTTCATGGAATTCTCCGGGCCAGAATACTGGAGTGGGTAGCCTTTCCCTTCTCCAGGGGATCTTCCAACCCACGGATCAAACCCAGGTCTCCCACATTGCAGGCAGATTCTTTACCAGCTCAGCCACCAGAGAAGCCCAAGAATACTTGAGTGGGTAGCCTGTCCCTTCCCCAGCGGATCTTCCCGATCCAGGAATCGAACCAGGGTCTCCTGCTTGCAGGCGGATTCTTTACCAGCTGAGCTATCAGGGAAGCCCATGTATATATCGCCATTCTATTTTAGATTTTTTCCCCATATAGGTCATTACAGAATATTGACTAGTGTTCCTTGTGCTATACAGTTGGTCCATATTAGGTATCTATTTTATATATAATAATGTGTATATGTTAATCCCAATCTCCTAATTTATTCCTCCCTGTCCCTTATTCCCATGGTAACTATAAATTTGTTTTCTACATCTGTGACTCTCTTTCTATTTTGTAAACCTTTAATTACCTGACAGCCTCTGTGTTAAGAACCTTCACAAGTTATCTCATTTAAATCCTCACAATAACTTTCTGAGATAGGTACTATTATCATGCTTACTTTGCAGATGGTAAGACTGCAAAGACTCAGGGAGATTATGACTGTGGTTATGGCCACATGTATATTAAGTAGTGGATGGTATTCCCTCTGAAATCAAGGCCTTGCTCTTAACACCGTCACTGTACTGCCATGTGAGGAAGAGGCTGGGCTTCAGAGTAACCTAGCTGAGTTCCATCAGTTGCCTCATGTTCTTCTTGTCTTAATTCTCTTGGATACCTTGAAGGTTGTTGAACTCTGGTCAGAAATATTGTTTATTATTTAGGAGCAGAAAGATGCTGATGATATGTATTTGCAACGTATTTACCTCTGAGGATTACAAATAATTTTTAGTGCTGAATACTATAATTTCAGGAGAGCAGTAAGAACTGTTATCTAGTGTAATTATTGTTTTCAAAGGAAATAAGCTTGGATGCTGATCTATGTCCATTATTGTCCTCTTTTACAGTTGAACTCGGAATTTGGCCATGAATTTTCCTTTCTGGCATATCCTAATCTGAAACCAGCTTCTTATTTGTGATGCTACGGAGCAAGTGAAGTTTTTCTGTCTATATATCATGATAGCCTTTAGATGAACAAGCAGACGTATAATCATGATGTTCTCATTTGCATAAGCATCTCCCTGACAGGTCATCAGATATCTTTATTGTTCTTGGGTACATTTCATGGACTGCTGAAGGCATGCATAATCATCTCTAGTAATTCATCTTCTCACCTAGTTTAATGGCCCCTAGTATATATCGGGAGAAAGATGGAGTGAAAAGTCAGTGTGTCCACGGCCTGCCTTCTTAAGGATGTGGAGTAAATTATAGTGGGGGATAAATTACATTAGCTCTTTCTCATTATTCAGTAATCTTTTGCAAATTTCATCTTATTAGGCTAAACAATGCTTCAGTTCAGTCACTCAGTCGTGTCCGACTCTTTGTGACCCCATGAATCACAGCACGCCAGGCCAATGCTAGATGACCTAAAAAAAAATTTGTGCACTTTTTCACCGACAGGCTCAGATTCCTTGTTTGCTGCTAAGTCACTTCAGTCGTGTCCGACTCTGTGCGACCCCTTGTTTAGCATCAAGCTAACTGATGGTCAATCATGAGACCATCAACTTTAAATCAGGGAAGACTCCTCTGCACTCAAGGTAGATCTAATACACTCCCTTGAGGTGGGGGTGAGGTCCCTTACCTTTATAACCATTGATTTAAAGTAACTATCTGGGAAATCAAGCAGGTGGAAAAATGATTGTCTTCAATGAGTTGTTTTAAGTAATCACTCCATTGAATGATCTCTTATTGCTTCTGTTTTGGCCTCCACTCTGTTATGATGATGGCAGCCGAGATGGCGATGGTTGCTGTTTGTTGGTTGCAAGAGCCTTACGTACGGGCTGGTCTGTGGCGGAGCAGGGATCCAAGCTCAGTTATACATAATTTTCTATAAATATGATCATCCCCAATTTCCAGATTAGGAACTGAAGCTAAAATTCTAACTTGTGATTTTATACTTGAATATGTACAATTCGTGTCCCTTAGAATTATCCTAGTTCATTTTTAAAAATTGTATCTTTATTGGTGTACAGTTGCTTTACAGTGTTGTGTTAGTTTCTACTGTACGGCAAATGAATCAGTTGTATGTATACACACATCCCCTCTTTTTTGGATTTCCTTCGCGTTTAGGTCACCACAGAGCACTAAGTAGGGTTCTGAGCTATACAGTAGGTTCTCACTAGTTATTTATTCATAGTTTCAGTGGTGTAATATATGTGCATCCCAGCCTCCAATTCATCCCTCTGGTTCAGTTTTGATAGTTACTCTGAAGGACAGCATTATCACAAAACTGAGAACAGCTTTGTTTTGAGAGGAAGTACAGTGTGCCATCTCTCTAGATTGTATTTTGTGTGCAAATCTGTATACTGCTAGTCCATATTATGTCACAAACAATTCTCTTATCACCAAATGTTCTTCTAAATCTTCTTCTAACGCATGTTTTGTTGGCTGTGGATGATACCAGCTTCTGTAAATTATAGCCTATAATTTATTTAACCATTCTCCTCTTACTGAATGTTCAACTTTTTATTATTTTTGTTTTTTTATCATTTTCAAATTTTTATTATTAAAAACAATTTTAGTGAGCATCCTAACACATGAATATTTATATTTAGGTCTCAATCTGTCTATGTTTTATCCTAACCTGTTAAAATCAGAGATCGCGATAGAACTACGTAGGAATTCCGAGCATTTCTCCCTTGGAATCACAATCTGTGATTGTGTAGACAGAATTATAGACTATGTGGACTGGAAGGCGCTACTCAACCCTCTTTCAGAGTCTCTCACCCAATGTCTTGGCTCTAATTTCTTTTGAGTCTTTTGAAGTCTGCCTTTCTGAAGGCTAGCGTTTATCTTCGTCTTTTCAACCACCCACTACCTGGCTATCAAAAGGGCCAGGACAAGAGCTTTTATCTGTTGCTGTTGGAATGGAGTTGGACTATTAATCAAAAAGATAGTTAAAATAGAAAATCATAAAAAGATACATGTAATTTGAATAGTATTTTAACTTAAAATATATTAAGGAAACAAATATATTCAGTCACCAATCTTTGACGTAGGGCAAAGTGTTTTTTTGTACCATCTATAATTCTGTGTCATTTACAATTTTTGTAATTTTCAGTTTTGATTTTTTTTTTTGAGTTGGGCAAAGTGCAGATGTTGATTGCAGCCATGAAATTAAAAGATGCTTACTCCTTGGAAGGAAAGTTATTACCAACCTAGACAGCATATTCAAAAGCAAGAGACATTACTTTGTCAACAAAGGTCTGTCTAGTCAAGGCTATGGTTTTTCTAGTAGTCATGTATGGATATGAGAGTTGGACTATAAAGAAAGCTGAGTCCCGGAGAATTGACCCTTTTGAACTGTGGTGTTGGAGAAGACTCTTGAGAGTCCCTTGGACTGCAAGGAGATCCAACCAGTCCATCCTAAAGGAGATCAGTCCTGGATGTTCATTGGAAGGATGCTGAAGTTGAAACTCCAGTACTTTGGCGACTTGATGCGAAGAGCTGACTCATTTGAAAAGACCCTGATGCTGGGAAAGATTGAGGGCAGGAGGAGAAGGGGACGACAGAGGATGAAATGGTTGGATGGTATCACGGACTCAATGGACATGGGTTTGGGTGGACTCCAGAAATTGGAGATGGACAGGGAGGCCTGGCGTGCTGTGGTTCATGGGTCGCAAAGAATCGGACACGACTAAGCAACTGAACTGAACTGAACTCATAGTCTTATAAAGAAATCTGATCACAAAATCTATCTAAGTCCATTTTTTTGTGTGTGGTTTTCAAGTTTTCAAACAATGTTTCCTGTTGAATTGCTTTAACTAAAGAGAATTTAACAACAATTCTCTTTAGAACTCTATCAGAATTTACCAGAACATTTAACTTGGTTAACAATTCTTTCTTTTTGTGCTAATATGTAGTCAGTTTGTATAATATTTAATTTATTTGTCCACAATATCCAGTACAACTGGCACAATAGGTTTGGTAGGAAATACAACAGATGTTTGATAAGTACATGGCTTGGCAGGTGAGTGGAGGTACTAGAGGGTCGTCTGTCAAACCTGAGCCTCGAGACTCTTTGTATCAGCAAGTGTGTTTTACAAAGATAGTGAAAAATCTTGGGTGAGTAAAGGACAGTTAAGAGGGCTTTATCATGTGCTACAATGGCAATATAGCTTTCACCCAAGGCTCATTATTTCACTTCACTAGCTGATATCTTGGTTGTTTAGAATTAGATTCAAGTAGCTTCCCAGGTTGCTCAGTGGTAAAGAATCTGCCTGCAGTGCAGGAGCTGCAGGAGATGTGGGTTCGATTCCTGGGTCAGGAAGATCCCCTGGAGAAGGGCATGACAATCCACTCCAGTATTCTTGCCTGGAAAATCCCATGGACAGAAGAGCATGGTGGGCTACGGTCCATGGGGTCACAGAGTCGGACACGACTGAAGGGACTAAGCACGCATAGCAATGTCCCTGGTCACTGCTTCTCTTTATAGAAAACTTAAGCTACTATCCAGTACAGGCAGCAACTTGTCAGACATCCTGTTTTCAGTTTAGAGTCGACAGTCAAATATTTGGGAAGTTGAAGTTTCCCATCACAACTGGTTTGTGCCTCTGTGCCAGCATTGTAAACTAAATTAGGAACATATCATCCATTTCTTCCATTTGGCCAGATAATCTGTTAATATGAATTTCATCAGCAAGATATCTTTTTGTCTCATTTAACCCTCATTCAAATGCTTCTTCATTATCCTTACCACCTAGATTGATGAATTTTCACACAGATAAGTGATTTTTTTTGGCACCCTTCCTTACAAATATTTCCTTGAAATACCACCAACTCCCAGTAGTTATTATGAAGTAGTATTTACCATCTTATTTTTCAATTGTCAAGCTCTGTACTGGCCCTTTAAAACTACAAGACCCTTGACAGTGTTATTTTGGAAGTTTTTCCCAATTATTTTCCTATAGGAGTCTCGTGACACCTCCTGAACTATTCTGCATTTTCCCATGACATGACTACAGACCTTTCTGGTTACTGGTTTTATGATTTTGCATGTATATTGCTTTCTTCTTTCTTTCATATTCAATTTAAAGGCCACCTAATAGTCTCCAAAACTTTCTTCCTTGTCCTCATGAAGAGTACTCCAACCCTACCCAAAGATCATCATGGTACTACATGAAGTCATCAAACAGAGAATGACATATTGTTTGCCAATAATCACTTCCTAGTAAGTTCACTTCCTCAATGTTCCCACTTTTCCAAAGTCCTAATCATTGAGAGGAAGGGGTGTGGGAATCCCACCTGTGCTCCTGCGTCTTTTAGTCTGCAGCCTGGGACTTCTTAGATGCTAATGATGCTCCTTCTGTCTTCTAGCTTTCAATCCCATGAAGATCCCAGGACCGAATCCCTGATATAGTGGGGTTTAGCATGTTTCAGTAGACTATTGTATTTTCAGAACTAGTCACCAGAAAGATGGACAGCAAGCAAGACTGCCGACGTCTTATCTGCACAGAGCCCTTAATACCCCTGACAAGGTGTGGTGCCCATCACTCACCCTTTTCCTCCCAAATTTCTTTACTCGAGTGCTGCTTGGGTATCTTCTGGGTGTGACTCCTTGATTCTCCGTGTACACAAAGAAAAAAATAAGCAATGTCTGTTGGGTGTGACTCCTTGATTCTCCATGTACACAAAGAAAAAAAAAAGGTAATTATATAGAGGTTGCTGTACAATGTGGCAGGCATAAATGTAGTGTATAATTTTTCCGTATTTCTTTTTGGAATTTCATCCTACCCTCTCTACCTCTCTTTTTTTGTGATAAATTTCAAATCTTGAGCTTTCTTTTTCCATTTGGGGTAGTCTTCCACAATGAACTATACCCTTATCACCCACAGTGCTTAATATAGTGTGCTAGATGATTCAGCATTTAATCAAGATTTTTAAAGGTAATTAACTCATAAAGATCCCATTAATTATATGAGCAAAGATTTTGGAATCCACATTTGAACAGTAATTTGAAGTTGCTAGGTTATTTGTTTTGACTTGCTATGCTGTATTTCCTTAGCAGGTTGCAGGTATTCAAGTCTTAAGATATCTGGTCAGCTATAAACAGTATGGATGATTTTTTTTTTTTTTCTGTGTAATTCACCGTTAACATTTGCTAGCTTCATTAATAAACTTCAACTACAACCTCTTTGTTTTTATTAAGAATGGTGTTGATTCATCTGGTATATTAAAGTTGCAATGATTGGGTGCCTGTATTAATTCCCTCACCATTTAAAAATTGAATTTCAGTTCAGTTCAGTTGCTCAGTCATGTCCGACTCTTTGTGACCCCATGGACTGCAGCATGCTAGGCTTCCCTGTCCATCAGCAACTCCCAGAGCTTGCTCAAACTCATGTGCATCGAGTTGGAGATTCCACCCAGCCATCTCATACTCTGTCGTCCCCTTCTCCTCCCTTAAATTTAAATTTGAAGACTTAAAATTGAATTTAAATCTGAACTAAAATATTAATAAAATTTAGATGTAATCTCTTCTTTTCCTTTACTCTTTCAGGACAAGACCATTATTTTTGCATTTGCTGGCCAATGCAGGTTTCCCATAAAACTCATTCTGATCTAATTTTGTAACTGAGAATATTCATCTTGCTAGCTTCAGAAGGATTCTTCTCAGACATCTAAATCAAAATGCCTTGACTTGAAGCCAGGGAATTTGGAGATTCAGAATTTTGTGTCCATATACCTTTATTCTGGTATCCAAAACTTACAGCATTCTGTTAAAGGGGCCCATGACCCCCAAACCGTAACCATTTTTCTAGACTATTAAATGACAACAGAAAGTATCACTTTTTCTCCAAAAGAAGCAAAACAGCTCACATTCTCATTGATGTTCTTATCTTCACATGTTTCTTTTTCCTATTCTGGGTTGAGGATTTTTCTAAAACATCATCAATTTTCAAGTCCCATTCAGGTGCCTTTTTCATGTTTGATGTGACAAATCACAAGGCCTGGTTGTTTTGTTAGTGTGTCGAGTTGCAACGTTGGAGAGTGAGAGATGGCTCCCACCAGTCATTGCTTTTGTGCTACATGTGGACAGCTAGTCAGCCATGTCAATGGACAGTGTCCAGGAGAAACATGATTCCTTTTAAAATGGTATTTTTAAACATACTTTTACTCCACATATGTATGAGATTAAAGCTTTCCCAAGAGGGGAGGGAGGCTCGAGATGGGGTATATCTGTATTATTATGGTTGATTCTCGTTGTTGTATGGCAGAAAGTAACACAACATTGTAAAGCGGTCATCCTCCAATTAAAAAAAAAAAAAAAAAAACTTACCCATAATCTGTAAAGATTTTAAGGCTTCTGTCT
Source organism: Oreotragus oreotragus (assembly GCA_006410675.1). Lineage (NCBI taxonomy): Eukaryota > Metazoa > Chordata > Mammalia > Artiodactyla > Bovidae > Oreotragus > Oreotragus oreotragus. The sequence goes on along the minus strand of SJYX01014871.1, from coordinate 56,818 downwards.
CTTTCATTTGTCTTTTTCCTGCTGTGCTACAGATTTTCTCTAAAGCTAAGAGTTGTATTTTATAACCTGAAAAATACATCTCCTTTTTAAAGCTGAAAACAGCCAAGTGGACTTTAAAGACCATACCTTTCATGCACACAGGAAGTGGAAAGAGACATTGATTACTATGTTCTGTTTCTGATAGTTTACTATTTCATTTCTTGGCCTACACAGCTTTCATGATGAACTCCATCAGCTCCCTGAGAAATTATTCTACAGATCAATAATTTTTGTGTACTTGAATCAGTGACAACTCAGGGACCTCAGGGACCTCAGAGAACTTGAAATTGTACTTTTTAATTTGTTTTTGTGGACTTCAGGCTCTGTTTTACACTATGCATTGTCCACTTGTAGTTTCCGTAACTGGGCTGTGAACTGCAGGAAGCTGAGTCAAGATTGGTCCTCTATTTTAACATCATTATGTCTCAGCTGTCTCTGTATCCTTCCCTATTAAAAAATTTAAGTTAAAAACTTCCCATTTCTCCTGAGAACTGTGAACATTGTTCTTAAAGGAGACTCCCGTGCTCTCTGTACTTCCCTGTTCAAGCAGCTGATACTTTAATTACAGATGTGACTGTCATCACATACACTAGTGTAAATCTTTCTAGGGTTAGGGACACAATTCACCGAGGGACTAATACCTTTACACAGCCTCTTTCTTAAAGAGAATTGGGAAGACAAGACCTGAATAAGGTGTGAGGAGGTCAGAGAGCTACAAAATGAACGGTTGAAGATTTGCTACAAATTAGGGCAAGTATAGTTTCCTCCATCTCCCAGCAGTAGACCTGAAGCCAAATTATAGATGCCGCTCTGAGAATGCTGCAAGAACATGACAATACACACAAATCTATGATTTTGGCCTGGGACATAGGGAAGCACTTCTAATTGGTTTTTAGTAACTACAATAAAGTAACTACTACTATGAGATATATGTGTTACATCCCCACCCCCATCTGAATTCAGGAGGTCCATGGACTCTCTCCCAGATTCTTTAAATAAAAGTGTTGACATTTTAGATGTTTAACTTTCCTAATCTAGAACAAGACGTGTTGGCATTGAGAGGGAAAGGAATGCCAAAAAGCTTCAGTTGGTTTCAGTTTACTTGCCTCGATTTCTTCTCTTCTTTAAATTCTCGTTTTTGTTTTCCCTTCTTCTGTTTGCCAAATCCCAGAGTAGCTTGAGTATTGTTGTAAGTGATGTCCAGAGTCAATAAAATGTTTACCGCATTTTCAATAATGTGAACCAGAAAATAAATAATTGGAACACAGAAAGGGTAGACTGAAGAGGGTGCCTTTTCTGTTGTACAGCAGCAGGAGATGTAGGAAGTAACCCACTCAACTCATCTCAAGTGGAGTGAGTGACAAAATGTTGATGATTTCACTGTATTTTCCATTGACATAGAGCCTTCTCACATTTTTGCAAAGATCATTTGTTTTGTCTGTTAACTGAGAATGCAGAACGTCCTTGAGCATTTTTACTCATAGAACTAACGAGGACAAGTTAAAAAAATTATTCTACAAATATTTTGCTAAACTTTCTTGCCAAATGCCTGCTGCAATCATAAGCTAATACGATCCTTATTACTGTCACAGGGCCATAAGACAATAGTAGTCCTCTTGCTGCATGGGTCGCTTCAGTCATGTCCAACTCTTTGAGACCCCATGGACTGTAGCCCGCCAGGCTCCTCTGTCCATGGGGATTCTCCAGGCAAGAACACTGGAGTGACTTGCCATGCCCCCCTCAGTCTTCTTGCTAGCCCACTACTAAAATAAACTGCTGCTGCTCCTGCTAAGTCACTTCAGTTCAGTTCAGTTCAGTTCAGTNGGTTCCGCCCCCTTTTTCCCAGCCCCACCTCTGTCTTCCGGCCCCGTCGCCGCCTTGCCCTCGAAGAGCCCGCCTCCGCCCGCCGGCCCGGCTCCCGCTAGCCGGTCACGCCCCCTTCGGGCTGCCCTTGAGGCGCCGGTCAATTCTACGCGGCCGACGGGTCTTTCTCCCGCAGGCAGCCGGGGCGCTGGGTCTCGGCGAGTCCCGCCCACTAGGGGGCCGCTGTCGGAGTTCCAGCTGATGCCCTCACCTGCGCTTGTCCAGGGTTCATCCAGGTCCGGCCCCTATGCTTTTTCGGATCGAGAACGCTCATAAAGCCTTACAGACACGTGCAGGCACTGCCTGGGCACTGTAGCCAACCTTCTGACGGAACGGAAAACAAAAACAGTGAGTGTCAGACACAGAATCAAAATGCCTGGGATGTTTACATAGGATGGTAGCGTTGATGAAATCAGAGCCTAAAGAGGTCATTTCAAAATTAGGCCATTGATTGAGAACTCATATAAATCAAGAATATTGGATTTTAGAAGAAAGTGATCCAATGTAGAACGTGCATTCCAAAGAAAACAAAATTGTATTTTGAACATAAAATTAGAAAATAAAACTTAAAGAAATCTACGAGTGTTCACTCTGGCTTTGAGAGCTGTTAATGACAGGATTGTGTCATTGAGTCATGGTAATAATAGCCCTTTATGCATAGCGAGGTAAAAAAGAGGCGTGTAGTCCTTTATTTACTGGCATTGAAATCTATTTAAGGTCAAAGGTCAAATAGTGTGTCTAAAATTCTAGGCAGTTGTTAGAACAATCCAGACCTTTTTTTGATGGTTCATTCTCAATTAGCTAAATTTAAGATTCATGCTACCAAGTTTCAGAATGAGAACTTCTGTTTCTAAAGTTCCTTTCCTACTTTCAAGTGGACCATGTTTCACTACTTCATAAAAGGATGAAGATTTATTGCAAAATCAAATATCCCAAAAGGTGTAAAGCTTTCTTTATAAATCCAAACTTAACTTTAAAAATAAAGATTTGTTACCTACAATGTCTGGGCATATTGTCTGTGTGTGTGTGTTTAATCAAACAACAACTAGCTATTCAGGAAATTTACTATGACTGTTTTTTGTTTTGATGTAGAATTTTACCTTATTGTCTCAAATTGTGTATTGTGAGGTAAAACAATTATGTCACAATTTGATTTTAATATAGTATAGATGGCCTAGATTAAGGGCAAAACTATTGGACAGATTTTTTTAAAGGGAGTCCCAAATGAGAGTTGTTATTGTTCAGTCACTCACTCCTGTCTACTCTTTGCAACCCCATGGACTGCATCATACCACTTCCCTGTCCTTCACTATCTCTCAGAGTTTGCCAAAACTCAAGTCCATTGAGTTGGTGATGCCATCCAACCATCTCGTCCTCTGTCATCCCCTTCTCCTGCTGCCTTCTAGCTTTCCCAGCATCATGGTCTTTTCTAATGAGTCGGCTCTTCACATCAAGTGGCCAAAGTATTGGAGTTTCAGCTTCAGCATCAGTCCTTCCAATGAATATTCAGGACTGATTTCCTTCAGAATGGACTGGTTGGATCTCCTTGCAGTCCAAGGGACTCTCAAGAGTCTTCTCCAACACCACAGTTCAAAAGCATCAATTGTGCAGCCCTCAGCCTTCCTTATAGTCCAAATCTCACATCCATACATGACTACTGAAAAAACCATAGCTTTGACTAGACAGACCATTCTTGGCTTTAATATGCTTTCTAGGTTTGTCATAGCTTTTCTTCGAAGAAGCAAGCGTCTTTTAATTTCATGGCTGCAGTGACCATCTGCAGTGATTTTGGAGCCCAAGAAATAAAGTCTGTCACTATTTCCATTGTTTCTCCATCTATTTCCCATGAAGTGACTGGATGCCATGATCTTAGTTTTAATTAATTAATTTATTTTAATTGGAGGCTAATTACAATATTGTAGTGTGTTTTGCCATACATTGACATGAATCGGGCACAGGCGTACATGTGTCCCCTATTCTGAAAACCCCTCCCACCTCCCCATCCCATCCCTCTGGGTTGTCTCAGTGCACCGGCTTTGAGTGCCCTGTTTCATGCATCAGGCTTGGAGCGGCCATCTGTTTCACATATGGTAATATACTTGTTTCATTGCTATTCTCTCAAATCATCCCATCCTTACTTCTCCCACAGAGTCCAAAAGGCTGTTCTTAATATCTGTGTCTCTTTTGGTGTCTGTTGTATAGGGCCATCATTACTGTCTTTCTAAATTCCTGACTTACTTCACTCTGTATAATAGACTCTGGTTTCATCCACCTCGTTAGAACTGATTCAAATACATTCCTTTTAATAGGTGAGTAATATTCTATTGTGTATATGTATCACAACTTTCTTATCCATTCATAAGCTGGTGGACATCTAGGTTGCTTCCACGTCCTGGCTATTGTTAACAGTGCTGTGATGAACATTGGGATACATGTGTCTCTTTCAATTCTGGTTTCCTCGGTGTGTATGCCCAGCAGTGAGATTGCTGGGTCATGTGGCAGTTCCATTTCCAGTTTTTTAAGGAGTCTCCACACTGTTCTCCATAGTGGGTCTACTAGTTTGCACTCCCACCAACAGTGTAAGAGGGTTCCCTTTTCTCCACACCCTCTCCAGCATTTATTGCTTGTAGACTTTTGGATC
>SJYX01014871.1:17156-48608 GCA_006410675.1 Oreotragus oreotragus | reverse complement strand
TGAGTCAACTCTTCGCATGAGGTGGCCAAAGTACTGGAGTTTCAGCTTTAGCAACATTCCTTCTAAAGAAATCCCAGGGTTGATCTCCTTCAGAATGGACTGGTTGGATCTCCTTGCAGTCCAAGGGACACTCAAGAGTCTTCTCCAACACCACAGTTCAAAAGCATCGATTCTTCGGCACTCAGCTTTCTTCACAGTCCAACTTTCACATCCATACATGACCACAGGAAAAACCATAGCCTTGACTAGGCGGACCTTAGTCGGCAAAGTAATGTCTCTGCCTTTGAATATATGATCCAGGTTGGTCATAACTTTTCTTCCAAGGAGTAAGCGTCTTTTAATTTCACGGCTGCAGTCACCATCTGCAGTGATTTGGAGCCCCCAAAAATAAAGTCTGACACTGTTTCCACTGTTTCCCCATCTATTTCCCATGAAGTGATCGGACCGGATGCCATGATCTTCGTTTTCTGAATGTTGAGCTTTAAACCAACCAGATGCCATGATCTTCGTTTTCTGAATGTTGAGCTTTAAACCAACTCCTCCTTCACTTTCATCAAGAGGCTTTTTAGCTCCTCCTCACTTTCTGCCATAAGGGTGGTGTCATCAGCATATCTGAGCTTATTGATATTTCTCCCGGCAGTCTTGATTCCAGCTTGTGTTTCTTCCAGTCCAGCGTTTCTCATGATGTACTCTGCATATAAGTTAAATAGGCAGGGAGACAATATACAGCCTTGACGTACTCCTTTTCCTATTTGGAACCAGTCTGTTGTTCCATGTGCAGTTCTAACTGTTGCTTCCAGACCTGCATACAGATTTCTCAAGAGGCAGGTTAGGTGGTCTGGTATTCCCATCTCTTTCAGAATTTTCCACAGTTCATTGTGATCCACACAGTCAAAGGCTTTGGCATAGTCAATAAAGCAGAAATAGATGTTTTTCTGGAACTCTCTTGCTTGTTCCATGATCCAGCGGATGCTGGCAATTTGATCTCTGGTTCCTCTGCCTTTTCTAAAACCAGCTTGAACATCTTGAAGTTCACAGTTCACATATTGCTGAAGCCTGGCTTGGAGAATTTTGAGCCTTACTTTACTAGCGTGTGAGATGAGTGCAATTTTGCAGTCTTTTGAGCATTCTTTGGCATTGCCTTTCTTTGGGATTGGAATGAAAACTGACCTTTTCCAGTCCTGCGGCCACTGCTGAGTTTTCCAAATGTGCTGGCATATTGAGTGCAGCACTTTCACAGCATCATCTTTCAGGATTTCAAGTGAAGGATTTTGTATTCGTTACTTTCTTATTCACCCTAAGGTTTCTCCCCTGATTCTTTCAGTTGCCAAATGCCTGCTGCAATAGTAAGTTAATACTATCTTATTCACCCTGTATTCCTCTCCCCACCTTCACTTGTCTACTAAAACTACTACTTTCACGTTATCAGTGACCTCTATTCATGAAATCCATTTTGTTGGTCTTCCTTTTCTTCTTTCCACTGTTGAGATAATTGCTTTCATAGGAATCTTTTCCTCCTTGGTTGCCATGAACAAGGCTGTCCTGTGGTTTTCTTCTCTCCCTAGCCAGTTCCCATCTTGCACCATCCTTGTTGTTTCTTTCTTCTCCAAATTGGAAAATATGAGATTATTCCAGGCTCTAGTGTGTCTTTCCCTGTTCTTCGTTGTCTTCTACCTCTTGATATCACTCTGTGTGCACAACTCTTAAATCTACAGATCAATATAGTTGATTTTCTTCTGAGTGCTAATCTGAATCACCATCAGCTTATCTGATATTTTCTCCTCAAGATCTCGAGACACTCCCCAAATCAGATAACAGCCACAGAAAATTTTAATTTATTTAGCATTTTCCAAGTGCTGTGCAAGAGTCTGGAACTACAGAGATAAATAGGATATATCCCTTCCCATCAGAGATTTATACTCTAGAGGCAGAGACAGTTCTAAGCATGTGATAAAAGCACTTATTGAGCATTGACCTTGGTAGGTTTGGTGCTAAGCCCTTGATATAATTTATCCCTTGTCAGTTCAGTTCAGTTTAGTTCAGTCGCTCAGTCATGTCCAACTCTTTGCGACCCCATGAATTGCAGCACATCAGGCCTTCCTGTCCATCACCAGCTCCCGGAATTCACTCAGACTCACGTCCATCGAGTCAGTGATGCCATCCAGCCATCTCATCCTCTGTCGTCCCCTTCTCCTCCTGCCCCCAATCCCTCCCAGCATCAGAGTCTTTTCCAATGAGTCAACTCTTTGCATGAGGTGGCCAAAGTACTGGAGTTTCAGCTTTAGCATCATTCCCTCCAAACAAATCCCAGGGCTGATCTCCTTTTAGGATGGACTGGTTGGGTTATCCCAATGCTAACCAATTCTGTAGGGATCTCCATTTCACAGATAAGGAAATCAAAGCACAGAAAACGAGGAATTTACCCAAAGTCCTTTGAATGTCAAGCAGCAAAACTGGGGAACTTAAAAACAGGCAGTCTTCAGAGACCCAGCCTCTTCTCTAAACCCTTAGCTCAGAGGTACAATGGGACCTCATTGTACCTCTCTGTCTTTTAACCTCCCATGTCTTTGGGGTCTCTGGCCTAGTTATGTATGTGGAGTTCTTGTACAAATAAAATTAAATCTGATTTTCTCCCATTAAAAACAAAACATAAAACCAGGCAGTCATTCTTAAATAATACCTGATACATGCACTTATAATGTGTTTGGAGGGTCCTTCTGAGTTAAAAAGGAAATTTTAAATTCTAGCTAAAACTGTCAGAGAAGGCTTCCTAGAGGAAGTAACATTTGAATGAGACCAGCAGAAGGAGAAAGGAAGGAAGGAAGGCATTTTAGGCAAAGTTGCCTCAGTGTGAAAGAACAGGCTGTCTCGGGGGAACTGAAAGAACTAGAGGAGAAACCCTGGGCTTCTTACATTCAGCCTCTTTGTTTATGTGGCTCTCTCAGCCAGAGAGTTTTTTTCTCCCTTCATCTCGGCCTTCAGTTACTTGCTCCAAAAGGATGACTCTCTTTTGAACTTTCAGGGCCCCGACTGTGGCACTTGCGGGCTGCTCAGTGAGTTCTGCCTTGTACAGAACATGCTGTATCTCACCTCTCCTTCGGCTCTGGATTGCGTTCTTCATTAGTTCTGGGGCTTCTCATACGCTTGCATATCACAGCCACTCAATACACCATAACTGAATAGTGAATGAATGTTGATAAGCACAAGAAAAGTAAAATTACTAGAGAAGTAAAAATAATCCATAATCCTTGCCAGGTGTAATGGTAATCAATTTAGTTCAGGAGCGAATTAGCCAGTGGATGTTTGATAATGTAACCTACTCCCAGTAACTTGGTTTAGCTGCTGAAGCTAGCTTTTAAGGATACAATTTAACCATTGGCTGTGGGATGTTGGTCATGATTACTGGGGTGAACTCTAAAATTCTACCTATAATTCTGTGTTTACATTTGGCAACTATAGCTTCTCAGCACTCTGTAATTCCCATCAGTGAAAAGAATGCTTTAACTGGAGAATTCCATCAGAATAATAAAATTTTCTGAAGAGAAAGCTTAATGGGGTTTAAAAATACATTTATAGTGGCTTCATGCTGTCAAAACAACCACTTGAAAGCTGAAAAGTATGTTCAACATACTTTTATATTTATAACTCAGTCTGAATTTCTTCTTTGATTCAAAAGAAAGATTTCATTTGATTTTATTAGAAAGAAAACATAGGTGGAGACAGAGATGCAGATGTCACTTGAGAATCTTGGAGCCATCCTTATCTCTTGCCTCGCTGTTGCTTGTCACAGACAGTCCCCTAAAACTCTACCTCCAAAAGGTCTTAATAGGCCTCCTCTCTACCCTCTTCCATGTTACTGCCCAGCTTCAAGTCTTTATGAATTTTTGCCAGGATTATTACACCAAGTTGTAACCAGTCTTCCCAGCTCATTTTTGTGTACCCCAAACCACCCTTGACATGTCTGCAGAAATCCGAGCATGTCCCTTCCCCCTTTGAAGGTCTCCAGTGGCCTCTTGTGAACCTCATGACTGACTCCTGCCCACCCTCTTGTGACCTTCTTTCTAGTTACCTTGAACTTAAAAAATATGTTAGCCTCTGTCTGGACTGAGCTGACAAACCTTTATGTGCAGCTGTTTCAAGTCTTACCTCTCTGTCAGGCTTCCCCAGTTCCCTCAGGCCACTTAGATGTTCCTTGCACCTTGCCTTATATATAGATGTGTGTGTGTGTGTGTGTGTGTGTTTATTACTATTTAGTTCTCACGACAGCTGTTTAAAGTGAGCAGTCTTTGTTTCCATCTTACAGGTAAGAAAAGTGAGGCTTAAAAAGCTTATGTAGTTTGCCTAAGGTCCCAGAGTAAGGCAGTCAGTGGTGAGCTGAGATTTGAAGCCAGCTCTTTCTGTCTCCAGAACCTGAGCTCTTTCTGCAGTGTGTTGTTCAGTTACTGTAGCTTCCCCTGGTGCCTGTATCTTTTTTCATTCTGGCATTCATCACGTTTACTATGTTGACAATTCTCTGTATCTGCTGTGTTCACTGGGGGGCACCAGCCCATCTTTCGTCTTTGTATCTCCAAGGATAAGCACAGTGTCTGGATCCTGGTAGGTAGTTAAGAAATATTTATTGAGAGAATGAATGGAACAAACAACATGAAAAACTGATATATAAATTTCAACTATCTGTGAAGGAAAACATAACTTGGTCTTTTCTGTATGTGGTGTGGAAAAGCAGGAGAAAGGGAAGACTGATAAGGGCCAGTCACTAGAGTAGAAGGGTTACTGGAGGCCAACAGAAGGGTTATGCAATGTCCAGAACCATCTGAGGACGGATTTAAGAATCAGTTGCTAAAAGAAGTCAGGAATGAATACCTAGATAATTTTATTAGATTTTTTGAATGTTTATACTGCCTAACGTGCTTCCTTAGATGAACTTACAATTAATTCTTACAGAAAAATGTGCCTCTGCAAGTAACACAGGGGTGTAGGAGAAATAGAAATGGGGTAAAGAGTCCTGCAGTGTGGCATCATAGGAGACCATCGGTTTCTTTATTTGAAAATATTTTTATGTTAACTGTGGGAATGACTGACTTTTGGTAACATGGTATAGTAGACTGAAGAATATCCCTCAGAGAAGGTATCAGGTCCTAACTCCTGAAATCTGTAAATGTTAATTTGTTTAGAAAAAGAGTCTTTGCCAGATGTGATTAGAAGTCTTAAGATGAGGTGATTAAATGCAATCACATGTATCTTTATGAGAGAAGCAGAGGGCGATTACACATACACACGAAGGCAATGTGAATATTGAAGCAGAGCTGTTTTTAAAATGATCTTTTAAAAGTCATTGATTTTTGGCTGCATTGGGTCTTCATTGCTGTGTGCAGGCTTTCTCTAGTTGCAGCAAGCAGGGGCGACCGTCTAGTTGCGGCTTGTGGGCTTTTCATTGTGGTGGCCTCTCTTGTGGAGCGCAAGCTCTAGGGCATGCGGGCTTCAGGAGTTGTGGCGTGTGGGCTCAGCAGTTGGAGCTCCCAGGCTGTAAAGCACAGTCTCAATAGTTGTGGTGCACGGTGGGGCTTAGTTGCTCCATGGCATGTGGAATCTTCCCAGACCCGGGATCAACCCTGTGTGTCCTGCACTGGCTGGATTCTTTACCAGTGAGCCACCAGGGAAGCCCCCGAGGCAGTGTTCTAACTGATGAAACTGAGGGATGCCGGCAGCTACCAGAATCTGGTAGAGGCTGGATCAAATTCTCCCCGGGAGCCTAAGAGGGAGCGTGGCGTTGCCAAGGGCGGGGGGGCTACTGCAGCTTCATTTTGGCCCAGTAGGCTTCTGGCTTCTAGAACTGTGAGAGAACAAGTTTCTGTTGTTTTGAGCAAAGAATACGTTTCTGTTATTTAAAGTGTTTGGTAATTTAAGGGATTGACCCAGCGGGGGTACCAGGTTTTACACAGGATTTACATTGACGTGCCACACGTTGAATTCTAAGAACAAGTCTCTACTAGGTTTCTATGACTAAATTGCTTTCATTGGTTTAATTGTCGTTGTTCAGTTGCTCGGTCATGTCCAATACTTTGCATCCCCATGGGCTGCAGCACGCCAGGCTTCCCTGTCCTTCACCATCTCTTGGAGCCCACACAAATTCACGTTCATTGAGCCGGTGATGCTATGCAGCCATCGCGTCCTCTGTTTTCCCCTTCTCCTCCTGCCTTCAATCTTTCCCAGCCTCAGGGCCCTTTCTAATGAGTTGGTTCTTTGCATCAGGTGGCCAAAGTATTGAAGCTTCAGCTTCTGCATGAGTCCTTCCAATGAATACTCAGGGTTGATTTCCTGTAGGATTGACTGGTTTAATCTCTTTGCAGTACATGGGACTCTCAAGGTCTTCTCCAACACCACAGTTCAAAAGCATCAATTCTTTGGCACTTGGCCTTCTTTATGGTCCAACTCTCGCATCCATACATGACCACTGGAAAAACCAGAGCTCTGACTATGTGGACCTTTGTCGGCCAAGTAATGTCTCAGCTTTTTAATATGCTGTCTTGTGAGATTTGCCATAGCTTTCCTTCCAAAGAGCAAGCGTCTTTTAATTTCATGGCTGCAGTCACCATCTGCAGTGAGTTTGGAGCCCAAAAAATAAAGTCTGTCACTGTTTCCTTTGTTTCCCCATCTATTTGCCATGAGCTGATGGGACCAGATGCCATTATCTTAGTTTTTTGAATGTTGAGTTTTAAGCCAACTTTTTCACTTTCCTCTTTTACCTTCATCAAGAGGCTCTTTAGTTCTTCTTTACTTTCTGCCATTAGGGTGGTGTCATCTGCATATCTGAGGTGTCATCTGCATATCCTAGCAATCTTGATTCCAGCGTGTGCTTCATCCAGCCCAGAATTTCATATGACATACTCTGCATATAAGTTAAATAAGCAGGGTGACAATATACAGCCTTGATGTACACCTTTCCCTATTTTGAACCTTTCCCTGTTGTTCCATGTCCAGTTCTAACTGTTGCTTCCTGACCTGCATACAGATTTCTCAAGAGGCAGGTCAGGTGGTGTGGTATTCCCATCTCTCTCAGAATTTTCCACAGTTTATTGTGATCCCCACAGTCAAAGGCTTTAGATTTGCCAGTGAAGCAGATGTTCTTCTGGAATTCTCTTGCTTTTTCTGTGATCCAGTGGATGTTGGCAATTTGATCTCTGGTTCTCTCTGCCATTTCTAAATCCAGCTTGAATATCTGGAAGTTCTTCATTCACATACTATTGAAACCTAGCTTGGAGAATTTTGAGAATTACTTTGCTAGCGTGTGAGTTGAGTGCAATTGTGCAGTAGTTTGGACATTCTTTGGCATTGCCTTTCTTTGAGACTGGAATGAAAACTGACCTTTTCCAGTCCTGTGGCCACTGCTGAGTTTTCCAAATTTGCTGGCGTATTGAGTGCAGCACTTTCACAGCATCATCTTTCAGTATTTGAAACCGCTCACCTGGAATTCCATCCCCCCCACTAGGTTTGTTCGTAGTGCTGCTTCCTAAGGCTCACTTGACTTTGCGCTTTGTCTCTAGGTGAGTGATCACACCATTGTGGTTATCTGGGTTATGAGGATCTTTTTCTGTATAGTTCTTCTGTGTATTCTTGCCACCTCTTTTTNAGCCTGGTGGGCTGCCGTCTATGGGGTCGCACAGAGTTGGACACGACTGAAGTGACTTAGCAGCAGCAACGTTTTGTAAGTTACTTTACCTGGCAGAACTCTGATTATACAATTTCTAAAATAGGAAAAGGGGCTTCCCTGATGGTCCAGTGGTTAAGAATCTGCCTGCGGTACAGGGGACGTGAGTTCAATCCCTAGTGAGGGAACTAAGATCCCACATGTTCGGAGCAACTAAGCCACAGTATGCCGTAACAACTGGGCCCACAAGCCACTGTGAAGAGGCTGTGCACGGCAATGAAGGATCCGCATGATGCAACAAAGAGCCTACGTGCCACAACCAAGGCCCAATGAAGTCAAACAAATAAATATTTTTCAAAAAGGAAAATAAGGATAAGGATTTTCAGATTTTAATAATCAACAGATTTTTAGTGAGTACCAATTTGTGCCACTGTTCCAGGCCCTAGGGGTACATTTTTAATGTAACAGCTAAAGTTCCTTTCTTCATAAAGCTTATATGCTCAGTGGAAGACTAAAATAGCCAAACAAGTAAAAAATATATATATAAAATAATTTTCACAACACTAATCACAGTAATGGGGCTTCTCAGGTGGCGCAGTGGTACAGAATCTGCCCGCCAATGCAGAAGGCACAGGAGACATGGGTTCAGTCCCTGGGTCAGGAAGACCCCCCAGAGAAAGAAATGGCAACTCCCTTGAGTATTCTCGCCTGAGAAATCCCATGGACGGAGAGCTGTCTGGCCCCAGCCCACGGGGTCACAAAGAGTTAGACACGACAATGAGTAAACAGCAGCAACAAGAGAGCACAGTAATAAATCGTAGCTAATGGCTCCTGCCTTTGCATCGCGTTCACGGGCTGTTCTGGGGCCACGTGATGCGAAAAGCCGACTCATTGGAAAAGACCTTGATGCTGCGAAAGGTTGATGGCAAGAGGAGAAGAGGGTTATGGCTGATCCATGTTGAAGTTTGACAGAAAACAACAAAATTTTGTAACGCAACTATCCTTCAATTAAAAAATAAATAATTTTTTAAAAAAAGAGGAGAAGGGGGCAACAGAGGATGAGATGGTTGGATGGCATCCCTGACTCAACGGACATGAGTCTGAGCAAGCTCGGGGATATAGTGAAGGACACGGAAGCCTGGAGTGCTGCAGTCCACGGGGTCACAAAGAGTCAGACACAATTTAGCAACTCAACAACAACAATGGTTCTTGAACGTATACGATGTGTCAGAAACTATTTTAAGTCTTGACTTATTATATTCTCATAATGGAGTAACATAAAATTATGATATCCATTTTCTGGAGGAGAAAACTAAAGCCCCAAAGGGTTAGGTAACTTGCCCAAAGTCACACAGCTGGTACGTGGCAGGGCCGACCAAGAGGGAAACCCAGGCCATCTGAGAGAAGAACCTCACTCATCACCTGCACCAGGTAAATTAACAAAAATAAAATGAATAACACAAACAGAGGAAGACTGCTGCAGCTTGGCTGGCTGGAGAGGCTACACTGAGCAGGTATCATTTCAGGTATGATACGAATCACAGGAAGCAGCAGCCAGGCTCGGAGTGAAGACCTAAAGGGAGAGTTCTAGGCAGGAGGAACAGCCGGTACAAATGCCCTGAGGAAGACCAGCCTGGAACAGAAAGAAGCCCAGCAGGTCTGAGCACAGCGGACACGTCTGGGGAGTGGGCAGAAGCCCAGTCACGTGGGGTGTGGTCAGCCAGAACATGGGATTTCACTCTGTGCCAAGCAGTCACAGAGGGGCTCTAAGTATGGAGGGGCCACAACTCGATGTACGTTTTTAAAGTCTGAGTCCAACTGATGTGTGGGAAATGGACTACGATAAGGAGAGGGCTGGGCAAAGCTGACGTGAAGAGCGGCTTCCCTGGTGGTCCAGGGGGTTTCAAAAATCTGTCTTCCCATGCAGAGGAAGTGAGTCCGACCCCTGGGCTGGGGGGCAGGCGGGGTGTTGGTTACTAGAATCAGGGCACCTAAGCCCGGGGAACGCCACTACCTCTGCCTGCTCTGCAGCCTGCATGCCACAACTAGCGAGAAGCCCATACACAGCAACGAGGAGCCTGGGAGGGCAACAAAAGATCCCGCGTGCCGCAACAAGACCCAAAGCAGCCAAATAAACTAAAATAAAGTAAAATGAAATTTTTTTTTAAGTTTAAGTGGGGAGACCACTTTGGGGGTAAGCAAGTCCAATCAAGAGATAAATGCTGGGGACTTCCCTGGTGGTCCAGTGACCGAGACTCCACGCTGCCAATGCAGGGGGCCCAGGTTTGATCCCTGGTCAGGGAACCGGATCCCACACGCTGCAACTAAGACCCAGTACAGCCAAATAAATAAACAATTTTTTTAAAAAAAGAGAGATAAATGATGACTGGAAGTAACCGAGGTGAGAGAAAGCGTACAGGCTCCGGATGTATCAGAGACCTGCCATGAGGATTAGATGAGGATGAAGAACATCTACTAGAGTGTCTGACACACAGCAGCTATTTACATATGCTAATTATCTTCCCAGTCTAACAGTAAGCAAGGAGGCTTAGGCATAAACCATAAATCACACCCCACATTAAACCCCCCTGACACCCCCACCCCCACCCCAATTTCTCCAAAGAAGCCCATAGATCGGAGAGTACCCTGGGAATGCAACAAGTTCAAAACACAATGGAGAACTGATCTATTAAAGGAGCTGGACTGTTAAATTAAAACCGTTCCTGTGTGCCAAGCTGAGACACAAAGGGGCCAGTCTTCTTCAACAATAAAGACCAGTTAAGAGGAGACTCCAGTTACACAATCTCCTCCTCTTCACCGTGAGGCACTTAGATGGAATTTTTTTTTAATAGAAAAGACAAACTCNATTTCTCCAAAGAAGCCCATAGCTCAGAGAGTACCCTGGGAATGCAACAAGTTCAAAACACAATGGAGAACTGATCTATTAAAGGAGCTGGACTGTTAAATTAAAACCGTTCCTGTGTGCCAAGCTGAGACACAAAGGGGCCAGTCTTCTTCAACAATAAAGACCAGTTAAGAGGAGACTCCAGTTACACAATCTCCTCCTCTTCACCGTGAGGCACTTAGATGGAATTTTTTTTTAATAGAAAAGACAAACTCTTGAGTAAATGTAATAATTGTCTCAATAATGTGCCCCAACCACCCAAGAAGTTAAAAAAAAAAAAGAAAAGAAACTGGAAAATTGGGATTCTTCTCTTACAGGACCGGTTCATTGCTGTCTCAAGTGCAGGTTATATTCACCCCAGCGATGGGATGATACTGTTTGGGAGATCTCAGAGCCTGATAGCAATTCAAGAAACAGAAAGATTACCTTCCAAGTATAAAAAAAAGAAAGAAGCAAACAAGCTAACCAATAAAACAATCAGAAGCTTGTCAATGAGGCCAACTGACTGAAACAATTTTCACATGTTGTCCAAAATACGTTATTTTTAGAGAATCCTTCAAAAATATCCCAAACAGGCAAGCCTATGGTGAACTCATCTCAAAAACAGCACTTATGTATTCTTTTCTAATAACAAAAACCACCATCAAATGACCTAAGGTAAATACTAATAACTATCAAAAATAGAGAATCTCCCTGTGCTTCCTAAACTCAAAAAACTCAAACCCAAGGAATGAAACCCTCAGCTGAGAGCAAGCACAGAGGAGGAGAGAAATTTTCTCCTCTGCCTTGCCTCACTCAGGCAAACCTCCAGAGTGAAGAAGAAATCAGCCTTGAAGTCAAAAATCATAAAACTCTTATTCCATTCTTTGAATTTTTAACCATTCCAGTCTTCCTAATTGCTCTAGCACAATGGTTCAACAACAGATCTGCAAGATCAATACTATTTTTATAATACTGTCATTTGCTTTTTTCACTGTGTTGACATTTGCACCAACGGTTCAAAAGAATGGTGGGTGATGTTTCAGGTGCCTTGGCACAAATTAAGCCAGAAGCACAAGACTGCACTATCAGCCACTGTGTTCTTTACATTATGCAGTCCAGGAAAAAGAGAAAAAAGAAAGAAGTTTGTTTCACTTGAGAATGCTCCTGATAAAGCAGTAAAAATGATTAACTTTATTAAATCTCAAAAGTAAGTAAAGTAAGTTGTCTTCTTAGTATTCTGTGTGTCAAAATGGGGCGTTTACCTAAAGCACTTCAAAGTGAGATGGCTGTTTCAAAGAAAAGCCCTTGTGTGATTATTTGAGTTGTGGACTAAACTAGCCAATTTTTTCACAGAACACCATTTTTACTTGAGAAAACGTCTGACGCACAAAACGTGGTTGCAATTTGGCAAACATCTTTTCAAAAATTAGTGAATATTTCTAAATTTCTCAATTTTTAGTTCCTAACATAATATCAATATATATAGAAGCATTTGGGGGTCCTCAATAACTTTTAGCAGTAGAGTCAGCCCTTTGTATCATGAGTTCTGCATCTGTGGACTCAACAAATCACAGATCAAAAAAACTCGGGGGGAAAAAGTTCCAGATAGTTCCAAAAAGCAAAATTTGTATTTACCACATGCCAAGGGCTTCCCTGGTGGCTCAGCTGGTAAAGAATCCTCCTGCAATGTGGGAGACCTAGGTTCAATCCCTGGGTTGGAAAAATCCCCTGGAGAAGGAAACAGCTACCCACTCCAGTATCCCGGCCTGGAGAATTCCACGGACTGTATAGTCCACGCGTCACAAAGAGTCAGACACGACTGAGCGACTTTCACTCACTCACTTAACAAGTATTTACATAGCATTTACCCTGTATATGGTATTATAAGTAATCTACAGAGGATTTAAAGTATACAAGAGGATGTGTGTAGGTTATATATAAAACCTACCCCGTTTTATATAAAGGACTTGGATTTTGGTATCTGCAGGGGGCCCTGGAACCAACCCCCTACAGATACTGAGGGTCAACTGTGTAAGTCTAAAAGGGATCCTGGAGCCAATAAGTTGAGAATTTTGGCTTAGATCAAAAATAGAATAGCTGCCCTTTTTCACACACATCCTGCACAAACGAAAAGCAGAAAGGAAGACAAACTGAATTTCTTTGGACTCTATTGTGCAATTTACTTAAGGCCCATGGGCCTTGCTAATTTGCATGTCTGATTTACTCCAAATCCTTTCTTCCTCCTCCTCCCTGGCAAGAAACCACAAATTCCATCGCTGTTTCACAACCCCCTCTTAAGCAAACTGTGATGCGGCGGTACAGACATGGAGCTCATCCAGCCTGGCAAACAGGGGGAAGGAGTTCAGCTCCAGGGCTTTCGAGCCAAGGGCCCTTTTCAAACATTAAATCCACAAAACACGGCATTAGCTTGCTCAAAGCAAATAGTTAATTTGTCCTTTCACAAGAAATCAAAAGGACAAAAATCACACAGCTAGACGTGGCTTCAGCCCCCACTAACTCTTCCCCATCCCCCTGTCCCAAGCAAGTAAATGTCTAAACCATGAAGAATCAACAAGTCAATCAATCCATAACAAATATTTATACTGTCTACGTGGCGGGGGGTGGGGGGGGGAGGAGAGAACGTATATGGTCACAAAAGAAAACTAAGAATACAGGTAATTTTTTTAAAAAGCCCACATAAAACAGTGGTGTGTAAGTGTGAAGAAAGGACAAAATAAAAATTAAAAAATATGTACCAACATGACCAAGGTATGAAAAAACGGGAAGAAAAAAGTAGAAAATTAAACACAGGTAGTCAGGCATAAGAATGCTGAAAGATTAGTAAGGGACAGGATCTTCTCAGACACCAGTAATCGGACCTTTTGGCTAAGATGCCATTTCAACAGGGGGCAATGGAAAATGACATTAGAATGTTAGATTTTACCCAGATTATGGAAGGTTCTGAAAGTTCAGGTAAGTAGACTCTATCCCACATGTAAAGAGGGGCCACAAAAGGCTTTTGAGAAGGAGAGCAGCACAATGGAAGTGCGCTATTTTATTTGCTGTTTTGTTTTTTAAACACTAAGCTATTTATTAATAATACAGTCTAGTTATAAGAATCCAAGACTAGAGACCAAGGAAGAGGGGGCAGATAAGGAGACTGAGAGGCACGGTCAGACAAGGGCTGGGCTTGAACAAGGAGGTGGCGATGGAAGTGAAAAAGCATCAAAAGCTACATCAAGGTAGATACATCTGGAACCTAATCTGGCTCCAATAGTGTAAAAACAGGTGGGAAGACCATACACAGAAATAAAGAAGTCAAGGTCATTCACAGCGCATCTGCTGAAGGTCTAAGCTTCTGCTGTGCTAGGCTATAAATGAAATACTGATTCGGAGGTAAAGATAAGAGATTTAAAACATACTGAGAGAGAGGGCTATGGATGTGATGGACCAGCACTCAGCAGCCTTCCAATCCTATCACAGTGACTTCAGATGCTGCAGAGGATGGAAAGCTAAAAACTACATTTCCCAGAGCCCTTCACGGCTAGGGTTCTGGGCAAGGGTATGGTCGGAGAAAGAAACAGCAACCCGCTCCAGTATTCTTGCCTGGAAAATCCCATGGACGGAGGAGCCTGGTAGCCTCCAGTCCATGGGATTGCAAAGAGTCGGACACGACTGAGCAACTTCACTTTCACTTTCATGGCTGTACCAATTACAAGGTTCCGTGTGAGATGTAGAAGGCAGAAGTCACATGGAGGCCATCTTCTTGCTGTTCCAACTTTTCCTATAGGCAACATATTATGGAAACATTAAAGGATTTCTGCAGCAACACTCCAGGATCCGACCAATAACTTTGGTGTTATCCAAGGCCAGGTGTAATGGTGGTACCTTTCTGTTCCCGGACAGAAACCACAGCCCGTGTGTTCTTAAAACAGTGAACATTCTAGTAGCGGCTTCCTGATCCCTTGCCTGATCCCATGCTATGACGGATTAGCAGCCCACCTGGCAGGCCAGTCTGTTTCAGAAGCCCACCTCCAGAGGCTCAGCCTCCATTTCTCTGGTCCTCTCAATGACTCTCTAAGAATCTATTTCCTTATCTTGGGTTTCCCCACTGGCTCAGTGATAAAGAACCCGCCTGCCAATGCAGGAGACACAGGTTCTATCCCTGGGTCGGGAAGATCCTCTGGAGAAGGAAATGGCAACCCACCCCAATATTCTTGCCTGGGAAATCCCATGGACAGAGGAGCCTGGCAGGCTACAGTCTATAGGGTCACAAAGAGTTGGACACAGCTTAGTGAATAAATAACAACACATTTCTGTATCTTATCTAATTTCGGTTTCCACAACTAAACGCAGACACTCAAGTGGGCTTAAATAAGGGCAGAACAATTAAGTGAAAGTATTTGATGAATGGCTTTAAAACAGTCAGGGACTGTCCTCAACAGCAGTCAGGGACTATGTTAATTCAGTCTCTAAAATTTCCACAACTCATCTTTTGAATCAACAAAGTAAAATCCTCTTAGTTTTCTTAACAAACTATAAACAGTATGTTACATTTATTGAAGCTATGAAAATAAGTAAAAGCATTCTGAAGAGTTCTCACTTCGTTTTACCTGGCACAGGATACCAAAAAGGTATCCTCATCTTAATTTTAAGAAATGAGAGAACCAAAGCACAGAGAAGGTCAACAATCTGCCTAAGGTCAGAGAGGTGGTAAGTTACAGATCCAACTAAAGTACTTCCTGCTTTAAACCTATTTTCTCCTGTTTGGCATTCTGTCAGTTAACTCTAACCACGTCCTAAAGTGAATGTTAAAGTTGTTGGTGTGGAAATATTAGGAGCCTAAGAGGGCTTGTAAGACCACAGAGAATTCAATGGGGCCTAACTTACAACCATGGAAAAAATTAAAATCCCGTGTGTGATTTTCTTCTCCAATTTTAACCTAAAATGTGGTGTCTGTGGCAGACCCACCGTTTCTAGGACACGCTTCCAACACACACAGTCTGGGTAGCAAGTGTCATCCAATCATTTGGGCAGCTATTCATTTATTTTCCTATCATTCTAAGAGTTGGAAAATTAACAGTGTTATGTTTACAAACCATCACTGGGCTATTACATAAAAGCTCAAATATGTTTACCTGACTCACAACTCTGGTTTGAAGAAGCTCAAAAGCAAGTTAATATAAACCGATTCTGAGCAAATGTGCAGAAAGTAGCTCTGATAGAAGGAGGTTAAGCTTTGACCTTCCCAACTTTTTTCTCCAGAATGTACGATCCATCACGTACAGGGAAGATGTGAAGTGTTGGTAAGTACTCCTGTTAGTGAGAAATTCTGCTAATTATTACACCAAATAAGCATAGTTAACAGGCCATGGCCACAAGAGGGCCATGTTTCAGGGCATTAAATAGCTGCCTAGGGTGGAGATGAATATATTACACTATGCCCTCGACCAATAAAACAATTTCCCTGACACCTAGAAAGCCAGTCGCCTGAAGCAAGATAACGCAGGGTTCCAGGGCTCTGTTGTGTGAAAAAAAAAACGACACTTCAGCGCCATCTAGTGACGTGTGCTTCTTAACCTGCAGAGAGTTAGGGCAACTGGCAATATCTTCCACCTAAACTTGAAGTAAGAAAAGGAAACAGGAATGGTGAGGGCCTCTCCAACTAAATACTTGCTTTTTAAAATCTACGTATACTGTTTTTATTTTTGTACCTTCTTTTGTTCCCCCCTGTGCTATCTAGTGAAGTGAAGTGAAGTGAAATTAACTCAGTGGTGTCCGACTCTTTGCGATCCCATGGACTAAAAAGTCCATGGAATTCTCCAGGCCAGAACACTGGAGTGGGTAGCCTTTCCCTTCTCCAGGGAATCTTCCCAACCCGGGGATCGAACCCACGTTTCCCGCATCGCAGGCGGATTCTTTACCAGCTGAGCCACAAGGGAAGCCCGTGCTGCTATACAGCAGGTTCTCCTTAGTTATAGATGACATAAACACATTCTTTTCTTTACTTCTGCTTCTACCTCTGCATCGCTGAATAACCACAAAGCAGGTATCAACACCAAATCAAAGCCCCAAACCGATCAGTGGCTTTCTAGAAAGATTTTGTTTTGCTGATCATCTTCTGGCAGAAAACTTCTTCAAAACTAAGCGTCAAGAACATCCAAAGTAGGAAAAGAGAGCAGAGGGGTGGTAAATTAAGGTGCATTAAACCAAAGGCCCTGATCCCATAAGGCATATATGAAAACTAGCACATTCTGCATAACACGGCAGCATAACGCAGATGCTTTTTTTAAAAGGTAGGAAAACTTACCAATCTACAGCAAGAATTATCTGACAGTGACTTTGAGGACTTCCATTCCACCCTCTGACCCAAAATTACCTTTCCCAGACTCTGTTTCCAGTCTCTTGATTTCTAAATGGCACCAGAAAGATATTTGAATACTCCACACAAATATAGTGTATTCCCAAAATACACTATATTTGCCACCGAAATCCTTGCCCTTCTCATGCTGATGGTTTGGTGAAGAGAGACCTGGACTACACTGCCGCAGATATAGGCGTGAACAAAAGCAGAGTCACTGTCTGTCTCCTGGAGTTCACACTGTAACAGAGGAAGGTAGACGAAAAACAGACAAGAAAATATATACCATATCAGATGATGGTAAGGGACGGCAAGAAAAATAAAACAGGGTAAAGGGGACAGAGACGGCCATCAGGCAATGGAGAGTGCTATTTCAGCATGATCAGAGAAAGCCTCCTGAGAATGTAATGCTGAAATAGAGACCTCAAGGAAGTGAGGGAACCAGCCATGTGGATATCTGGGGGAAGAAAATTCGAAGGTGGAACAGCAAGTCCAAAGGCCCTGGGGCAGGAAGCCGTTGCCTTGTCTGACAACAGAATGGAAGGGGGACAGATCAGACAGAAAGTTAAAAGGGTTTGTGTTTTATTGTCTAAATAGCAGCTTCACTGAGATGCAACTGACATGCCATGGAATTTGCCCTTTGAGAGTTTATAATTCAGAATGTCTATGCACAGAGTTATGGATTCATCACCACAGCTTAATCACAGAACATTTTCGTGATACCAAAAAGTAACCCTGCACCCAAGATCAGTCACTCCTCATGTCTCTCTCCCCAGCTTCTAGCCACCACTAATCTACTTTCTGTCCCTATGGATTTGTTTATTCTGGATATGAAATCGTATAACATCTGGCCTCTTGTCACTGGCTTCTTTCACGAAGTTTTATGTTCTCAAAATCCATCCATGTTGTACCACGTATCAGTACTTCATCTTTTTTGACTGCCGAATATCCCACTGTATGGATATACCACATTTCAATTACTCATTTATCATTTGATGGACACATGGTTGTTTCCACTTTTTGGCATAATGGCATTTTTGACATTACGAATAATGCTGCTATGAAGTTTGACGCATGAGTTTTGCATGGACAGACATTTTCATTCATCTTGGATAAGTAGCAGTGGAATTGCTGGATTATAATGTTATGGGAAACCATAAAAAGCACTGAGCAGAAGAATGATATGATGTGAAATTTTTTTTAATATTTGCTCTGGTTTTTGCACATAGAGAAAGCCAAGGAAAGTCGTGGCAAGGCTAGTTAGGAAGACATGGCAATGATCCAGGAGAGAGACGCCTGTAGGCTGGAGAAGATGACAGAGGTACGGGGTTCCGAGAAACGGCTGGATTCTAAATAAATTCTGAAGACAGGGTCAACAACTTGCTACCATATAAGATGTGGGATGGGCTTCCCAGGTAGTGCTGGTAGTAAAGAATCCACCTGCCAGACATAAGAGATGCGGGTTCGATCCTGTCCAGGAAGATCCCCTGGAGGAGGGCACGGCAACCCACTCCCATATTCTTGTCTGGAGAATCCCATGGACAGAGGAGCCTGGCAGGCTACAGTCCACGGGGTCGCAAAGAGTCAGACACGACTGAAGCAACGAAGCAAGCACCCAAGATGTGGGATATAAAAAGACAAGTTAAGGATGCCTCTGAGGTTGCTGGCCTAAGCAACTAGAAGGATGAAATTGCTGTGTACTGAAGTGGAGATGACTGTAGAAGGAATAAGAAATGTGAGTTTCCTTCCCATCCCCTTCCTGGAGGGAAGTTCCCCCATGCTCCACTCTCAGGGCTCCCTGCAATGTCTGATCAGAAGCAACAGCCATATTTCTTATTTTGCCTAATCCCTTTCATGAAAGTCTATATCACAGCCCCAACCTACATCAAAGTCTCTTCTGATCTATTCTGGACATTTTGTTTTTGTAATAAATGAATCAATTCCAGTTGGTAAGGCTGAGCAAAAAAAAAAAAAACACAGAAGAACCAAAAGCTATTGTAATGAAGTAACCCTTGACAAGATCCTTCATAAGAAGTGGTTTTTGAAACTGTATCTCCCAATTCCCTGGTGGTCCAGTGGGTAGGACTCAGCCCCTTTGGTGCCAGGGGTCCGGGTTTGATCCCTGGTGGAGGAACAAAGATCCTGCAAGACACACAGAACAGCCAAAACAAAAGTATTAAAAAAAAAAAAAAACTACATCTCCCAATGGCCATTCAGTAGTGCCTCACTTTGGAAGAATGAGAAAGAAAGTTCAGGAAGAGGACACCATGGTCCGAGAGGCCAGGAACAACTCAAAGAAAGACCAACCCAACCGCAGCCTTCAAACATGACCTGAAAAAGAAAAGGCACTTTTCCTCCCTGCCATCGCCAAGATCAAGAACCTAGGTTGTTAAATGTAGTGTAATTTATGTTCTTGGATATCACAGCAGCAAATATTTTATTAGAAGTGAAGAGAGGTTGGAGGGAGAAGAAGATAAGGTTGGGTGGGGGGGACATGCAAAATGTGTTTAGTAAACCCCATCACATACGTTTTCACAATAACCAAAATATGGTCTGCATACACTAACACTCAACAACAGGACTGTTTTAGCATCATCTAAGCCATGATCACTGCTATTTCTGAAGTCTCAACTCAACACTGAAATAAACATATCAAGTTGTACCCATATGTCACATTAAAGTTGCTTTGCAATAGAAAAATATGAGTGGATTTTTAGCGTTTTCCATTTGAATTCACTGGACTTTGAGAAGCTCAACAATGATTGACTATAATCTCAGCGATCATCAGCATCAGGCATATTAGGGAATTCTTGAGAAATCAGAAAATCCAATTTATAAATTCATTTCAAATTTAATAACATTTCATGAATACTAAATGTTAACAACTTATGGAGCTAATAGAAGGCTACATTTTGTAATCAATGAATAAAGCATGTCAATTCATTTCAATTCTGCAATTTTATGTTTGGAATTGGGAGTCAACACATGTTTTAAAGTCTTGTACGTTTTTATAGACCCCTGAAAAACTCTGGAGCCAAAACTGGTAGCTGCTGAGTTGTGGCCAATGGAATATGAGCAGAATTGATGAGTCCGACTTCTGGGTTTGACCCATGCAAAACTCCTAAGCACTTTTCTGCCTGCTCTCTTCCCCTTCTGACTGATTGGAATGGAGGTAAGCTCAGGTGACCTCACAGGCAATGTACCGAAGATGATAGAACCTCCTTTCCTAAATAAACCCATGCAGAAAGCCATCCCACCAACCAGCTTCCCTATTCATTATCATTACATAAGCAAGAAACACATTTTCCTTATGTTCAAGCCATGATACAGTATTTTGGTATTTTTGTTTAAGCAGTAACCTCCTTAGGCTAGATGCAATGCCTAAGGATCCCATAGATAAATGGCTCTGATTAATGATAAACACCTTCATCTTTTTTATTTATGTAATTACTAATTCCTAATAAAAATATAATACCTAACACTGTATAGCGGTTACTATGTATTCGCTTTGGTTCTAAACACTTTACATAAATTAACTCATTTGATCTTCATAACAACCCTCCTTGTAGTTACTATAATTATCCTCACCTCACAGATAATGAAACTGAGGTCAAAATTAAGTAATCTTGCCAAGGTCACACAACTAGTTAGCAACAGAGCCAAGGTTCAACCCCAAGTAGTACATGGAAGTGGCTTCCATGCTGTTAGTCAACATGCTTGAATTAAAAGACAACTTGATTTTCTTCGCTCTCTTGCACAAGAAGGCAAGATACATGGACATAACAGAATATCCAACACAACTCCTCCATTTTTTTCCCATACTGTGTGTCACTGCTCAGTTGCTAAGTCATGCCCAACTCTTTGCGACCCCATCAACTATAGTCCGCCAGGCTCCTCTGTCCATGGGATTCTCCAGGCAAGAATATTGGAATGGGTTGCCATTTCCTTCTCCNCGATTCTTCGGCGCTCAGCTTTCTTCACAGTCCAACTTTCACATCCATACATGACCACAGGAAAAACCATAGCCTTGACTAGGCGGACCTTAGTCGGCAAAGTAATGTCTCTGCTTTTGAATATACTATCCAGGTTGGTCATAACTTTTCTTCCAAGGAGTAAGCGTCTTTTAATTTCATGGCTGCAGTCACCATCTGCAGTGATTTTGGAGCCCCCCAAAATAAAGTCTGACACTGTTTCCACTGTTTTCCTATCTATTTCCCATGAAGTGATGGGACCGGATGCCATGATCTTCGTTTTCTGAATGTTGAGCCTTAAGCCAACTTTTTCGCTCTCCTCCTTCACTTTCATCAAGAGGCTTTTTAGCTCCTCTTCACTTTCTGCCATAAGGGTGGTGTCATCAGCATATCTGAGGTTACTGATATTTCTCCCGGCAATATTGATTCCAGCTTGTGTTTCTTCCATTCCAGCGTTTCTCATGATGTATTCTGCATATAGGTTAAATAAGCAGGGAGACAATATACAGCCTTGATGTACTCCTTTTCCTAGATGACTAAAAATGATGTAAGATTTATTGAAGACAAAAGTAATGCCAGGCAAATTCAACTGTATCAATAATAGTATTAGCTATTATTTGATTAGAAAATCCAATCAAAAGACAGAGATTGTCAGATTAGATAAAAAACAAGATCCACCAATCTTTTTTCCACAGGAGACGCATTTTAGATTTTTACAGAGATAAGTTGAAAGATCAAAAGGTAATAAAAGACTTGGACAACATTATAAGCCAGACAGACCTGACCAACACTTAGAGAGCACTCCAACCAAAAGCAAAGAATGCAGTCTTTCTGTGAATATAGACTATTCTCCAGTAGAGAATATATATCCAATTGCTAAATTGTGACTGACTCTTTGCAACCCCATGGATTGTAACCCACTAGTTTCCTCTGTCCATGGTATTATCCATGCAAGAATAATGGAGCAGGTTGTCATTTCCTGCTCCAAAAGAGACTATACAACTGACTATAAAAGATATTTCAATACATTTAAAAGAATTAAAATAATACAAAATATGGTCTATGGTTACAATGAAATAAAATAAGAAATCTACTACAGGAGGAAATTTTGGAAATTCACAAATATTTTGGAAATTAAGGAATACATTTCTAAATAGATGATAGAAAAATAAATCATAAGTGAAATTATAAAATAAGGAGAATAAAAATACAACAAAAATTTCTGAGATACAGATAAAATCTTACATAGAAGGGAAAATTATAGCTTTAAAAGAAAAAATAAGTCAAATCAACAACCAAGACTTACATCTTAAAACCCTGGTATGGGGAGTAAGGGGGAGGAGCAGACTAAACTTAGAGCAAGATGAAGGAAGAAGTATTGAGATGGCCAAAAAATTCATTATGGTTTTTATATATGATGTTATGGGGAAAAAAATCAATGAAACTTTTGGCCAATCCAATAATAGAAGCAGTAGAAATGAATAAAAAGATTATGAAAACAAGAGAGAAAATAAATCCAAATATTGTGTCTTTAAAAATATCAACAAAATTGAAAATTTTTTAGTTAATCTAAGTAAGAAAAAGAGATTTTATTAATTTAAATGTCCTTAAAGATTTTATCCTGTACTTATATATCTAACATGTTGTATCCTACTTTTAAGTAAATTTTCTAATAGATAAACTTTCCCAAGTACTTATGAAGTTATTGTAAACACAAAATTTTAAATGTAACATACTCAATCTTAATTTTTATTAAATACTAATACTTTTTACAAATTTAGGAAAATCATGTTATCCTATTACAAAAATTTCACAATTACTGAGTGACAAATTTTTCATTGGAATCACAAGTCCAATTTGTTATAAGCTTTAAATTGGCAAATTATACATTTAAAATACCAAATTATCTTAAATGTTACAAGTACTCAAAATACCAAACAAGCACAAATTATTTCCAAATTAACATAAAATTATGAATAGTATGGATTTGATTTAATCTTCCCAAAATTTAATATTAAATGTTCCCAAGATTAATTATGATAATTCACAAAAGACATAATTTTGTGTTTTCAAGAAATTTAGACTTATTATCTAATGCAGTTTGGGGTTTCCTCTCTTAATAAGATTGGGGTCTGCTTCTCAGCTAGCTGAGGCTGTATATCAAACATAGATGTGAGTCTATTGTATTGATACAGACATGCCAGCTACTTTTATTTTTTATCTCAATAACAGACAAGTAGGTCTCTCTTCTAGTCTCTCTAAACCATTATTTCCTTTAACAGAATAGTCTCACAATTCACCTCCCTGAACAAAAATATACACACTATCTAATAATCAAGCACAATTATGTTCTTAATCTTTTAGTTCCCATCCTTGCCTGGATCCAGCTAATCTAGTTACTGCAAGATCCATGTCTGAATTATTTTTATAAACTTCTTGTCTGGAAAAGCCAGAACTCCTTATAGATATTTATGAATGTAAATACTGTACAATATGATTCTGAATGTCTGTCACAACCTTGCCTCCCTATCTCTACAGTTAAGCCACTTTTATAACCTCTCACTATTCATTCAGGGTCTTCCCTGGTGGCTCAGTTGGAAAAGAATCCACCTGCAATGAAGGAGACCTGGGTTCAATCTTGGGGTCTGGGTTCAATCCCCTGGAGAAGAAAATGGCAACTCATTTCAGTACTCTTGCCTGGAGAATTCCATGGACAGAGGAGCCTGGCAAGCTTTAGCCCATGAGGCCAAATGAGTCAGACATGACTTAGTAACTAAGTGAAACTCTTTGCTACCCCAGAAACTATAGAGTCCATGGAGTTCTCCAGGCCACAGCACTGGAGTGCATAACCTTTCCCTTCTCCAGGGTATCTTCCCACCATTACCGTAATTCATTCATTTAACAAATTCCTAAAAAGCACCTACAAATCCCTGGGCAATTATCATATTGTGCTCTGAGTATATATCTACATGTCAGTTTCCAGCATAGCAACCAGGTTTTAGTCAGCTTGCAAGTAACACAATTGCCTGGCAGGCAGTAGGCACTAAGTGCATGGAGAAATTAAAGAATTACACGATATATATTGGCAGGTATTTTGCTTCTCTCACTCCTTCATTCTCTTCTCTCCATATGAATCAGAAACAACCAAAAAATATATTTACTCTTTGCATTAATACATCCAAATCACTTTGAAACACCAAATTTCAGGCATTAAACATCGTGGGTATAACAGTTCTATCTTATAGAGTCATACCTACACATTGCTCAGAACAGTGCTTGGTACACGTAAAGTATATAAAAGTCACTAGATATTTTCATAATACAAAAAAGAACAACAGAACACAATAGTCTCTGTTTTCAAATAGTTAACAGTCATAAGCGAATTAATGCAAAATTTGAAAAGTCATTCAATGTCATCCACTGAAGCTCTAGCACTGTCCATGGTGAAAGTGAAAGTCACTCAGTCGTGTCTGACTCTTTGTGACCCCATGGACTTAGTCCATGGAACTCTCCAGGCCAGAATACTGGAGTGGATAGCTTTTCCCTTCTCCAGGGGATCTTCCCAACCCAGGGATCGAACCCAGGTCTCCCTCATTGCAGGCAGATTCTTTACCAACTGAGCCACAAGGGAAGCCCATGGTACTAGTGATTCAAAGATGAAAAGATCAGTTTTTGCCTTCAAGAGGTTCCCAGTCTCCCCTACTCAGAAATCTTCACTGTCTCTTCACAACCTACAGTTTACTTGGAATGCAATGTAAGCAAACTGGATGGAACACTTGCTTGCAAGCTTATGTTACACAAGTCTCATGTATAAAACTATCAACTGCTGTCTAAATCTGCCCCACAGTTATAAGCTTCTTCTTGGGTACTGTTCATGCTATGTTTTCTGCCTTGAATATCACTCTATCTCTAGCAATTTAAATCTTTAAATCCTGAATAAAATGCAACTTGAAGGTTTATATAATGATTTGATATTCTCTCTCCTTTCTCTGAACCACGTGTCACATGTGTACATCTCCCTGCTGCTGCTGCTAAGTCGTGTCAGTCGTGTCCAACTCTGTGCGACCCCATAGACAGCAGCCCACCAGGCTCCCCCGTCATCCTGATTTGCATTATGGCGATTTGTTCTCCCTACTTGACCTTATTTCTTTGTGTTTTATTTATTTCTGCAACCTCTAGGAGTTCTACATAGTGCCTTGAATGCTGTATCAGTCAATACATATTTTTTAAATAAATAAGCTGAATTTTCTTTCTGGAGTGACTTTCTGGACAGGTTCAGTTCATCAGCTCAGTTCAGTCACTCAGTCGTGTTCAGCTCTTTGTGACTCCATGAACCACAGCACGCCAGGCCTCCCTGTCCATCACCAACTCCCAGAGTTCACCCAACCCATGTCCATTGAGTTGGTGATGCCATCCAACCAATCTCATCCTCTGTCATCCCCTTCTCCTCTCACCTTTAACCTTTCCCAGCATCAGAGTCTTTTCAAATGAATCAGCTCTTCACACATCAAACCTTTCAAACAACTTGATAAAAACTAGTTACAGCAAATCCAGTTAGTCTTATATACTGTCATATGGCCTTGAGTCCATCAATGTAGAACTACCAAAATGTTGAGAGATGAGGGAGAACGATGGAGAACAATTAAACTTACTTGGGCATCTACTGTATGCCAGGCATATTACTCTATATTTTACTCTGAATAACCTGTTTTCACAGATAAAATATGTAAAAGGGAGGTTAATAAACTATCCCAAATCACATAGCTATTAAGATGTAAGGCAGCAAATGACAACCAGGTCTATGTGATTCAAAACCAATGTGTTTTGGGTTGATTGATTATTTGTTGGTCTCCTTCTCTTTTTTCTCCTTAAACACAAGGCCTGCCTTCAAAAATGTTGATGTGGACACTTGAATCAATATGCTATACAGAAAATTATTGGATCATTTAGGAATCACTCCAAAAGATAAAAATTAGTGAACATTGTTGATTATTCTCCACTTCAAATCTCAGTTTTATTTTAATTAAATGGAACCATCATTTTCATGTCTACTGCTTTTGACACAATGCACTTATAACTGGGAGATATACAGATGTGGAAGGGAAATATTTTTGCTGGAACCATTGTTGATTCATCTAATATTAGCCCATGAATATCTTTTCTTTTGTTATCCCAATCAAAATAAATTTTAACAAAGTAAAGAACAGTCAGAGAGGAAGTAATAAAACACTGATCATAACCT
The DNA here is from genome assembly GCA_006410675.1 of Oreotragus oreotragus. Lineage (NCBI taxonomy): Eukaryota > Metazoa > Chordata > Mammalia > Artiodactyla > Bovidae > Oreotragus > Oreotragus oreotragus. The sequence goes on along the minus strand of SJYX01014871.1, from coordinate 22,499 downwards.
AATTTATCAGCACAAAAGAAACAATTTAAAGTATACTTTGAAATGTTACAGCCTGAACTATAAAATACACATTTATTCCTTTTCCCTAAAACACCTAAGTGATATAGTACATGTACTGTGACAATAACATAAAATAAGAAGCATCTAGTCCATTTTCTTTTCCTAAGTGGCATGATTTCTAGTAACTCCTCTCTGTTGATCTTCAGAAATATTTCCTGCATAGAAGAGCATTATATACTCTGCTGATCATTACAGAATATTTTTTAAAGACAAATTTGAGATGAAGAAAGTACAAAGAATATGTACATAGAAAAAGCCAGGTAAAATCTCAGCACCTACAGGAAATCCATTATGCTAGAGCAAATAATGCACAGTTAGAGCTCAAAAAATCCCTAATACCAACACTCTCCCTTACCACACCAAGCATTGGGATTTAAGATTGTGGTATTAAGCATCCTTCAGGCACAGCTTGGCACACCAGAAATGAAATTGTTTTCTGAGTTTCTACCTGGGGTTATTGTATACCTCTTGATGCAAAAAAGCATGAAGCTAGCTTAAAGTGTCAAGTGAGAAATATATGAGTGTTGAGTCTGTGTACTTTAAACTTACTCCATAAATCCCTTAGAATCCAGTATGTTTTAAAAGTAATAGAGGTTAAACAGGAAGCTGTTACATTTTATTCAATAGGTGACTCAAAATTTCTGTGGCTTCCAGTAAGACAGATGTTCTCTGACTCCTTCAAAAGTTCTAAAATAAAGGAAAAGGAAGATGTAGACAACTGTCATGTGGAACGAACATGTGAAGCAGTAAAGTTATTAAAATATGGGAGATAAATTATCATCAAGACGTCGGGAAAAGAGCAGAAGAGCAACATGTAATACAACAAAAATATGCAATAAACATAAATATTTTGTTTGTAAATTAGGACATGCATAGTATACAAATATATACAACAAACATGCAAACATTTTCTTCTTGTATTAGGACATGCATACCTTGTTCTCTGATTTGCCAAGTCCTTCACCTGATTCTGGCATATAAGGGATCCCCAGTAAAGATTTTTTTTTAATGAATTGTGTCACACAATCTAGAATTCTGGGCACTATTTCTAGGTTATTCTCAAATTTGTATACCACAAGTTATATAAATAAAATAAAGCAATACATTTTTATGTTTTTCAAGTGAATTTTTTAGCCTAACCTATTTGGAATCTGCATGACAGGATAATGATAGCTTCAAAAGATTTTCTTACTTAACAAACTGATCCAAAGAGGAATCCTCTTCCAAAGACCTGTTTCCAAGTGGAGGGAAACATAACAATGATGTATTCCATGCCATGTATTTTGTATGTATTATTGCTTTTAACCATTCATTTTTTTTTCTATCAATATAAACTAGCTATTATCATTCTCCATTTCATAGAGAAGGGAACGGAGGCTTACAGAAGTTAAATAACTTGCCCAAGGTAAAAAAGCAGTAAATGTGACTACTGAGCTTTAAACACTGTGTGTGGATGCAACACTTTGGATCTTATACCATCATAACAGAGACTATAGAAAGGACAGCTTGTTAGACAAAACAAAGCTACTTTAAGAGAAACTGCTCCTTAGACAAGTGTTAACCAAAGATTACTTTTCTTGATATCTTCTCTATTTTAAAGCAGCAATATGTTTACAGTATTTATAAGTGTTACCAAAATTGATAAGTATATAAAGAAATTTACATTGTACTCATTAGGAAGTACAAATTAGATCTTTTCCAGTTTTCCCATTGCTTTTTATTCAAGGATATGTGGAAGACTCTATTTTCCAAATGAAGCCATGCATGTGTAGGTAGGTAAGTACATAGAGCTATCCCATCTAACCTGCTCTTCTGACCATGTTATATTAACACATCTTCCTCAGGAGCTGAGGTCTATTTTACTTCTCTTAAACCTTAAACTGTGGAATTTTGTAACATTTTTTACTAATAGAATGTGGTAGAAACCTATGAAATCTCCAAGGTAGATAAAAAAGGCAATATGTTCTCCTTCTTACTCTCACAGAATGCTTGCCTTAGAAACTAACCACCTATTATTAAAAAAAAAAAAAAAAACCACACAACAAATAAATAAACAAAAAAACCCAATCCATATGAAGAAGTCTCATGCAAGTGTGTCAAGCAGCATTTTTACCCAAGCTTCCAGCCAACAGCCAACATCAACAATTAAACCTAGGATGCAGGTCCTTTCAGATGAATCCAGTATCATACCTTTGATTCTTACAACTCATACTCTAGATATCATAGATGAGAGACAAGACATAATTTAGTGACTAAACCACTAAACCACCATCAAAGTGGGAATAACAGTAGTAACTATAGTTATTACAATAGTAACAATATTTAATCCCTCAATACTGATCCTTCTATCACAGCCAACAGTTCAGTTCAGTAGCTCAGTCATGTCCGACTCTTTGTGACCCCATGAATTGCAGCACACCAGGACTCCTTGTCCATCTCTGACTCCCGGAGTTCACTCAGACTCACGTCCATCGAGTCAGTGATGACATCCAGCCATCTCATCCTCTGTCGTCCCCTTTTCCTCCTGCCCCCAATCCCTCCCAGCATCAGAGTCTTTTCCAATGAGTCAAATCTTTGCGTGAGGTGACCAAAGTACTGGAGTTTCAGCTTTAGCATCATTCCTTCCAAAGAAATCCCACAGCTGATCTTCTTCAGAATGAACTGGTTGGATCTCTTTGCAGTCCAAGGGACTCTCAAGAGTCCTCTCCAACACCACGGTTCAAAAGAATCAATTCTTCAGCACTCAGCTTTCTTCACAGTTCAACTTTCACATCCATACACAACCACTGGAAAAACCATAACCTTAACTAGACGGACCTTTGTTGGCAAAGTAATGTCTCTGCTTTTAAATCACTTTTATCTCAAAAATCCTTATTTTTAAAGTGCCACACAGCTTTGGAGGGTAAAACAATTAATCTGAGAAGACTTAATAACATAGGAATGCTTTTGTATATAAGACACACACCATATATGATATCTATATATTTGTGTTTCAGTTACTCAGTCATGTCTGAACTTTGCAACCCTATGGACTGCAGCTTGACAGGATTCCCTGTCCTTCATCAACTACTGGAGCTTGCTCAAACTCATGTACATTGAGTCGGTAATGCCATCCAAACTTCATGTCCTCTGTTGTCTCCTTCTTATCCTGCCTTCAGTCTTTTCCAGCATCAGGGTCTTCACCAATGAGTCAGCTCTTTGCATCAGTTTTGTTCAGTTCAGTCACTCAGTCGTGTCCAACTCTTTAGCATGCTAGGCTTCCCTGTCTATCACCAACTCTCGGAGTTTACTCAAACTCATGTCCATTGAGTTGGTGATGCCATGCAACCATCTCATTCTCTGTCATCCCCTTGTCCTCCCACCTTCAATCTTTTCTACCATCAGAGTCTTTTCAAATGAGTCAGTTCTTTGCATCAGGCGGCCAAAATATTGGAGTTTCAGCTTAAACATAAGTCCTTCCAATGAACACTCAGGACTGATCTCCTTTAGGATGGACTTGTTGGGTCTCCTTGATGTCCAAGGGACTCTCAAGAATATTCTCCAACACCACAGTTCAAAAGCATCAATTTTTCTTTATGATCCAACTTTCACATCCATACATAACTACTGGAAAAACCATAGCTGTGACCAGAAGGATCTTGACTAGGTTGGTCGTAGCTTTTCTTCTATGGAGCAAACGTCTTTTAATTTCATGGCTACAGTCACATCTGCAGTGATTTTGGAGCCCAATAATATAAAGTCTGTTACTGTTTCACTGTTTCCCCATGTATTAGCCATGGAGTGATGGGACCAGATGCAATGGTCTTCATTTTTTAAATGTTGAGTTTTAAGCCAGGTTTTTCACTCTTCTCTTTCAATTTCATCAAAAGGTTCTTTAGTTCCTCTTCGATTTCTGCCACAAGGGTGATGTCCTCTGTATATGTAAGGTTATTGATATTTCTTCTGTCAACATTGATTCCATCTTGTGCTTCATCCAGCACAGCATTTCCCATGATGTACTCTACATATAAGTTAAATAAGCAGGGTGACAATATACAGCCGTGATGAATTCCTTTCCCAATTTGGAACCAGTCTGTTGTTCCATATCTGGTTCTAACTGCTGCTTCTTTACCTGATACAGGTATCTGAGGAGGCAGGTAAAATGGTCTGGTATTCTCATCACTTTAAGAATTTTTCACAGTTCGTTGTGATCAACACAGTCAAGGTCACTGGAAAAGGTCTGTTTTCATTTCAATCCCAAAGAAAGGTAATGCCAAAGAATGTTCAAACTACTGGACATTGCACTTATCTCACATACTAGCAAATTCTTGCTCAAAACAGTTTGAAAACTGTGAACTTCCAGATATTCAAGCTGGATCTAGAAAAGACAGAGGAACCAGAGATCAAATTACCAATATCTGTTGAATCATCAAAAAAGCAAGAGAGTTCCAGGAAAATATCTACTTCTGCTTTATTAACTATACCAAAGCCTTTGACTGTGTGGATCACAACAAACTGTGGAAAATTCTTCAAAGAGACGGGAATACCAGACAACCTTACCTCCCTCACAAGAAATCTATACACAGGTCAAGAAGTAACAGTTAGAACTGGACATTGTACAGCAGACTGGTTCCAAATAGGAAAAGGAGTACATCAAGGCTGCATATTGTCACCCTGCTTATTTAACTTGCATGCAGAGTACATCGAGAAATGCTGGGTTGGATGAATCACAAGCTGGAATCAAGATTGCCAGGAGAAATATCAATTATCTCAGATATGCAGATGACATCACCCTTATGGCAGAAAGTGAAGAGGAACTAAAAAGCCTCTTGATGAAAGTGAAAGAGGAGAGTGAAAAAGCTGGCTTAAAGCTCAACATTCAAAAAATGAAGATCATGGCATTGGGTCCCATCATTTCATGGCAAATAGGTGTGGAAACAGTGTCCGACTTTATTTTGGGGGGCTCCAAAATCACTGCAGATGGTGACTGCAGCCATGAAATTAAAGGACGGTTGCTCCTTGGAAGAAAAGCTATGACTGTTCTAGACAGCATATTAAAAAGCAGAGACTTTTTTTTGCCAACAAAGGTCCATCTAGTCAAAGCTATGGTTTTTCCAGTTGACATGTATGCATATGAGACTTGGACCATAAAGAAACCTGAGCACTAAAGAATTGATGCTTTTGAACTGTGGTTTTGGGAGAAGACTCTTAAGAGTCCCTTGGACTGCAAGGAGATGCAACCAGTCCATCCTAAAGGAAATCAGTTCTGAATATTCATTGGAAGGAATGATGCTAAAGCTGAAA
>SJYX01014871.1:0-17081 GCA_006410675.1 Oreotragus oreotragus | reverse complement strand
GGATGCAACCAGTCCATCCTAAAGGAAATCAGTTCTGAATATTCATTGGAAGGAATGATGCTAAAGCTGAAATTTCAATACATTGGCCACCTGATGGGAAGAACTGACTCATTGGAAAAGACCCTGATGCTGGGAAAGGTTGAGGGAGGGAGGTGATGGGGACAATAGAGGATGAGATGGTTGGATGGCATCACTTACTCAATGGACATGAGTTTGAATAAGCTCTGGGAATTGGTGATGGATGGGGAAACCTCGTATGCTGCAGTCCATGGGGTTGCAGAGTCAGACATGACTGAGCAACTGAACTGAACTTAACACAGTCAAAAGCTTTAGTGTAGTCAATTAAGGAGAAGTAGATATTTTTCTGGAATTATCTGTTTTTTTTCTATGATCCAATAGGTGTTGGCAATTTGATCCCTGGTTCTTCTGCCTTTTCTAAATCCAGCTTGAGCATCTGGAATTTCTCAATTCACATACTATTGAAGCCCAGTTTGGAGAATTTTGAGCATTACATTACTAGTGAGTGAGATGAGTGCAATTGTGTGGTAGCTTGAATATTCTTTGGCATTGACTTTTTTGGGGATTGCAATGAAAACTGACCTTTTCCACTACTGTGGCCACTGCTGAATTTTCCAAATGTGAAAACTGGCATATTGCATGCAGCACTTTCACAGCATCATCTTTTTGGATTTGAAATAGTTCAGCTGGAATTCCATCACCTCTACTAGCTTTGCTCATAGTGATATTCCCTAAGGCCTGCTTGACTTCACACTCCAGGATGTCTGGCTCTAGGTCAGTGATCACACCATCATGGTTATCCAGGTCATTAACATCTCTTTTGTATAGTTATTCTGTTTATCTTTTCCACCTCTTCTTAATATCCTCTGTTTCTGTTAGGTAGATACATTTTCTCTCTTTAATTGTGCCCATCTTTACATGAAATATTCCCTTAGCATCTTTAATTTTCTTAAAGAGATTTCTATTTTTTCCCATTCTATTGTTTTCCTCTACCTATTTGCATTGATCACTTGAGAAGGCTTTCTTATCTCTCCTTGCTATTCTTTGGAACACTGCATCCAGATGGGTATAATTTATCTTTTCTCTATTGCCTTTTGCTTCTCTTCTTTTCTCAGCTGTTTGTAAGGCCTCCTCAAACAACAGTTTTGCCTTTTTGCATTTCTTTTTCCTGTTGATGAATTTGATCATTGCCTCCTGTACAATACTACAAATTTCCATCCTTAGTTCTTCAGGCACTTTGTCAGTCAGATCTAATCTCCTGAATCTGTTTGTCACTGCCACTGTATAATCGTAAGGGATTCAATTTAAGTCATACCTTAATGTCCTAGTGGTTTTCCCTACTTTCTTCAATTTAAGTCTGAATTTTACAATAATGAGTTCATGATCATATATATATATGTATATATTCATATATATGAATATATATTTTTTTCTATGTATTAGCCTCTGCTGCTGCTGCTAAGTTGTTTCAGTTGTGTCCGACTCTGTGTGACCCCATAGATGGCAGCCCACCAGGCTCCTCTGTCCCTGGGATTCTCCAGGCAAGAACGCTGGAGTGGGTTGCCACTTCCTTCTCCAACACATACATGCATGCTAATTGCTTCAGTCATATCTGACTCTGTGTGACCCTATGGACAACAGCCCGCCAGGCTCCTCTGTCCACAGGATTCTCTAGGCAAGAATGCTGGAGTGGGTTGCTATTTCCTTCTCCAGCTTTAGTCTCTATGTATATATATTAACATATATATGTATCTGTATATGTATGTTTTTGTGGTATATGTTTCTGTGAAATTCTGGGCTAAAACATATATGTGTGTGGGGGGGTGCTAATTATAATCATAAACCATAAGGATAGAGTGAATGGAAGAGGAGGAATATAGTAGCTATGAAAACGCACCTCTCAGATCTTCTACTGTGGGTAGCATAAATGACCAACAGCTCATCTATTTTACTCTGATATATACCACTGCATNATATGTGTGTGGGGGGGTGCTAATTATAATCATAAACCATAAGGATAGAGTGAATGGAAGAGGAGGAATATAGTAGCTATGAAAACGCACCTCTCAGATCTTCTACTGTGGGTAGCATAAATGACCAACAGCTCATCTATTTTACTCTGATATATACCACTGCATTTACACTGAGGCCACATTTCCCGTAAGCTGCTCCTGGCCAAGGAGTAAGCTTTGTAGGAATACTGACAGGTCATGTCCTGGGAGATGTGGACTTCCTTGAGAGGTGACTTCAGCTTGATCAATTTCATCAGCTTCACTGAATTCTCTGAGTTGTATTGCTACCTAAAACTCCTCCACTCAATTTTTCTTCCTTTCCTCACTCCTTCAAAATATCAAAACTGCAAACTGGTCTGACAGATCTCCCAGCCTCCATCAGGTCTCTCTCTTGCTTTCTCCTCACAGGCATTTCCTATGAGGAGTAATATTTCTGACTTATCCAAACAATCTTAGTGTCTGCCTTTTGCTACTGGTGCTGCTAAGTCGCTTCAGTCGTATCTGACTCTGTGCGACCCCAGAGACGGCAGCCCACCAGGTTCCTCCATCCCTGGGATTCTCCAGGCAAGAGCACTGCAGTGGGTTGCCATTTCCTTCTCCAAAGCATGAAAGTGAAAAGTGAAAGGGAAGTCGCTCAGTCGTATCCGACTCTTTGCAGCCCCATGGACTGCAGCCTACCAGGCTCCTCTATCCATGGGATTTTCCTTGCAAGTGTACTGGAGTGGGGTGCCATCGCCTTCTCTGGTCTGCCTCTTAGATGACCTCAAACTAACACAGGATGAAAGAAAGAGTGGAAAACTCCAGAAAAAGAAAAGATTATAGTCTTAACTCAGTAAATTTAGCCTTAAGTTCTAAAAGCTAAAATCCTGCATAAAATGACAAAATATACAAGCTAATTCAGGACCCACACTCATTGAAATGTATGTAAGTTAGAGCCAGGGGGTAGGTATCAGAGAAGATAGTAGTTGTGCTGTAACTGAAGCAAGACCATTTAGACCAAAACAATCTAAATAAAGAAAATTTGTAACCAGGTTCCATCTCCACTACATACAACCAGAAGAATGTTCCTCAGTCTCCCCAGAAGAGAGCACGAGTGTCAGGCACTTAACTGAGAACAAGGAGGAGGAGATATTTTAGAACTAATCTTTATTTCACCTCCCCAAGGTTTTCCACACAGTTGAAAGAAGAAGATAGAGAGTGGAAAAAGACCAACAGACAGAGTGGAATAGATAAGTAGGCAGAGAGGGAAGGAAAGAAAGGAAAGAAGGAAGGAAGAAGGATGGATCACTTATCACTCTGAGATACTAGGTTTGGCAAATCCAGCAAATAAAAATGCAAGATGGGCCATAAAATAATTTTAAGTATAACAATGGTTTTTAGTATAATATGTTACATGCAATGTTTGGGACACACTTCTGTGAGAAATGTATTTATTATTTATCTGAAATTCAAATTTAATGGGGCATTCTGTACTGCAACCTGATGAGGTACACCACTGAAAAATTTCAAAACACCACAAATAAAGAGAAGGCCTTAAAGTTTTCCAGAAATAAATATATAAGAACTGGGTATAGGAATAGTGTCTCACTTTCTAAAAGCAACCACAAGAGATAAACAAAAATTGAGCCATGTGTTTGAAATTCTGTGGGAAAAAAATTATTTTCATCCTAGAGTTTTATGCCCTGACAAACTGAGTTAGGATATAAATTCTCAGACATGTGAGGTCTCAAAATATACCTCTAATAGCCATATGATATAAATTGAGCTTTGATCTAAATAAAATTGTGCTATTACCACATTGGGTAATCTGAGTAACTAAGAGAAACTGGGAGCAGCAGAAGACTCAAAGGGATAGAGTGCTACAAATTGTAATATTCAGCCCTTTTGAGGAATTCCAGTGGCTCTGCCTCTTGGTGTCCATTCCCTCAGATAACTCCCTTTTGCACTGGACCGATGTCTGTCTGTATGACCAATAGAACGGGATGAAAATTATAGTATGTCATGCACAAGATTAGGTTACAAAAGGTTACAGTATCCTTTTAACTCAAAAATACCTGTGCCTATGTGTATGCTCTGGGGGTAATCAGCTGCCATGCTTGAAGATACACAAAGTTTTGAGCATCCTTGAAAAGTCCCATGTGGCAAAGAATTGAAGCTTCTCTCCAACAACCGCCTGAATAAGCCTTCTAAGAATTTGATTGCCCAATCCCAAATGAAGCTTCAAATGATGCAGCCCCATTTAACAGCTCAATGGCACCTTCATGAGAGATGCTGAGCAAAACCAACCAGCTATATGGGCTCCTGGATGCCTGACTTCCAGAAACTGTGAGATAATACATGTTTGTTGTTTTAGGCTACTAAATTTGAGGGTAGTTCATTTTGAACTACTTTGTTGTTACTGTTAGTTGCTAAGTCATGTATAATCATAAGGGGACTTGATTTAGGTCATATCTGAATCAGTTCAGTTGCTCAGTCATGTCCAACTCTTTGCGAATGGTCTAGTGCTTTTCCCTACTTTCTCCAATTTAAGTCAGTTTTGCAATAAGGAGTTCATGATCTGAGCCACAGTCAGCTCCCAGTCCTACTTTTCTGACTGTACAAGCTTCTCCATCTTTGGCTGCAGTGAATACAATTAATCTAATTTCAGTACTTTCGGTGATGTCCATGTGTAGAGTCATCTCTTCTGTTGTTGGAAGAGGGTGTTTGCTATGACCTGTGTGTTCTCTTGGCAAAATTCTGTTAGCCTTTGCCCTGTTTCATTTTTTACTCCAAGACCAAACTTGCCTGTTACTCCAGGTATCTCTTGACTTCCTACTTTTGCATTCCAGTCCCCTGTGATGAAAAGGACATATTTTTTTGGTGTTAGTTATAGATCTTGTAGGTCATCATAGAGCCATTCAACTTCAGCTTCTTCAGCATTAGTGGTTGGGTCATAGACTTGGCTTACTGTGATATTGAATAGTGGTTTTCTTTGGAAACAAATAGAGATCATTCTGTCATTTTTGAGATTGCACCCCCCAAGTACTGCATTTTGGACCTTTGTTGATACGACTATAGTCATCTGCAAGAAAAATAAATGCAAAAAGGGAAAATGGTTGTCTGAGGAGGCCTTACAAATAACTGAGAAGATAAGAGAAGCAAAAGGTAAAGGAGAAAAGGAAAGATATGCCCATCTGAATGCAGTTCCAAAGAATAGCAAGGAGAGATAAGAAAGCCTTTCTAAGTGATCAATGCAAATATAGAGGAAAACAATGCAATGGGAAGACTAGAGATGTCTTCAAGAAAATTAGAGATACCAAGGGAACATTTCATGCAAAGATGGGCACAATAAAGGGCAGAAATTATATGTATATAACAAAAGCAAAAGATATTAACAAGAGATAGCAAGAATACACAGAAGAACTATTCAAAAAAAAAAGATCTTCATGACCCAGATAAACACGATTGTGTGATCACTCACCCAGAGCCAGACATCCTGGAACACAAAGTCAAGTGGGCCTTAAGAAGCATCACTATGAACAAAGCTAGTGGAAGTGATGGAATTCCAGTTGAGCTATTTCAAATCCTAAATGATGATGCTGTGAAAGTGCTGCACTCAATATGCCAGCAAATTTGGAAAACTCAGCAGAGGCCACGGGACTGGAAAGGGTTAGTTTTCATTCCAATCCCAAAGAAAAGTAATGTCAAAGAATGCTCAAACTACCACACAATTGCACTCATCTCACACGCTAGCAACGTAATGCTCAAAATTCTCCAAACTGGGCTTCAACAGTACATGAACTGAGAGATTCCAGATGCTCAAGCTGGATTTAGAAAAAGCAAAGGAGCCAGAAATCAAATTGCCAACATCTGTTGAATCATCGAAAAGGCAAGAGAGTTCCAGAAAAACATCTACTTCTGCTTTATTGACAGGCCAAAGCCCTTAACTGTGTGGATGGCAACAAACTATGGAAACTTCTTCAAGAGATGGGGATACCCCTTACCTGCCTCCTGAGAAATCTACATGCAGGTCTAGAAGGAATAGTTAGAACCACACATGGAACAACGACTGGTTCAAAACTGTGAAAGGAGTACGTCAAGGCTGTATATTGAAGCCTGTTTATGCAGAGAACTTCATATGAAATGCTGTGCTGGATAAAACACAAGCTGGAATCAAAACTGCTTGGAGAAATATCAATACCCTTAGATACTCAGATAACACCACCTTGTGGCAGAAAGTGAAGAGGAACTAAAGAGCCTCTTGATGAAAGTTAAAGAGGAAAGTGAAAAAGCTGGCTTAAACTCAACTCTCAAAAAACAAAGATCATGGCATTTGGCCCCATCACTTCATGCCAAATAGATGGAGAAAGAGCAGCAGACATTCTTGGGCTCCCAAATCATTGCAGATGGTGACTGCAGCCATGAAATTAAAAGATGCTTGCCCCTTGGAAGAAAAACTGTGACAAACCTAGACAGCATATTAAAAAGCAGAGACATTACTTTGCCAACAAAGGTCCATCTAGTCAAGGCTATGGTTTTTCCAGTAGTCATGTATGGATGTGAGAGTTGGACCATAAAGAAAGCTGAGTGCCAAAGAAAGCTGATGCTTTTAAATTGTGGTGTTGGAGCAGACTCTTGAGAGTCCCCTGGACCACAAGGAGACCAAACCTTTAGATCAATCCTAAAGGTAATCAGTCCTGAGTATTCACTGAAAGGACTGATGCTGAAGCGGAAACTCCAATACTTTGGCCACCTGATGTGAAGAGCTTACTCATTGGAAAAGAACCTGATGCTGGGCAAGATTGAAGGCAGGAAGAGAAGGGGACAACAGAGGATGAGATGGTTGGAGGGCACCACCAACTCAAGTGGACATGAGTCTGAGCAAGCTCCAGGAGCTAGTGATGGATAGGGAAGCCTGGCATGCTGCAGTCCATGTGGTCGCAAAAAGTCAGACACAACTGAGTGACTGAACTGAAGCCATGTCCTGCTGTTTGTGACCCCATGGACTCTAACATGCCAGTCTCCTCTGTCCTCTACTATCTCCTGGGGTTTGGTCAAATTCATGCCCATTGAGTTAGTGATGCTACCTAACCATATGCCTAATAAAAAACATAACAATGCAAAATCTTAACTTCTCAAAATATAAACACAGAAAGAGTAGTTCTATTTTTTTAAATTTTTTGTTTAAAAAATATTCAAGGAAATATCTAAATGATTACAAAATAGTTTTATCTGTAGAGAAGGACTCTAGATTTGTGAAAGGAAAAAGGCAGATGATTATAATTTTTTATTATAATTCTTTTTTATCACCCATCATTATAACTTTTTAATATTATTTGAATTTTTTAAAATAAATAATATGTGTTACAATAGTACACAGATGTTCATATGTAAAGAAAATGTAGCTGTTCGATGATTTTGTTTAAATATTTAATATGGATAAATTTTGTTAGCTCTTCCACACACATACACATTGAAAAAACAAAGTAGACATAATCATATCTTATTTATAGCTGTATATACAACAAAATTAGGTGTTCGATAGATTCTTATTGTTATTGTTTAGTTGCTAAATCATGTCCAACTCTTTTGTGATCCCGTGGATTGTAGCCCACCAGGCCTTTCTGTCTAAGGGATTTCTAGGCAAAAAATACTGGAGTGGCTTGCCATTTCCTTCTCCGGGGGATCTCCCTGACCCAGGGATCAAACCCATCTCTTACATTTTAGACAGATTCTTGAACACAGAGCCACCTTTTTAATAGTTGTTNGAGGAAAGTGAAAAAGCTGGCTTAAACTCAACTCTCAAAAAACAAAGATCATGGCATTTGGCCCCATCACTTCATGCCAAATAGATGGAGAAAGAGCAGCAGACATTCTTGGGCTCCCAAATCATTGCAGATGGTGACTGCAGCCATGAAATTAAAAGATGCTTGCTCCTTGGAAGAAAAACTGTGACAAACCTAGACAGCATATTAAAAAGCAGAGACATTACTTTGCCAACAAAGGTCCATCTAGTCAAGGCTATGGTTTTTCCAGTAGTCATGTATGGATGTGAGAGTTGGACCATAAAGAAAGCTGAGTGCCAAAGAAAGCTGATGCTTTTAAATTGTGGTGTTGGAGCAGACTCTTGAGAGTCCCCTGGACCACAAGGAGACCAAACCTTTAGATCAATCCTAAAGGTAATCAGTCCTGAGTATTCACTGAAAGGACTGATGCTGAAGCGGAAACTCCAATACTTTGGCCACCTGATGTGAAGAGCTTACTCATTGGAAAAGAACCTGATGCTGGGCAAGATTGAAGGCAGGAAGAGAAGGGGACAACAGAGGATGAGATGGTTGGAGGGCACCACCAACTCAAGTGGACATGAGTCTGAGCAAGCTCCAGGAGCTAGTGATGGATAGGGAAGCCTGGCATGCTGCAGTCCATGTGGTCGCAAAAAGTCAGACACAACTGAGTGACTGAACTGAAGCCATGTCCTGCTGTTTGTGACCCCATGGACTCTAACATGCCAGTCTCCTCTGTCCTCTACTATCTCCTGGGGTTTGGTCAAATTCATGCCCATTGAGTTAGTGATGCTACCTAACCATATGCCTAATAAAAAACATAACAATGCAAAATCTTAACTTCTCAAAATATAAACACAGAAAGAGTAGTTCTATTTTTTTAAATTTTTTGTTTAAAAAATATTCAAGGAAATATCTAAATGATTACAAAATAGTTTTATCTGTAGAGAAGGACTCTAGATTTGTGAAAGGAAAAAGGCAGATGATTATAATTTTTTATTATAATTCTTTTTTATCACCCATCATTATAACTTTTTAATATTATTTGAATTTTTTAAAATAAATAATATGTGTTACAATAGTACACAGATGTTCATATGTAAAGAAAATGTAGCTGTTCGATGATTTTGTTTAAATATTTAATATGGATAAATTTTGTTAGCTCTTCCACACACATACACATTGAAAAAACAAAGTAGACATAATCATATCTTATTTATAGCTGTATATACAACAAAATTAGGTGTTCGATAGATTCTTATTGTTATTGTTTAGTTGCTAAATCATGTCCAACTCTTTTGTGATCCCGTGGATTGTAGCCCACCAGGCCTTTCTGTCTAAGGGATTTCTAGGCAAAAAATACTGGAGTGGCTTGCCATTTCCTTCTCCGGGGGATCTCCCTGACCCAGGGATCAAACCCATCTCTTACATTTTAGACAGATTCTTGAACACAGAGCCACCTTTTTAATAGTTGTTTTTTTTTTTTATGTTAATACTATTATTTTTCATTGTGCAAAATGCTTAACATCCCATCTAACTGGCTCCAAGAGAGAAGAAAATCAGTATTGAATTCTGAAAGAACAAAGTAGGGTAATTTTAAACATTTGTTTTAAAAAGATTGTCTCTGCATTATCCAGGCAATCTTTTTTTCTTTTCTAGTTTTTGATCACTTAGGTCACTTTTCCCCTCCATCAGCACAGATAATTTAGCTGAATTCATGTTTAGTTGAACCAGCAGTAGGGATCTAACAGAATGAGTTATTATCTTTCTTTCTTGGATCCTTTCCAAAACAATGTGTCTTCCTATTGAACACTGAAGCTCTGAGGCCAGTTTGGATACTGAAATAAAAATTCCGCATGTTATTTCAGAAATAATGCTTCTAATACTATTTCAGTATAAATAAAAACAACACGATTTCTAAGCACCCCAACTAGAACATCACATCCCAAGTCAGTTTATAGGCCAACTTCAGACAAGCAGCATATAGATACCAATTTCTCTGACATTTAATTAGCAAAAGATATGTTGACCAAGGCCATTGTTCAAAGATTTCTTAGTAAAATGCACATATCCCTAGAAAGCATAATACTTTAAGATAGCAATCCAAAGCCTAAAAATTATATGATTACTGCTGAAGGAAGAAGGCACTAATGGTAAAAGCACTGACTAGTACAGTGAAAGATGGATATAGAGCTAGCTGTAATCAGAAATCCATGGGGAAGAGAGATTTCCAAAACTGCAAATAAGCAAGCATGACACCATGTTGTATACCAATCAGGTAAATTTCTTAATATAGGCAAAGTGATTTTTCCCCCACAAAAGACCCTCTGTTGGAATTGTAAAGAATTCATTATGAGCTGGGAGACCAGGATTGACTGTGTGAAGACCTGTAATACAATACAAATACACACATCAATAGTATGCATTTGTTAAAAAGCCTCTCCCAATACCATGCAATTCTGGTTCACTCCCTCTACCATGCTCTACAGCACTTTCACCCAATAAATCCTAATCTTTAAAGTGCCGCACAGCTTTGAAATGTAAAGCCTATAATCTGAGAAAACTTCATAATTTGGAATGTCTGTGCTTTAGTTCTGCACAGGTTTTCTCAAGTGGAAGTTTACTGGTGGTCTGAGGCTCTGTAGATCTCCCACGATGCTATATGTTGCCTTTCCAGTTGTGTATGACAGATTGGCCATGTTTGTATATCTCTTCTCCCTTCAAAGGAACAATTAAAATGACCAGTCAGGGTCAGGAATATTTGTTATTTCTGGAATCTTTCTCCCTCACTTCTGCAGAATGCAATTACAAAATCACTGCAAGAGGCAGGAATAGAAAGTGAGAAACCACTGAGGACATTTTTTTTAAACATCAATCTATTACATTTGTTTGATTGTGTTTAAAAAGGAAATAAATACCTGAGAATCTACCACCCAAGGGAACAACTAGTATTTGGCATCAACTTAAGTCTAACAGTATAGTTTCCCCATGAGTTCAGTTCAGTCGCTCAGTCGTGTCCAACTCTTTGCAACTCCATGAATTGGAGCACACCAGGCCTCCCTGTCCATCAACTCCCAGAGTTCACCCAAACTCATGTCCATTGAGTCGGTGATGCCATCCAGCCATCTCATGCTCTGTTGTCCCCTTGCTAATTCTAATTTAAGACTAATGATGTTCTGTGTATAGAGAAGGGGAGGAAATAAAAGAGCTTTGGGTAAATTCAAGGAGCAGTTCTGGGTAGATTGTATAGAATAGGGCAAGCACACATAGCATAGCAGCTGAAAATCTGGGCCTGTGGCCTTGTCAGCAGGGTCCGGCTATATGAGCTCCAGGAAAGCACTTATCATTAAGTTCTTCTTTCTTTAGTGGAAAATCTACAAAGAACTGGGCTGCAATCAGTGGGATGATTTCTTTTCTTTTCCTTTATTTTAAAATAATTTTATGTATTTACTTATTTTTGGCTGCACTGGCTCTTCGTTGCTGTAGGAGTTTTCCTCTAGTTGCGGTAAGTGGGGGCCACTCTCTAGCTGTGGTGTACAGGTTTCTCATTGTTGTGGCTTTTTCTGTTGTAGAGCACAGACTGTAGTTCATGTGGGCTCAGGAGTTGTGGCTCCTGGGCTCTAGAGCACAGGCTCAATAGTTGTGGTGCACAGACTTAGCTGCTGTACAGCTGGTGAGATATTCCCAGACCAAGGATCAAACCTGTGTCTCCTGCATTGGCAGGCTGATTCTTTATCACTGAGCCACCAGAAGGGAAGCCCTTCTTTTCTTTTTACTGAGACACTGTACCTACAGTCTATTTGTCTCCTTTCATTCCCTTGAATATGAAATGCTCCTTCTCAGTGACTTCAGAAATACTGCGTCATCTCCCCAACCTAGTTCCAAATTCTTCCCTCTCACTCTTCCCTTTCTCATTATTACACCCTCCTCATCCATCATATCCCAGCTCAACAAGCACTTCCTAAAGAAAAGTTTCCCTACTTCAGTTCAGTTCAGTCACTCAGTCGTGTCTGACTCTTTGCATACCATGAATCGCAGCATGCCAAGCCTCCCTGTCCATCACCAAATCCCGGAGTTCACACAAACTCACGTCCATTGAGTCGGTGATGCCATCCAACCATCACATCCTCCATCATCCCCTTTTCCTCCTGCCCCCAATCCATCGCAGGATCAGTCTTTTCCAGTAAGTCAACTCTTTGCATGAGGTAGCCAAAGTACTGGAGTTTCAGCTTTAGTATCATTCTTTCCAAAGAAATCTCCTTTAGAATGGACTGGTTGGATCTCCTTGCAGACCAAGGGACTCTCAAGAGTCTTCTCCAACACCACAGTTCAAAAGCATCAATTCTTTGGCGCTCAGCTTTCTTCATGGTCCAACTCTCACATTCATACATGACCACTGGAAAAACCATAGCCTTGACTAGATGGACCTTTGTTGGCAAATAATGTCTTTGCTTTTCATTATACTATCTATGTTGGTCATAACTTTTCTTCCAAGGAGTAAGCATCTTTTAATTTCATGGCTGCAATCACCATCTGCAGTGATTTGGGAGCCCAAAAAAATAAAGTCTGACACTGTTTCCAGTGTTTCCCCATCTATTCCCATGAAGTGATGGGACCAGATACCATGATCTTCGTTTTCTGAATGTTGAGCCTTAAGCCAAATTTTTCACTCTCCTCTTTCACTTTCATCAAGAGGCTTTTTAGTTCCTCTTCACTTTCTGCCATAAGGGTGGTGCCATCTGCATATTTGAGGCTATTGATATTTCTCCTGACTTGCTCTTAGCTATATGTTCCCATAGCACTTTCTTCACCTTCACCACACTTAGTATATGCTGTTGCTGTTCAGTCACTAGGTCATATCCAACTCTTCGTGACCCCATGGACTGTAACATCCCAGGCTTTCTTGTCCCTCACCATTTCTCGGAGTTTGGTCAAATCCATGTCCATTGAGTTAGTGATGCTATCTAACCATCTCATCCTCTGCCTTCTCCTTTGACCTCCTTCAGTCTTTTCCAGCATCAGGGTCTTTTCCAATGAGTTGCAGGATTGCTAAAAATTGCATGCTTATGCCAACATAGATTTCAGTTGCTTTCAGCAAAGAGAAGATACTAATTAGTAGAATAATCTTTGTTTCCCAGTTTGAAAGATTACTGTGATTGCTTTCCTCTAGTGCCATGCTAGGCTTTAGTGGTTTTAGAGATTAATTGACAGCATGTGAAAGCCAACTAGCCAATTAAATGCTGCATGTCACCTACGTGCCCTAAAGAATATGTTCACATTGCTTAGGTAGCTAGGTCTGATGTGTTGCTTTATACTTGTTTTTCTCATTGCCATGTGTATCTTTAATATATCTTTTCTCCTTATGTAGACTGTGAGCCACATATCAGTACCTCCTCATAACTAATTTGTAATTTAACATATATTATCTACGTTTAGTAGTAAAAGTCTTAACAATACCAATTAAAATTTCTAGCACTCCAAAAAATGTTATATTTTTCATTTTATATATCAATTTCATGTCTAAATTTTATCTTCTGGCAAGTTTGAAAATGAAGATTAATCATATGAAACCTGCTTTTTCAGAGAGTTGTATGATGTGGGATAAAACACCTGGATCTTAAAGTGTTTTTATTTTTTTAACAGAAAAAATTTACAGAACTTTCTAGCCAAAAATTGGGAAATGTTGTTTTGAGTTTGGAGCATCTTTTTTTGCTACAGCTACCTTAAATCCTCTTACTGACTGTATATTATTTTTTGATGGTTATAGGAGCTGAAAAACATTTCCATTTCAGTTTGACTTATGGATAATGGTAAGCACTTGGGGGGTTGCCCCACGTGTTAGTCACTCAGTCGTGTCCAACTCTTTGCAGCCCTATGGACTTAGCCCACCAGACTTGCATTCTTCAGGCAAGAATACTGGAGTGAGTAGCCATTCGCTTCTCCAGGGGATCTTCCTAACCCAGGAATTGAACCCAGGTCTCCTACATTGCATGTGATTCTTTACTGTCTGAAACACCATGGAAGCCCATTTGCCCCCAAGCATGCTTTATTTTATTTTGTCTGCTTCATTTTTCTTTAGACCCTAATTCCTCAACTATTTTATTTGTTATCTTCTAATTAATTTGATCCTGGAAGCTGCTTAAATTTCTTTGGAGAAAAACTATGAAATGAAAATAAATGAATGTACAAATTAATTAATAGTAAATCCAAATAAAATTTTCTATAAGTAAATTATCTCATTCTATAGTAAAAATCACTGAAATACAGGAGAGAACTCATCTATTTCATGAATTCCACTTCCTTGAGCTTCCAATTTTCCCCAGGAGATACTTTAAGCTTTTAAAAAGGTCCCAGGACATGAAATAGTCATATGCAAATAACCAGTGAATAACCACTTGTAGCTGTTAATTTCAATATGTCAAAATATTAGATTTACATCTCTCTATGGATATCACCATTTTAAAAAGAGGAATGACATCCCTGATTTCATTCTATTAAGGCATTTAAAGTAAGCAGTCCCACACTGCTCTCTAATCACTTGACAAAGAAGAGGGTTTAGTTACGCAGTCACAGGCTGAAATCCCTTGTTTCTCTCAGTGAATGAATGGCACTGCAAAGAGAAATATTGGGCAGGCCAAGGACTGCCAACCATTGCAAATCTCTTTGAAAGACTTGCTATTTCTTCATGCAACAAAGAGAACTCTGTATTGAACTCCATGTCTCTGGTGGTTTTACCCGGCTACAACCCTTACTTGCCTTAAATCTTTCTGTTACATACTGTTTGCACTTGCTATTCATTCCCCCTGGAGCAATGTACCTTGGCTGATTGGAATGGCAAAGTCCTCTGTCTTGTTTCATAGAAGTAAATCATCTCCATATCATTATCCCAGTCACTGCCCCGTAGAAAGACTTCTGAAACAGGCCCATGGAACACAACAGGATAAAGGGTATATCCACTGGATTGTTAATGGGTATAAAGGAAAGAATATCTGGGCCCCAGCTAGTTCTACTTCTGGCATTAACTGGCCTTGACCTTTGAGGTCATGTTTGGCTTCTCTAAGTCTCAATTTCCTTACCTGTAAAGTAAAAGAAGTTAGTCTGTGGTACACGTCAAAAAAGGACAAAGTCAGAAAACTTTAATGTGTGTTAATTCTCCTAGTGATCCTATTAAAATGCAGTTCCTGATTCAGTTGATCGGAGATGGGGTCCAAGGTTCCGAATTTCTAGCAATCTGGGATGATGCTAATTTTGTTGAACTAGGAACTACATTTGAAGAGTTAGGGAGAGAATCACAAAAATTCTTTGACTTCATTAGAGTACCTAATTGAAAAGTAGCATATAAATAAATGAAAACTTCTTTCAATATTTATACTGAAATTTTCATTTACTGTGTTTTTAGGTGATACTTAGTTGAACTTAGATGAAAGCTATTCCTTTTTCTCTCCTTAATAGTCCTTTGCCCTCAAAAAAGAATAAAAATATTGTGTATTGAATAGCATGTGCCATGTGTTGACTCCTACTATGTCCTATGAACAATTAAACTGATAGAGTAATCACATGTCAAAACTTGAGTCAAACCTGTCTTCCAACAGTGATATTTCTTAGGACCTCGGACAAAAACAATGAACTAGGGAACTCCAACAAAGCTTCTTTCATTGAAACTCAGTTTGTATCATTGCTATGCTCTGAAGAACTAGACTAACCATCTTATTTAGAAACAAAGGGTTTACAAACATATCTAAAAGAAAACTTAGGGAAACTGAAATGCTCTAGTAGGCTATACACATTTAGGACTTAGAAATGCCCTTTCCAGGACTAACGCTGGTGATTAAAGAGGCAGGCCTATCCAGGGAACCTCCTGAGGCAGGAGGACCTCCCCCTACCTGCCAAGGTAAAGCAATTGGAGATTAATTCCCTATGGACTGAAACTCCAAGATGAGATTAGTAGGACAATTAAAGCAGGAGTCTGGACCCTGGCCAGACCACATTCCTCTCATTCCTGAAGTCAAGAGAACTCCCTGACAACACATGCACATAAAAGGCTCTTTGGAGGCCAGAGGGGAGTTATGTCAAGGGATGTTCCCTACCCATATGCCTTTTTGGTAATATCCACTTTGGTTAATGATGCATGTATACACATGGGGAGGTTCTGAGATATATCAAATATGGACTGTAAACGAGGCAAATAAAAGTGATTGGCCAAAGGAAACCCAGAAGAAATGCTCTATCAAAGAGATTCAAAATGCCATGAGAGCGTGACCAGGCACTCTCCTTCGGAATCTGCCCTTGTGTGTATCCACATGTACTATACTCTTTTTCCTCATAATAAATACTTGACTTGTTTCACTACTTTCCATCTTTGTGGGAATTCATTTCTGCAAAGCCAAAGGGCCAAGGCCCTTGTCACTGACCACTGGTCTAGTGCCTAGGATCTGATGCTTTCACTGCCACTACGTAGCCTCAATCTCCAGCTGGAAACTGAAGCCCTGCTCCAAGCCTTTGCAAACCATGGCTACTCAAGATCACTCCCAGTCTTCTTTGTGTAGTAGATTTTCATTCTAGAAGCAGATTCAAGGCCAAGTTTCCATTGCACTTGCATGTTTAGCTCTGACCCATTTAAATGACCACACAACTACTTTTTCTGTGTGTCATCAAAAACTTATTTCCAAGAGTATTATTTGGGGAAAAAAATATAGAACTCTTTATTCATAGTTCACTTAGTAAATTAACAGACTCAAATTAAAAGTCTATATATGTATAATGATTCCTAAGTTACTTTTAGCAAAAAATAAGGTATAACTATAAAAGAATGTCTGCTCTCTGAATGTCTGTGGTCCACTGGAGAAGGGAATGGCAAACCACTTCAGTATTCTTGCCTTGAGAACCCCATGAACAGTATGAAAAGGCAAAATGATAGGATACTAAAAGAGGTACTCCCCACAGTAGGTGCCCAATATGCTACTGGAGGTCAGTGGAGAAATAAATCCAGAAAGAATGAAGGGATGGAGCCAAAGAAAAAATAATACCCAGCTGTGGATGTGACTAGTGATAGAAGCAAGGTCCGATGCTATAAAGAGCAATATTGCATAGGAACCTGGAATGTCAGGTCTATGAATCAAGGCAAATTGGAAGTGGTTAAACAAGAGATGGCAAGAGTGAATGTCGACATTCTAGGAATCAGCAAACTAAAATGGACTGGAATGGGTGAATTTAACTCAGATGACCATTATATCTACTACTGCGGGCAGGAATCCCTCAGAAGAAATGGAGTAGCCATCATGGTCAACAA
>SJYX01014869.1:28194-50583 GCA_006410675.1 Oreotragus oreotragus | reverse complement strand
TGGCAGGCGGATTCTTTACCACTGAGCCAGCAGGGAAGCCTTCACATGCATTTTGAGAGGGCCTTTAAATTTAAGGGCCACTCACTGACAAATTTTGGCTGAAATCAAAATTTCCTTATTTCAAAGTATATTCTTACAGAAGTGGTAGTAGACCTCTTCAGTTCTGACTTTGTTTTGTAAAAACTGGTAATTATTTCATCACAATATATTGGTAGAGTTTTTATGGAATATTTAAGTAGGTAAGAAAAAGTCAAACAATATCAAATACATTTATCTTATTAAAAATAGTGTACATGATGGGAGATAGAATTATAATGAGACTAAATGCCTATAGGGTACTATAAAAATCGCCAGTCTATGTTCGATGCAGGATGCAGGATGCTTGGGGCTGGTGTATGGGGATGATCTGGAGGGATAATGTGGGGTGGGAGGTGGGAGGGGGGTTCATGTTTGGGAGTTCGTGTACACCCGTGGCAGATTCATGTCAATGTATGCCAAAACCAATAGAGTACTGTAAAGTAAAATAAAAAAAAAAGAAAGAAAGAAAGTAAATGGAAGATTAGGAAAAAAAAAATAGTGTACATGATGGGAGATAGAATTATAATGAGACTAAATGCCTATAGGGTACTATAAAAATTCATTTTTCTCTAGTTTTGTGTGAATGAAGGCATTTCCTGTTATCCAAAGAAATGTCATGAAATTAATAAAAATACACAGTCATTATTAAATCCAAAGTACTAACATGTCAAAGTAACTGAAATCAATGTTCTGAGGAAAAAAAAAATGTGTTTGGAGTTTAACATAGATTTTTACATTATAGGAAATCATCTCCCCCAGCCCCTGTCTATCTCACATACACACCAGATTAAATACCGCATATGGTGTACGGTGATTTCCTGGAGGAGGGCATCATAACCCACTCCAATATTCTAGTCTGGAGAATCCCTTGAACAGAGGAGCCTGGTTGGCTACTGTCCAAAGGGTCACAAAGAGTCAGACACGACTGAAGTCACTAAGCACCCACATGCCTGGTGTATGGTGCACTTTAAGGATAGGTTCTGGTCCATCAAAAACATGGCACACCCTGAAAATTATGTCACATGAAATGACCTTCGTTTAGGAAATTCATTCTCTAACAGTCTTCACCTCTTTTGTGCTTTGGTTCCAAGCCCTCTCTGCCCCTCAAGCCTTTGCCTGCAATTTACTCATGGCTTTGTTTCTAGTCTGAGGA
Source organism: Oreotragus oreotragus (assembly GCA_006410675.1). Lineage (NCBI taxonomy): Eukaryota > Metazoa > Chordata > Mammalia > Artiodactyla > Bovidae > Oreotragus > Oreotragus oreotragus. Next base: position 49,352 of record SJYX01014869.1, on the reverse strand, counting down.
TTGGCCTCCTGGGTTCTCTTGCCACTGGGCCCTCCTAATTGCAGCAGTTTTTGGACTCATAGCATTAGCTTGCCTCCTTTGGGGTCTTCTCCAGGGATTTAGCCTTCTCTTCCTTCTCCGTGCTCCATTTCCCCACATTCCCCAAACATATCTGTGTATTGGCCTCCAAGGCAGCTTTAAATGAGTGAGGTCCAGACCACTCCTGTTTTTGTTCCAAACTCAGAGAATGAATGAGAAAAATCATGCTTCCTTTATTTTTACCACCCTGCTTTGTTTTTCTTGATCACTGATGAAATGTGGTTGTCTAAGTGCAGATTTATTTCTAATAAAATGTGTGTGTATGTGTGTGTATGGTGTGTTTGAGTGTTTTGAAGAACCCAATTACAAAAATTGACTATTTCAAAGAGAGATATCATTCTTCCAGTCATCAGTTAGTTCCTTATCAGCTCTGAAAACCTACTTGTGCTGTATTTTGTCACTCAGTCATGTCCAACTCTTTGTGACCCCATTGACTGTACCCCCTCAAGCTCCTCTGTCTATGGGGATTCTTCAGGCAGCAAAAACTGGAGTGGGTTGCCATGCCTTCCTCCAGGGGATCTCTCCAACCCAGGGATCGAACCCACATCTCCTGCATTGCAGGTGGATTCTTTACTGTCTAAGCCACCAGGGAAGCCCATGAGTACTGGAGTGGGTAGCCTATCCTTTCTCCAGGAGATCTTCCTGACCCTGGAATCAAACCGGGGTTTCCTGCATTGCAGGTGTATTCTATACCATCAAACTGTTCAAATGTAAGTAGTAAAGCATTAATGCAAGGAAAATTGTAGAAATCTATCCAAACCAAAGTGTTTGCCCATTTTCAAAGACATAAGATTAACATAATCCTACATATATCTTGTGAAGCATATTGATTTTTTAATACTTGTTAAATACATCAGGGGAAATGGTATTTGCTTTGCAAAAGGGAACACCTATGTGTCAGTGGAAATGAAAATTCAAAATCATACAATTGACCACAGAGATACTGTAATGAAAGCTTTTCAACATTTTGAAAATGGTCTTCAACCAAAATCTATGCCAAAATGGAAAATGTGGAGCTGCTCTGATGGTGGTGGTGTGGTTGAATGGTGATTCAGTTGCTGCCTCCAACAGGCCGCTGAGTCACCCCTTCAGATTGCTGAATGCTCTTCTGATTTTGATTTGAAAACTATTCATTTTACAGAGAAGTACTTTTCATTTTACAGAGAAGTACTCTGAAGCATAGGGTTTTAAGTGATATTGTCAAAATCTTCCAGCTAATTTGTGATAGACAAATGACTCAAATCCTGTATTCTTGGAGAAGGAAATGGCAATCCACTCCAGTACTATTGCCTGGAAAATCCCATGAACAGAGGAGCTTGGCAGGCTACAGTCCATGGGGTCGCAAAGAGTCGGACCCGACTGAGCGACTTCACTTTCACTTTCACTGTATTCTTGACTCTTGCAGTAGAGCCTCTTCCATCAAGACTCATGGGCACTTACATGTCTACATATGGGTCATCATATAAAATACTGTGTAATTTTTGATTGCATATGAATTCAATGGAGAGTATTTTCAAGTTGTCTCTTAATTTCCAAGCAATTTGCCAACTCTTAATTTTTTTTTTAATTTTATTTTATTTTACTTTACAGTACTCTACTGGTTTTGGCATACATTGACATGAATCCGTCACGGATGTACACGAACTCCCAAACATGAACCTCCCTCCCTCCTCCCACCCCCAACTCTTAATTTTTAAACCATTTGAATAAATTCAAAGAGGTCTTGCTAATCAGATATTTGATCAAAAAATACTCCATGAGTTAAACAATCTCTTTTATTTAAATTAGTTCTGAATTAAATTATTTCATGAATGGCAAAGAAAATATAAATAGCTCAGAAGCATTTCTGCATTTTATCCAATGCCCAAAGTGGCTACTGGCTGGCAATTTTAAGCTATAAAGAATAAAGGCCACCCTATTTTAAGCTCTTTATCCATTTAGCTGTCTGAAATGATTTCACAGCTCAGGCAGGAAGGCTGGCTGGATAAACAGAACATTCACAAATAAGTTATGTAGAATCCAGTGTGGAAATTAAAGAAGCTAGGAGAATGGCCTTATAACAACTGTGGAATTTGAGTCAAAAATAAAAGTACTGCTGGTGATTCCCCATTGACTCAGGGAGTGGCCACCCAGCCCTGCAAGTTATTTCTTTGTGTTCTCTTTTTAGACATTTCTAGCTCTATTCCAAACAAGAAAATGTTGAATGCCTACATCAGGGCACTGAGTCCATCTTTTTAAAAAAGATGATTGAGCAGCTTCAGCTGCATACAACAAATCCTGTAAATTCTCTCTTCATTTTTATACGGTTATAAATATTTTCTAATTTTCCTTGTTATGGCTTCTTAGATACACCCATCATTTAAAAGTGGACATTTAATTTCCAGATACATGGGATTTTTAAAAGTATCTTTGATATTAATTTCTCATTTTGATATTAAGTTCTCATTTAAATGCTTTCTTCTCTGCAATCACCCTCTGTGTTTTTTCAGTGTTCTAACTTTATTGAGGCTTTCAGTGGCTAAGTTAACGATTTCTCTTTGTAGATGTTACTTTATACTTGAAAATACATGAGTTAGTTTCAAATATCTTTTGATACTGATTTCTAACATGATTCCACAGTGATAAGAGAACAGACTCTGTATGATTTCAATACCTTTGGACCTTGAAATTTTTGCATCTTGTTTTATGTCCCTAGATATGTTCCAGCATCTCCTAGTTTATTTATTTATTTATTTTCCTAGTTTATAGTCTATGGGAACTTGAGCAGAATTTGTATCCTACTGTTGTGTGAAAGTTGTATAAATATTAATTATGTTGAATTGATTCATGGTGCTACTCAGGTCTACTACATCCTACTTTTCTGTATATTCATTCTATTAATTTTTGAGTATTTGCTGTTGAAACTCCAACTAAAAATCTTAATTTATCTACTTAAAAAAATAATTGTAATATATAGTGAAACTATATATAACTTTGTTCTGAATTTTCCAAGTCTCCTGTAAATGTGTTATCATACTTTCATAATTTAAAAAATAAAAAAGAAAGAGAAAAAAATAAGAGTTTCCAGTGAGATCCTTAGCCTCTCCTGCCAAGTGAGGATACAAAAGACAGACCCCAGAAACAGAGAGTCTTCAGCCAACCATTGTGGCAGTCTGATCTGAGACTTCTAGTCTTCAGAACTATGAGAAATAAAATTCTGTTGTTTGTCCAAAAAAAAAAAAAATTAAATAAAAGAACATAACTCTATATTCTTTCTTACTCATCACTTCTGGTTGGCCATTTTTGCCTATGGAAAAAGCACAGGTGCATGGGTTTTCTTGTCTGTGGTCTAAAGTCATGCTTGCAGATGACTGAAAGCAAAAGAGGGCTCTCTCATGTTTGGGATCTGTGTTATTTGTTCTCTAGGCAAACTAATTCCCAGAATCTGATAGCACATTCCCTTTATGATTTCCTATGAAATCATAATGTCTGCCTGGAGTCACTGACTCACTCAGTCCTAACCAGATGTACACTCACTGGGAGCAACATCCTCCTGCCTGAGTTGGTGTGATTTTAGTTGTACTGTGACAGCACACATGTACAAAGGCAGCTGCCTCTGACAGAGTCATTGGCCCTCAGGGTGATTGTAGGAGCCTCCAGTCAACTGGCCATTGCACACTGCTGCTTACAGCAGGTAGGAGCAAGGGAAGATGGGATGCTGGTGAAATTATTATTAGGAGTGAGGCATTGCATCAGCATAGACCTAATCAAATGCTTCCTCTGTGGAAGGGTGTAAACCTCAGGGCAAAGTCCATAGGTGCTGAAAAGCCGCAGGGCTGGGTTAACAAGATAGGGGAGTGAGAAGAACGCAAAGATTGCATTTAATCTCTCTGTCTCCCTTGCTCTCTGGACATCCAGGCCCTTCTTTAAAAAAAAAAAAAGGTTTTTTTAATTCATTATTTTGACTTCACTAGGCCTTTGTTGCTGTGTGTGGGCTTTCTCTAGTTGTAGCAAGCAGAGGCTACTCTTCATTGTGGAACACAGGCTCTAGGCAAGCGGGCTTTGCTAGACGTGGCACACAGGCTCAATAGTTGAAGCACGCAGGCTTGCTAGTTGCTGCTCCCCAGCTCTAGACTATGAGCTCAGTAGTTGTGGCACACGGGCTTAGTTACTCCAGCGCATGTGGGATCTTCCTGGACGAGGGATAGAACCTGTGTCTCCTGCATTGGCAGGTGGATTCCTATGCACTGAGCTACCAGGGAAGCCCCCAACCCCTTCTTAACTACTCCACTGCCTTTACCTCCAGGATTCTCCCTTTCATATTCTACCAGACAGACTTTGGACACCACACAATGAAGATTATCCTTTTATCTTTACTTGACCTTTAATTTCCCTACCTTCTGTTAGAAAAGTGTTGAACTATCTTGGATTAGTTCAACACTTTTTGACTTTGGCCACCTCATGCGAAGAGTTGACTCATTGGAAAAGACTCTGATGCTGGGAGGGATTGGGGGCAGGAGGAGAAGGGGATGACCGAGGATGAGATGGCTGGATGGCATCACGGACTCGATGGAGGTGAGTCTCAGTGAACTCCGGGAGTTGGTGATGGACAGGGAGGCCTGGCGTGCTGCGATTCATGGGGTCGCAAAGAGTCGGACATGACTGAGCGACTGAACTGAACTGATCTTGGATTAAAGTGCTGAAGTGTAGTCAGTTAACAATAAGCCATGTTGTAAGAGGGCGACTGAATGGGCTTCAGAATCAAACAGGCCTGGCTTCAGTGAGTCATCTTGTATCTTCTGTGTGGCTTTAGATAAATTATTTAAACTATTTGAATGTCGTGTCTTTAAAATGTAAATACTAAGTTATAATTCAAGGGATCATTTTGAAGCTTAAATAAGATAAGATATGTAAAGGAAGTAATATTAAAAAATGTTAGTTTCCATTTTGGCTTTCCAGTTCATGATTGATGCTACCCAGCCTTTATGGATTATCTGAAATATTAAATCGCAGAAGTAACTGATGGTGGAAATTTTGAACGTGAAAGACAGTAATAATGTGCAAATTTCCATGGAGAATTCCTTTCTGAGAGGTTTTCACGTTGTATGTGTGAGCATATTTGTGTATTAAGAGCATGTGTAGGCAGAGGGCTTAATCATGTGTGTTGTGTATCTTCTTATAGAGTTGCCATTTTTTCATCCTGTTCTTTGCCCCAGGAGGCTGATTCATTGATCCTTTAGCAAATGTCCCTTCCAGCTTTCAGTTAGGTTTGGCCTCTGGGGAACCCCTATAGAAGACCTAGGGGTATTCATTCTCCTCGATAGCTTGTGGAGAGTCGGCTTGGAGTGGCATTGTTGACTGAGGCCGTTAAAGCTCTCATTCCCTTCATGCTTCCTGTTGGCTTGTAGATCACGGGATGGAAAAGAGTGACCTCTCTGTCAGATACCCTCGGGCCAGCTGTGCCCCCCTTGGAAGGTCATCCATCATTTCAGCATGAGTGTCTCTGCATGACCCTATCCTTCCACTTCTAGTGTTGACTCCTTCCTCTTGTCCTTGTGAACCTAGGTGTGTTAACTCCTTGTGAGCTGCTCAGCATTCTTGCATGATCCCTTGTGATCCTCCTTCACCGACACCTTTCTAAATAGTCTCTTCCTAAATACACCCTCCTTAAATTTTCCTAATTTGAGTGCACCATCTGTTTCCCGTTGGAATCCTGATCTATATACTAGTAAACACAGTGTAACTGGAGACATGGACTAATTCCTATAATGCGAGTTGACAAGGCTTATGCATTGTACTTCCTGAATTTATAGTGTGTTCTCTAGGACATGTTTTGACTTAGAGTGTCTCTGAATTATGATCACTGCTGTTTAAACCCCCTCTGTGATCTTGCTTAATGTTTAATCAATGTTGCTTGGGAAGCAGGATCCAAAGCAGAGGAGAAAAATGAGGAAAGACTACAGGAAGAATGCAGATGTCTTGAGTCATGTTCTTGCAGATAGTCAAAGAAATTCACTGAAATAAATCTGGGTTGGATTTTACAACTAGATCCTTAATGCTAATGAGTTTCCCTTTAATCTCTGTGAACCTAGTGATGCATCTGGGGCACAGAGGTCCCTCAAATCCCTTACACTAGACTTGGAAAAGCCCCACTTGGGACTACTGAAAACTAAACAGGCTATTAAGACACCATTTGCTACTTCTCTGAGCCCTCTCTTCTGTTGTATCTGACTCCTTGAGATGTCTTTCTATTCTTTTTTAAAAGTTTTATTTATTTATTTTGTTATTGGCTGCTCTGTGTCTTTGTTGGGCTTCGTGTGGGCTTTCTCTGGTTGAGGTGAGCGGGGCTTCTCTTCGTTGCAGTGTGGACATCCCGCCGGGGTGGCTTCTCTTACTGTGGAGACAGGCTCCAGGCCCACGGGCTTCAGGAGTTGCCTCATATGGGCTGAGTAGTTGTTGTGCGTGGGCTTAGTTGCTCTGCGGCATGTGGAATCTTCCCGGACCAGGGACTGAACCCATGTCCCCTGGGTTGGCAGGTGGTTTCTTATCTACTGAGCCACCAGGGAAATCCTCTTGTTCCTTTATTTATTTATTTATTTTTTTAACTTAGAAAAATATTTTTTTTAATTTTTTTTACACACACACACACACATACAACTGAATGTTATATGTTTGGAGAAGAAAAAGCCTACCCACTCCAGTGTTCTGGCCTGGAGAATTCCATGGACTGTATAATCCTTGGGGTCGCAAAGAGTAGGATACGACTGAGTGATTTTCACTTTTTGTTTTCACAAAAAACGGACACATAGACATATAACTGAGTACATATAACATACACACATATACATATAATTGAACCACTTTGCTGTACACCTGAAACTAACACAGAATTATAAATCAGCTATATTTCAAATTTAAAAATTAGAAAAAAGAAGATAGATGTTAAAGTAAGAGATCATGAGGAGAGCTGGCATGTGTGAAGCAGAATAATCAGAAGTAAAGAGAGCTCACACAGCACTTCCCTGGTGGTTCAATAGTTAAGACTCCATGCGTCCAGTGCAGAAGGTGCAAATTCGATCCCTGGTGGGGGAACTAAGATCCCACACGATGCCACAGCACAGCCAAAAAAAAAAGAGAGAAAGAGAGAGAGAGCTTCCAGAGATGTAGCTGCTGCTGAAAACTGAAGTGAAAGTCGCTCAGTCGTGTCCAACTCTTTGCGACCCCATGGACTATAGAGTCCATGGAATTCTCCAGGCCAGAACACTGGAGTGGGTAGCCTTTCCCTTCTCCAGGGCAATTTCTAACCCAGGGATCGAACTCAGGTCTTTCACATTGCAGGTGGATTCTTTACCAATGGAGCACAAGGGAAGCCCGAAAGCTGTGAAAGGGTCCCCTTAAGTTTTCATCTGAAATATAAGCTTTGTATTCTTAGGGTAAGTTTCTGTGAATGTCAGACAAAGAATACTTGAAGGGGCGGGAACTAAAACAGCTACTAGGAAGCTGCAGGCTACCAACTCTTGAAGCTCACTGGAGATGCTGAGACAGCAGCCCTTGCTGGGTGACCTCAGGGCACACCCTAGGAACTGAGCAAAACAGAGAATTCCCGTTCAACCCACAGAGCTGTTCAAACCTAGAACTGAAGTGAGAACGAACAGAGGAGACAACCAAGCGGACATGGGAATGCCTTCTCAAATCAGGCACCGTGGATGAGAAATGCATGCATATTTGACTTCCTTTTGACTTCACATGTATAAAATCACAATTATTTTCATTAAAGTTGTCTGACAACCAAAGATACTGGTAGAAGTCCTCTCTTAGTAACTTTAACATCAGATTTTCTGATAGTACACAGTAAGCTATGACCACTGGGTGTAAGAATACCAGGGTCTCGTTTCACACAACGTCAAGCGCAGTGAACTCCCAAGTCATAAACTTTGTGCTGCACACATGACAATAGCTACTGTTCATGTCCCTCAATGTGGCTTTTGAGGCAGCACACCCCATCCCTTTGTCAAACCTGAGGTGAAAATAGGAATAAAAGAATGCAGGTGAGTAGAACATATAAAGATATACCTGGGAAATTATACATATATATATATATGCCACAAACCTACTAAATGATCAATTATAACACTGTTTAGTGAGCCAACAATATAAGTATGAAGCTAATGTAGGTATGAAGCATATTGAGAGGTTGCATATATGTACATTTACACACACAATTACACATACACACACACACATTTTAATTTTTTTGTGTGTGGGGCTCCCTCTGCTTTATTATTATTATTTTTTGTTTTACTTTGCAGTACTCTATTGGTTTTGGCATACATTGACATGATTCTGCCACGGGTGTACAAGAACTCCCAAACATGAATCCCCCTCCCACCTCCCACCCCACATCATCCCTCCTGGATCATCCCCATACACCAGCCCCAAGCATCCTGCATCCTGCATCGAACATAGACTGGCAATTTGTTTCTTACATGATAGTATACATATTTCAATGCTAGTCTCCCAAATCATCCCACCCTCTCTCCCTCCCGCTCCCTCTCCCTCAGAGTCCAAAAGTCTGCTCTACACATCTGTGTCTCTTTTGCTGTCCTGCATACAGGGTCCTCATTACCATCTTTCTAAATTCCATATATATGTGTTAGTATACTGTATTGGTGTTTTTCTTTCCGGCTTACTTCACTCCTGTCTCTTATACACATCTAGATGTGTATAAGAGACAGGATTTGCAATGCTGGGGACACACCTGTGATCTCTGGTTTCAGAACTAAGATCCCACAGACCTCGGGGGAACGAAGCCCACTCCACAGGCAGAGAGGCCACAGAGTTCACGCCACAGAGGAAGGTCCCACGCTCTGCAACCAAGACCCGACCCAGCCAAACAGATAAAAGCAGAAATATATTATCGGCTCAAAAGAAGTATGCAAATTCTATCATTATTTATGGTACAGACTCTCAGATCCCATCAAAGGAAGTGGGTCCAGGGCTAAATGAGGTGTAATTATACAGGCGAACAATACCACCACAAACTATGCTAACGAGAGGTTATTAAAAAAAGGCAGAGAGGGGCTTCCCTGGTGGCTCAGTGGTAAACAATCCGCCTGCCAACACAGAGAACACGGGTTCGACCCCTGATCAGGGAAGAGCCCACAGGCCTTGGAGCAACTAAGCCCTCGCGAGCCCGCCCCAGGGCTGCAGCTTCCGAAGCGCATGAACCTGGAGCCTGTGCCCGACGGCGGGGAAGCCCCGCAGAGAGGAGCCTGGACTGCAACTGGAGAAGGGCCCGAGCAGCGGGGAAGACCCAGCACAGCCAAAGACAAGGAGGGAGACCCAGCACAGCCAAGGACAAGGGGATCGGNTTTTCTACTTTCTCATTATTAGTGTATAGGAATGCAAGGGATTTCTGTGTGTTGATTTTATATCCTGCAACTTTACTATATTCATTGATTAGCTCTAGTAATTTTCTGGTGGAGTCTTTAGGGTTTTCTATGTAGAGGATCATGTCATCTGCAAACAGTGAGAGTTTTACTTCTTCTTTTCCAATTTGGATTCCTTTTATTTCTTTTTCTGCTCTGATTGCTGTGGCCAAAACTTCCAGAACTATGTTGAATAGTAGCGGTGAAAGTGGACATCCTTGTCTTGTTCCTGACTTTAGGGGAAATGCTTTCAATTTTTCACCATTGAGGATAATGTTTGCTGTGGGTTTGTCATATATAGCTTTTATTATGTTGAGGTATGTTCCTTCTATTCCTGCTTTCTGGAGAGTTTTTATCATAAATGGATGTTGAATTTTATCAAAGGCCTTCTCTGCATCTATTGAGATAATCATATGGCATTTATTTTTCAATTTGTTAATGTGGTGAATTACATTGATTGATTTGCGAATATTGAAGAATCCTTGCATTCCTGGGATAAAGCCTACTTGGTCATGGTGTATGATCTTTTTAATGTGTTGTTGGATTCTGATTGCTAGAATTTTGTTGAGGATTTTTGCATCTATGTTCATCAGTGATATTGGCCTGTAGTTTTCTTTTTTTGTGGCATCTTTGTCAGGTTTTGGTATTAGGGTGATGGTGGCCTCATAGAATGAGTTTGGAAGTTTACCTTCCTCTGCAATTTTCTGGAAGAGTTTGAGTAGGATAGGTGTTAGCTCTTCTCGAAATTTTTGGTAGAATTCAGCTGTGAAGCCGTCTGGACCTGGGCTTTTGTTTGCTGGAAGATTTCTGATTACAGTTTCAATTTCCGTGCTTGTGATGGGTCTGTTAAGATTTTCTATTTCTTCCTGGTTCAGTTTTGGAAAGTTGTATTTTTCTAAGAATTTGTCCATTTCTTCCACGTTGTCCAATTTATTGGCATATAATTGCTGATAGTAGTCTCTTATGATTCTTTGTATTTCTGTGTTGTCTGTTGTGATCTCTCCATTTTCATTTCTGATTTTATTGATTTGATTTTTCTCCCTTTGTTTCTTGATGAGTCTGGCTAATGGTTTGTCAATTTTATTTATCTTTTCAAAAAACCAGCTTTTGGCTTTGTTGATTTTTGCTATGGTCTCTTTTGTTTCTTTTGCATTTATTTCTGCCCTAATTTTTAAGATTTCTTTCCTTCTACTAACTCTGGGGTTCTCCATTTCTTCCTTTTCTAGTTGCTTTAGGTGTAGAGTTAGGTTATTTATTTGACTTTTTTCTTGTTTCCTGAGGTATGCCTGTATTGCTATGAACTTTCCTCTTAGCACTGCTTTTATAGTGTCCCACAGGTTTTGGGTTGTTGTGTTTTCATTTTCATTCATTTCTATGCACATTTTGATTTCTTTTTTGATTTCTTCTGTGATTTGTTGGTTATTCAGAAGCGTATTGTTCAGCCTCCAAATGTTGGAATTTTTAATAGTTTTTCTCCTGTAATTGAGATCTAATCTTAATGCATTATGGTCAGAAAAGATGCTTGGAATGATTTCGATTTTTTTGAATTTATCAAGGTTAGATTTATGGCCCAGGATGTGATCTATCCTGGAGAAGGTAGATTTAGTTTTGGAGAGATTTGGTGAAGCAACATGAGATAAAAGAAGAAGCATCATGAATGTCCAGGAGCCTGTGATGATGCTGGCCTTGATGTGAGGTCACACCTGGCCCAGACTTGGGGTTGGTCAGTGATGGGCTGATTGGAGTGTCTTATCAGGCCAGGACTTCAAAAACCCAGCCTCCCAGAATTTATTTTTTATGTGAAGACAGACTCCAAAGAAAGAAACACTTATTGTGTCAAAGAAAAATTCTTACTTTTAACTCTCTAAGTATTTTTCCCTTTATCAAAAGGCCAATGACTATGGCAAGGCAGTGTTGAAAATACCAATTTATGCTTTTTTCAGGGTTTGAAAACTTTATTAATTTGAACTTTAACTAACTTTTTTACCTCATATTATTCATTTGACAGCAATTGTTTCAGGAGATGGATTGCAGTTCCCAGGCAATCTTCTCATCTATTAATATAATAATAAACTGAAATCAGCACATAGTTCACAGAGAGCTGGCAGTGTTTCACACTTTTGCCTTTTGACTGGCATTGCACTAACCTAGAGTATAAGAAGTGATGGATGGACAAGTGTTTCATCCCACTAAACCCTGCATTTGCAGAGCAAAGAAATTCAGTCACAGCACATTTGTTAACACAGGATAGGATTAGCAGTCCTACTGCGTGACAAGTTATACAAAATAATCCCAACAGAAAATACTAGTTTCTAGCTGGCCCTTCAGAAATGTTTGTTTTATAAGACACCATAATACTTGTTAAAACAAGATGATGTCAGCCACCACTTCTTTTATTGAATATATATTTCCCCAAACTATTTGCTTACCTTCCTACACAGAAAAAGTCTCCATTATTACATTTAGTGGGAAGAAATAAATATCTCCCTTACTTACTTTTTTTTTTCCAAGGTCAATCTGCTTCTATGTAGACTTATTTGTGATTGATATTTATTATATCTAGATGTCTAAAATTCCATTAATAAGATCTTTAACAAGAATCCGATTTTTTTATTATAACTTGTGATGAACATTTTGTGAATCACAGAGAATTGATTTCAATAAATGGTTGTAATCTGGGCTTTACTGAGACCAAAGTGGTCCATGGGAAGACTTGATATTACCCTATGAATGCCCTGATACACACAGAATTGTGGCTAAATGTATTCACCCCTTTCCACCTTACCATACCCCACAGAGTAAGTTTAAAACTCTCAGCAGATTCTCAAAGGGATATTATATTTGATTTGAGAAACAATAACTTCTGCTCACTTAAAAACTGTTGGCATATAGTAAGTGTATTATTCTTTCTTAATAATGATAATGGTAGTGGTGGTAAATTCTTTTTGATAATAGTCCTTTTATAGATAACTGTTTGCTGAAGGGTTCCTCAGGAATCAATATTGGGATTACTCAATCATTAGTTTATCTGACATACAAACATGTATTGGGAACCTAGTGTGTGTGTGAAGGAATATAACTGTTTCTCTCCTATGTACTGTGTGAGTAAGTGTAAAACAAGGTGAGATATGAGCATTTCTTTTTTCTTAAACTTTCTATTTTGCATGGGGTACAGTCCTTTAACAATGCAGTAATTTCAGGTGAACAGGGAAAGGACTCAGCTATTCATATACATGAGTACATTCTCTCCCAAACACCCCTCCCCTCCAGGCTGCCGCATAGCATTGAGCAGAGTTCCGTGTGCTATTCAGTAGGTCCTTGTTGGTTATCCATTTTAAATACAGCATTTCTAAGTTGATTCTGTTGGTAATCACCACAGCTCACAACTAAATAATTTAGGAATGGAACCACCAAGAAATGAAGAGGCATGAAAAAGAAATAGAAGCACAAAAATCAGTCTGATGCTTTTTGGCATAACATTCCACGGTACTTAATTGTCCTAATGTTTGAAAAGCCCACTCTTGCTATTATTTCTAAAAATTAATATACATATATACATATCAGAGTACTTAAAGTAAGTAACTGTGGTAGCCTCAGTGGGAGGGAAACCCAAAAGGGAGGGGGTATATGTATATGTATGGCTGATTAATTTTGCTATGCAGTAGAAGCTAACACAACATTCTGCAGTAAATATTAAATAATAAAAAAAGAAAGCAATAGGTATAAGCATAAGTATACCTTGAAAATTAATTCTCCTGCTATCCAAACTCAGGTATTCTAGTTTACTTTCTCAAAGATAGAAATTATGCTTTTTATTTTTTATGATAAACATACTGTTTTAGTCAGGATACCTTCCTCCAAGACTTTCTTGATCTTATACTGAACAGAAGTTAAATATCAGAAGGCTTCTCCTCAGCAATTTAAAAAACTGCTTGCTTACTCTAGAAATTCTAAGGAGGGAAGATAAAATGTGTCTCTAGAAAGGATGTTGCTAATGTTTTTACTTTTACAAAATGGCCCTTGAAAAACACTGAAGATCTTTGTCTCTCTGGACATGCACTTGAACTTTGAACTTGGATTTGCCATCACCTAAACTTAGATCTAAAAGATTTATCATGGTTCACATGCCTTGTTCTGAAGGCAGTATAACTCTCTAGGTCCACACAATTGTAGAGCATTATGTATATTATGTCCTTTTAATTCGCAGCTAGATATGAATAATGATAGTAAGTACAAGTCTTAAATTATTCACATCAGCTCAATTGCTAAGTGGACTCTCCTTGGATAACAACTTTTTAAACAATCAGAAACCTAGTGGAATATGATGGTCAGTGTCTTTCAGTTAGCTGCTACAGGGTAAGCTTAGTTGCATCATCTTTCAGTCTGACCTTTGAGGTGATAGAAACTGGCAGTAAAAGATCAGATCTGTTTCCTGGTTACCAATGCCTTTAAATCACCTTAGATAAAAGCAGATCACTTGTCAGAAATTACAGCAGATGACAAGTTGTGGGCTGCCAGTAACTGTCTCTAGGTTACAGTTTCTGTAGGAAAGGGCTTATTTATTTGTTTATTTTTTGTCAAATATTATGTATGTCATTGCATTTTCAAATAATAAAGAATTTATCTTTGAATATTTTAAATAAACATACGCATGCTTGGTAAAAATTTTCAAATTGTGCAAATATGTACAATGAAAAGAAATTCTCCTATATTTTATTTATTTTTTTACACGAACTCCCAAACATGAACCCCCCTCCCACCTCCCGCCCCACATCTTCCCTCCAGATCATCCCCATACACCAGCCCCAAGCATCCTGCATCCTGCATTGAACATAGACTGGCAATTCATTTCTTACATGATAGTATACATGTTTTAAATAAACATACGCATGCTTGGTAAAAATTTTCAAATTGTGCAAATATGTACAATGAAAAGAAATTCTCCCATACATCCTAAACCATCGGCTTCCAACCCCATCCCAGTCACGGAAGCAGCTATTGCTAATGGTGTCTTATGCATTTCCCCGTAATTTTCTATATATGTAAAATATATAAATAGTATAGTTGTAAGAATATACTAAAATATTTTTATAGAATAAATATACAAACTGTGTGTGTATATATACAAATGCCTTGAAGGACAGATTTGGTCCTGTGTCTTCCCTGTTGGCTCAGGTGATAAAGAATCCACCTGCAATGTGGAGACCTGGGTTTGATCCCCGGGTTGGGAAGATACCCTGGAAGAGGGCATGGCAATCCAAACCAGTATTTTGCCTGGAGAATCCCCACGGACAGAAGAGCTATAGTCCATGGTGTCGCACATGGGGTCGCACTGAGCAACTAAGCATAATAAAACATCCATGGGCTTCCCAGGTGGCGCTAGTAGTAAAGAATCTGCCTGCCAATGCAGGAGACTTAAGAGACTCGGGTTTGATCCTTGGGTCAGGGAGATCCCCTGGAGAAGGGCATGGCCATCCATTCTAGTATTCTTGCCTGGAGAATCCCATGGACAGAGGAGCCTGGTGGATCACAGTCCATAGGGTCGCAGAGTCAGACACAAGTGAAGTGACTTAACACACTCACAAAACACCCATAAGACATTTGGCACATTCAGAAATGTCCTTGATTTTTGGTTCTGACAAAACCACTTGACATGCGTCATGGTTATGGAGGTTTTGGATAGGACCAAATTTCAAGAACCTTTTGTCATGGACCAAGAGTATTATGGATGTTTTAGACAGGACCAAGTCTCTACTAACCAAAAGAACAAAAATATATATAAGGTGAAGGTGAAGTCGTTCAGTCATGTCCAACTCTTTGGGACCTCGTGGACTGTAGCCTACCAGGCTCCTCCGTCCATGGGATTCTCCAGGCAAGAATACTGGGGTGGGTTGCCATTTCCTTCTCCAGGGGATCTTCCCGACTCAGGGATCGAACCCAGGTCTCCCGCATTGGAGGCAGACGCTTTAACCTCTGAGCCACCAGGGAAGTATATATATATATATGTAATGCTATTTCAACCTAACATCTAATTTTGGAGAAGCTTTTCCATAATAGTTTTAGATACATTTCACTATATTTAGCAGTTATAGAATATTCATTTACTTAATCACTTTTATATCAATGCACATCCAAATTTTATATTTGCTTCAAAAGATACTGAAATTAATGCCCTCTACTTCTATTTTTGCTTGTATATATGTATCTCTGCAAAGTTTTTGAATGAGATTTTGCATTTAGAATTTTGATCAATAGTGTAGACATTGCCAACTTACCCTTCAAAGAGGCTGTACCATTTTCACTAAACCAGCAATAGTGGTAGGCCCTAGTTGAACACTTTTGTCAATACTATAATTATCAATATTTTTATCCTTGTCAAATTTGCTGTTGTTGTTCAGTCACTCAGTTTTGTCCAACTCTTTGTGACCCCATGGACTGCAACACGCCAGGCTTCCCTGTCCTTCACCATCTCCCAGAGCTTGCTCAAACTCATGTCCACTGAGTCGGTGATGCCATCCAACCATCTCATCCGCTGTCGTCCACTTCTCCTGCCTTCAATATTTCCCAGCATCAGGGTCTTTTCCAGTGAGTTGGCTCTTCCCATCAGGTGGCCAAAGTACTGGAGGTTCGGCCTCAGCATCAGTCCCTCCAGTGAATGTTCAGGATTGATTCCTTTAGGATTGACTGGTTTGATCCCCTTGCATATTAATATGATCTTTTGTCATATTAAGAGATTAAAAAAGTACTTCAATTCTCTATATAATCTATTTGTCTGTCTTTATTCTGCTTTGAGTCAGTGTTTCTCTCTACTTGTTTTTCTAGTGGGTTGTTGGACTGTTGTATATTAAGGCAACTAAAACGTATTTACATGCGTTGTAAATAAACTCTCCCAGGGTTTTAGTCATCCTTTGACTTGTTAATTAAATTTCTTGCCATGTGGGAATTTGTACTCTTTATGAAAGCGTTAATCATTTCTTTTATAGAGTTATGGATTTTGCATCTTCTTTAGAAAGGTCTTTCCCACCCCACGTTTTTTCCTTAAGTGGCCATAGTTTTCCTAGGATAGTTGGGGATACATATTTCATTTGGAAATATTTCATAATTTGGAATTTATTTTTCTATAAAAGACCTAGATTTTTTTCCCACTCATTTTCTCATTTTGATTGTTGATTTATTCCCACCTTTCCCAGCTGATTTGTAAAGCTACCTTTATCATATACAGAATTTTCACATATATTTGGCTCTATTTGCAAATTATATGCTGATGATCAGCTGGTTTCTGAAGCACTGTCATACTTTAATTTATGACATTAAAGGGCTAGTTCTCCATCATTTCTCTTCCTTTTTCCATGTCTATTGTAGCCACCCTAAGATGCTTATATTTACATATCTTTATTTTCCATTTTCCCCATAGAATTCTTAACAGGCTTCAAAATATAAAATTTTCTTTGTACTTTTGTTGGTAATCACATTGCATTTATAAATTGATTCAGGGATATCTGCCATCTTTAAAATATTGTTTTTATATTCAAAGAATAAGATATATTTCTATTTATTGAATTTTATTAGAATTTTCTAGTTTTCTTTACCTAGATCCTGTTTTAGAACATTTTATTTTGATTATTTTAAAGATGTGCTGCTTTTTCAGAGTCAAATTCTTCTTTTGCATTTTATATACATATAACATAGATATATTAATACAGGAAAATTATTGATTCTTGTGAATTAAATTTTTAGGTAGCCACATTAGTAAGTTCTTATATGGATTCTAATATCCATATAAGTTGATATTGATTATTTTGTATTTTCAGGTAAATAGAATTGTTCCAAGGGAGATATATGTCTGTATCTCTTTCTAATATGCATGCATATATATGTACATATATGTGTATATGTGTGTGTTTGCATATACATGGCACCTTTTAATTTTTCACTTTTTTAAAGCTTATTTTTAAAGTGATAATATATCCATATGGCTCAAAATCTAGAAGTACAAAAGATATACCAAAAAAATTCAAAAATTCTCCCTTATACCTATTCCCAGACCCCAAAATTTCCTTATATGAGTTAGTGTATATTATAACTTCTTGTTAATTCTTTCAGAGTTACGTATATATAGTCAAATAGTATATAAATAAATGCACTTTGGGGCTTCCCAGGTGGCATTAGTGGTAAAGAACCTGCGTGCAGTGCAGGAGACCGAGGTTGGATCCCTGGGTCTGGAAGATCCCCTGGAGGAGGGCATGGCAACCCACTCCAATAGTCTTGCCTGGAGAATCACATGGAAAGAGGAGCCTGTGGGCTACAGTTCATCGGTTTGCAAAGAGTCGGATACTACTAAAGCAACTTAGCGTGCATGTAAGTATACTTTTTACACAAATGATAGTTTACTGTGCACACTGTTCTATCTTTGAGAGTAGACATACGTGAACGAGGAAAGTAACAACATGAGATCAGAGTGTGCGTGTTTCTCCTCCTGGTAAAAAGATCTGTTTTCTTCAGCTTTTAGTGACTGTCTACTCTGTGTTATGGGTGTCAGATTCTTGGGAGCTAATACTGGAAGGCATATCACAGTAACAGAGACCACTGAGTACTTTGTTCTGCCATGCTGATCTGTGCTTGGTTATCAGGTTTATCTGGTGTGCCTAATGCTCTCTTCCCTTTGGACGTCCTCCACAGATCTCCTTACTTCTCGGTGGGGCCAAGGCCATGACCTATCCATCCAGACATATGTGGATCCAGTAGTGGGCTCAGCCATGTTAGTGAGGCTTCTTCTACAGTGTGGCTTTGCTACATCCTCATGAAAAATTTATTGTTTGTCTTTTTTTATCATAGCTATTTTGGTGGTTATGAGATAGTATATCATTGTGGTTTGGATTTGCATTTCCTTAGTGACAAAACATGTGAAACATTTTATGTTCTTAGCTACTCATATATGTTCTGGAGACAAAAACCTATTGAAATTATTCGCCCATTTTCAATCACAGTGTTTGTCTTTTTGTCTTTTTTTTTTTTTTTTTAGTTATAAGAGTTCTTTATATTTTCCATGTACTAGATCCTTACAAAATCCATAATTTCTGATTATTTTCTCCCTTTCTCTGTGTTTTCTTTCTTCATAATATTGCATACAGAAAATTTTTTTTAAATTTCGTTGTCTAATTTACCTAATTTTTCTCTTCTCTATTGTGCTTTTTATGTTGTCTATAGTTTTAGCTCTTACATTTAAGCCTCTGATCCATTTTGAGTTAGTTTTCCTGAATGGTGTGAGGTAGATGTCCAATTTCTCTCTTTTGCAAGTTGGTGTATGTATAATTTTAATACATGCAAATGAGTACTTAACAGGGAAGTGTTGCCTTCTCTTGAGATTATTTCAGGCTTTTAATTTTCTCTATAGGTATGACAGTTAGTCTTGACATAGGATGTGTTGATAAAAGTTCTACAGAGATGAAAATGTTTAGGTTTTATGTGCCATTTTATACCATGTAAGAAATTCATTAATTAAAAACATGGTTCTGGGTACAGATTGCAACAAGTTTATTTTGTAAAGTCATGGAAAATATAATGCCACCAAAGAACTTAGAGCCCAGCAGAAATGGAAATCTTTTCTTCTAAGTCATTTCTTGATTTTAGAGCATAGAGTAATTCATTTGACAATCCATATATTGAGCCCAGTCATTCAGAAATTTTCTCGTTCAAATGGCAATAAGGAAATTTTATAGCAAGGATGAGTAACTGTGACAATAAATGTAATTTTAACTGCTTTTAGAATTTATGTTTACTTAGTTCTTACCTTTGATTTGCACCTGGGTTTATTAATCTAACTCTTAAATTGAGATTAAAAGAGTTAAGCCTTTTTGATTTGGAGATTTAAAAGGGTCCTACTTAGTGCTCACAGAAAGGACAATGAATCTTTTTAAAGAAAATACATTATCTATTAAGTGAATTCTAGTACTTTTTCTTTCATTTGGGAACATTGTTGATACTAGGAACTGATGGAATTTAAGGTGCCAAATTTTGAAGAAAGAAGGTAATGGTATTTGGATGATGCCAAATTAACTATTGAAAAAAAATATTAAATGAAATTTAATGTATATAAGTTGAAGGTGGTCAGTACAGATTGTCAGTGGCCACACCATTTAAAATAACTTTAATATTTTTTTTTTGGTGAAGCAGTTCCATAGTAAATTAAAAGAAGCCATGAAATTAAAAGACACTTTCACCTTGTAAGAAAAGCTTTGACAAACCTAGCTGCTGCTGTCACGTCAGTCGTGTCCAACTCTGCGACCCCATAAACGGCAGCCCACCAGGCTCCCATCCCTGGGATTCTCCAGGCAAGACTACAGGAGTAAATTGCCATTTCCTCCTCCAATGCATGAAAGTGAAAAGTGAAAGTGAAGTCATTCAATCATGTCCAACTCTTTGAGACCCCATAGCCTACCAGGCTTCTCCATCCATGGGATTTCCCAGGCAAGAGTCTCGCAGTGGGGTGCCATTGCCTTCTCTGATGACAAAGCTAGACAGCATGTTAAAATGCAGAGAAGTTACTTTACCTACAAAAGTTCCATATAGTCAATGCTATGGTTTTTCCAGTAGTCATGTACAGATGTGAGAGCTGAACAATTAAAAATGCTGAGAGCTAAAGAATTGATGCTTTTAAATTGTGGTGCTGGAGAAGACTCTTGAGAGTTCCTTGGACTGTGAGGAGATCAAACCAGTCAGTCCTAAAGGAAATCAGCCCTGAATATTCATTGGAAGGGCTGATGCTGAAGCTGAAGCTCCAATATTTTAGCCACCTGATACGAAAAGCCAACTCATTGGAAAACACCCTGATGCTGGGAAAGATTGAGGGCAGGAGGAGAAGGGGACAACAGAGGATGAAATGTTTGGATGGCATCACTGACTCAATGGACATGAGTTTGAACAAACTCTGGAAGGTGGTGAAGGACAGGGAAGCCTGGTGCGTTGCAGTCCTTGGGGTTGCAAAGGGTTGAACATGACTGAGTGACTAAACAACAATTACAGAAGAATTACATTATCTTTGAGTACGTCAGATTTTACCCTCAGAATCAGTAGAATTTACTGAGTACTGTGTAAGTCATTCCGCATTCCAAGGCCAAATTTGCCTGTTACTCCAGGTGTCTCTTGACTTCCTACTTTAGCATTCCAGTCCCCTATAATGAAAAGGACATCTTTTTTGGGTGTTAGTTCTACAAGGTCTTGTAGGTCTTCATAAAACCGGTCAACTTCAGCTTCTTCGGCATTACTGGTTGGGGCATAGACTTGGATAACTGTGATATTGAATGGCTTGCCTTGGAAACGAACAGAGATCATTCTGTCGTTTTTGAGATTGCATCCAAGTACTGCATTTCGGACTCTTTTGTTGACCATGATGGCTACTCCATTTCTTCTGAGGGATTCCTGCCCGCAGTAGTAGATATAATGGTCATCTGAGTTAAATTCACCCATTCCAGTCCATTTTAGTTCGCTGATTCCTAGAATGTCGACGTTCACTCTTGCCATCTCTTGTTTGACCACTTCCAATTTGCCTTGATTCATGGACCTGACATTCCAGGTTCCTATGCAATATTGTTCTTTACAGCATCGGATCTTGCTTCTATCACCAGTCACATGCACAACTGGGTATTGTTTTTGCTTTGGCTCCATCCCTTCATT
>SJYX01014869.1:0-24423 GCA_006410675.1 Oreotragus oreotragus | reverse complement strand
TCTCAATTACTGATAGCAACTAACCCCAAAGTTTGGTCTTGTACTTCAATGAGTTTGGATAAATGTATACATATACATACTCTCTTTCTCTCATCTAGCTAATTATCTAATTATTTTGTGTGTGCAATTAGTCATGAAGTTTCCATACTGCTTTTATACCCATTGGAACTACAGGGAGTGATTTTGCTATAATTTCCCTCTGGCTATCACAGAGGCAAGGTGAGGTGGAGGCAGTGATCACGCTTAAAATACTATGGGATAAAGTGCAATTATGCCTGTTAGTGAGGACTAAGGCAAGCCTGTGCTACTTTCTTTCAACTGGGGGATTATTTTTAGATATTAAGCCCTTTTGCATGATGTCTCCTTGTTCACTTAGGAGAAAAAAGTTCTGAAAACTCCAGGGATGGGATTAATCTTAATGAGTCAGCACTACTTATAAAGAGCAGTGAAGCAAAAACCAAAAAGTAATTTGGCAAAATGGCTTCTGAAATGATTAAAATTAATTACAGCCTCTGGCAAGAGTTTAGCCCTAGGCCAAGGCGCCTTGCATCTCCTCCTTCATTCCAACCCAGCTTGCCAAGTATTTTCTCTCAAACACCCCAGCCTACTCTATGTTCCCTTCTGTAGAACAGCCCCAGGCCCCCAGGTTGGGTGTCTGATGCTCCTGGGAAAGTGGGGGAGGGCCTTCATTGCCTGATCGACACCAAGTCCTCTAACAGCCTAAGAATTATTTCAGTACTGCTCCCTTTGCTAACTCATCTTACTGTGTTTGCTCTCTAGTTGTTCCCACTGATTTTCTTAGCCATGAACTAAATCTAGAAAAGACAATCTGGAGCTGGAGAAGAGGGAAGATGGTGCCATGACAAGCCCTTGGAAGAATTATTTTAGGACAGGTAGGTTCTTGCTCTCTGGGAAGCCAAGTCTTTTCTCTGTCCAGGAAGCCAAGTCTTCTCTCTGCCAATGAGTAAGGTCAGCTACACTTAGAGTTAAATAACTCACACCCTTGTTCAAAAATCTTTCCTGAGAAATCCAGTAAAGGACTTTTTACATAATTTCTGAGAAGCTGTCATGCAAATAAGCTTTTCTAAAGGGAAAAGTATTAAGGCTCATGTAAGCACAATCTCCCTGCTACTTCTGGTTGAATATTTCTGATAGATCATACTATGCTACCACTTACTCCCATGTTACTTTCTAATTCTAGGTGACTTTCCAATACCAGAGTTTTCTCCAACAACACACCCATATTTAGCAATTATGATAGTGATTAATGTCTCAGAGGATATAGTTTTTGAGGGCAGGCACTGACAATGCCCTTGCAGATGTTGGCCTAAGGTGTTTTAAGGGATAATCATGTTCTTAGCTATATGTTAAGTCACTTCAGTCCCATGTCTGACTCTTTGTAACTCTATCGACTATATCCTATGGACCTCATCAGGCTCCTCTGGTCTATATCTGTGGAATTCTCCAGGCAAGAATACTGGAGTGGCTTGCCATTCCCTCCTGCAGGGGATCTTTGTGACCCAGGGATTGAACTGGCATTTCTTACATCTCCTGCATTGGCAGGCGAGTTATTTACCACCAGACGAGTTATTAGCACCACCTGGGAAACCCCTTCTAGGTGCATGCTAACCAAAGTTAATAATAAAGTTACCAAATTAGAGAATTAGAAGGGACCTGATAGATCTAGTGACTGTATTTTTCAGATAAGAAAAATAAACTTCAGGAGTTGACCAAGCAACAAAGCAAAGTAGGGATTAAAACCAGGGCCTCCTGGCTTGCCACCCAAGCACTGGTAATGGATGATAGTTTTGTGTTCTCTCTCCATCGTAGACTTGTAGTGCTCAAATTGGCCTATGAGTCCACTTTGTCTTAGAGAACCCTGTTGCTAATTCTGGGCTAAGGTGAAGATGTGTGGTCACTGAGAGGGCTCTAGGGTGGGAGGGGGGTTCATGTTTGGGAGTTCGTGTAAAAAAATAAATAAATACAAAAAATAAATAAATTAAAAAAAAAAAAGTTCTATCTCAAGTGAGAATTCTTACAGCTTTTCCCTAGGAAAATTTGGGGAATATACAGTAGCTGCACATGAGAAGAGGATTGCTCAGTTTAGAAGGTTCTGGAATTCATATTCTCCATTCATTAGGTTTGAAAAATACTGTTTAAGAGAAAGTTTGGGACAAAGCAATTTCCTAAGTTTTCTTTGTAGCTTGTTTTGTTTTGTTTTAAGGCTAATTCTGATCTTATAGTAATTCAGCTTTTTGTTTAAGTCTAATTCTGATCTCATCACAAATTTATCATCTTTCTAAGAAATTAGGGGACGACTGTTACAGTGAAAACATTCTCTTAAAGATTCAGGTAGCAAATTCCATATTGTACTATGAAAATATTAATTATTAGCCTCCAATAATTATAAATATATTTATGTATAATTACACATGTAATTGGACTTCCTGGTGGCTCAGATGGTAAAGAATCTGCCTGCAGTGTGGGAGACTCAGGTTCTATCCTGAGTCGGGAAGATCCCCTGGGGAAGTAAGTGGCTACCCACTCCGGTATTATTGCCTGGAGAATTCCATGGACAGAGGAGCCTGGTGGGCTACAGTTCATGGCATCACAGAGAGCCAGACACGACTGAGTGACTAACACTTACTTACTTACACACATATAATTATACAAACCCAGACCCTATATTAAAAAGCAGAGACATCACTTAGTCTACAGAGGTCTGTATAGTCAAAGCTATACTTTTTCCTGAGTCATGTATGTATGTGAGAGTTGGACCATAAGGATGCCTGAACACCAAAGAGTTGATGCTTTCGAATTATCAAAAGATAATTTGAGAAGATAATTCTTCTCTGCTGGAGAAGACTCTTGAGAGTCCCTTGAGTGCCTTGGACAGTAAGGAGACCAAACCATTCAATCCTAAACAAAAATCAACCTTAAATATGCATTGGAAGGACTAGTGCTAATGCTGAATAAAGCTCCAAAACTTTGGCCACCTGATGCAAAGACCTGACTCATTGAAAAAGACCCTGTTCCTGGGAAAGATTGAGGGCAAGAGGAGAAGGGGGAGACAGAGGATGAGATGGTTGAATGGCACCATTGACTCAATGGACATGAGTTTGAACAAACTCAGGGAGATAATAAGGAAAGGGAAGGCTGGCGTGCTGCAGTTCATGGGGTCACAAAGATTTGGACATGACTTAGTGACTGAAAGACAGCAGCACATGTAGTATATTAATATCAACTCATTCAGTCATTGCAGGGGAAGCTAAAAGTCTTCCATGACCACATCCATTATCCCTTATAGTAGAAATGACAGCTATTATCATTTTGCTGAGGATTGTTTCAGACCTATTTATAGTTATATACACACATACTTACATGCCTATAAAATATATGATATTATTTGCTCTTGTTTTGAAATTTAAGTTATATCATAGTTGCCTAATTTTCTGCTACTTTTTTTTAATCCCCAACTATATATGTCTTGGAGATTTTCCATGTTAGTAATATAGTAGATGTACCAGGAATTATTTAACAATTCCTTTATTTATGGACATTTAAATTATTTATTTAAATAATTATTAAGTTATTATTAAAATAATTAAATTATTTCCAATTCTGAACAATTATAAACAATGTTGCAGTTTATATCCCTGTGCAGGCCTCTTTGTTGTTATACACAAGTATTAGTTCAGAAATATACAGAGAATTGCCAAAGTGAACACACTTTTTTTCTTTAATTTTTATTGAAGTGTAGTTGGTTTGCAATGTTGTGCTAGTTTCCAGTGTACAGCAAAGTGAATGAGTTATACATATACAAATATCCACTAAGTTTTAGATTCTTTTCCCATGTCAGCCATCACAGAGTATTGAATACAGTTCCCTGCACTATATAGCAGTATCTGCAAGTTATTTTATATATAGTAGTGAGTGTATGTACTCTGCATATAAATTAAATAAGCAGGGAGACAATATACAGCCTTGACGTACTCCTTTTCCTATTTTAAAATACTATGGGATAAAGTGCAATTATGCCTGTTAGTGAGGACTAAGGCAAGCCTGTGCTACTTTCTTTCAACTGGGGGATTATTTTTAGATATTAAGCCCTTTTGCATGATGTCTCCTTGTTCACTTAGGAGAAAAAAGTTCTGAAAACTCCAGGGATGGGATTAATCTTAATGAGTCAGCACTACTTATAAAGAGCAGTGAAGCAAAAACCAAAAAGTAATTTGGCAAAATGGCTTCTGAAATGATTAAAATTAATTACAGCCTCTGGCAAGAGTTTAGCCCTAGGCCAAGGCGCCTTGCATCTCCTCCTTCATTCCAACCCAGCTTGCCAAGTATTTTCTCTCAAACACCCCAGCCTACTCTATGTTCCCTTCTGTAGAACAGCCCCAGGCCCCCAGGTTGGGTGTCTGATGCTCCTGGGAAAGTGGGGGAGGGCCTTCATTGCCTGATCGACACCAAGTCCTCTAACAGCCTAAGAATTATTTCAGTACTGCTCCCTTTGCTAACTCATCTTACTGTGTTTGCTCTCTAGTTGTTCCCACTGATTTTCTTAGCCATGAACTAAATCTAGAAAAGACAATCTGGAGCTGGAGAAGAGGGANCATTGCCTGATCGACACCAAGTCCTCTAACAGCCTAAGAATTATTTCAGTACTGCTCCCTTTGCTAACTCATCTTACTGTGTTTGCTCTCTAGTTGTTCCCACTGATTTTCTTAGCCATGAACTAAATCTAGAAAAGACAATCTGGAGCTGGAGAAGAGGGAAGATGGTGCCATGACAAGCCCTTGGAAGAATTATTTTAGGACAGGTAGGTTCTTGCTCTCTGGGAAGCCAAGTCTTTTCTCTGTCCAGGAAGCCAAGTCTTCTCTCTGCCAATGAGTAAGGTCAGCTACACTTAGAGTTAAATAACTCACACCCTTGTTCAAAAATCTTTCCTGAGAAATCCAGTAAAGGACTTTTTACATAATTTCTGAGAAGCTGTCATGCAAATAAGCTTTTCTAAAGGGAAAAGTATTAAGGCTCATGTAAGCACAATCTCCCTGCTACTTCTGGTTGAATATTTCTGATAGATCATACTATGCTACCACTTACTCCCATGTTACTTTCTAATTCTAGGTGACTTTCCAATACCAGAGTTTTCTCCAACAACACACCCATATTTAGCAATTATGATAGTGATTAATGTCTCAGAGGATATAGTTTTTGAGGGCAGGCACTGACAATGCCCTTGCAGATGTTGGCCTAAGGTGTTTTAAGGGATAATCATGTTCTTAGCTATATGTTAAGTCACTTCAGTCCCATGTCTGACTNATCAACCCTGGGATTTCTTTGGAAGGAATGATGCTAAAGCTGAAACTCCAGTACTTTGGCCACCTCATGCGAAGAGTTGACTCATTGGAAAAGGCTCTGATGCTGGGAGGGATTGGGGGCGGGAGGAGAAGGGGACGACCGAGGATGAGATGGCTGGATGGCATCATGGACTCGATGGACGTGAGTCTGAGTGAACTCCGGGAGATGGTGATGAACAGGGAGGCCTGGCGTGCTGCGATTCATGGGGTCGCAAAGAGTCGGACACAACTGAGCGACTGAACTGAACTGAACTGAGTGAGTGTATGTCAATCTCAGTCTCCCAATTTACATACTTTCTTATTTTACCAGACACTGCAGAGTTCCCCTCCCCAGTGTCTGTGTCACAGCGAATGTATATGACAATGCCAGGTTACCTCCACTCTTAGCTCTTCTTACTATTTTAAACATTTCTGAGTGGTAATAAATTTATGTTGCTTGTGATACTAAACAAGATGATTTTACCATCTCAATATTACCTATAATGTTTGCAGCAGGTTTTTGATAAAAATAGATATTCCTGGTTTGTTAAGAATGAATTTGCTTTTCTTGTTTTGTATGAATGTATTTATATCATTACAATGAATTTACATTTAAAATTATTTTTCCTGTATAACTTCTATGATAAAAAATTATTTCTTCATTAAATTTTTAATTAGCAATGACTAATAAATTTTCTCATACTAAACCATCTATTCTTTAAATAAACTATAAATAGTCACAATATGTTCATTTATTATGTATTGTTGAATTCAGTTTGCTAATATTTTTTCAGGATTTTTGAATCTATGTTCATAATTTTCTCATGTTACTTAGTCCTTGCCTGGTTTTGAGTCCACTATTAGGAAAGCCTTGTAAAATGTTTTGGCTAGCTTCTTTTTTTTTTTTTTTTTTTATAATTTGGAACAATTATATAAGGTGAGGATTAACTTTTGCCATAGAGATTTAGTGGAATGAGTAAAACTGGCCACAGTGCTTCTTATGATGAGTAGATCTTTACCTACTGATTCAGTTTCTGAAATGGTTCAACTCCAATCAGCTATTCTATTTCTTGAGTCAATTTCATTAAGTTTATATCTTCCTAGCTAATTATTCATATCATCTAACTTTATTGACATGAGAAACTTTTGCCATAGAGATTTAGTGGAATGAGTAAAACTGGCCACAGTGCTTCTTATGATGAGTAGATCTTTACCTACTGATTCAGTTTCTGAAATGGTTCAACTCCAATCAGCTATTCTATTTCTTGAGTCAATTTCATTAAGTTTATATCTTCCTAGCTAATTATTCATATCATCTAACTTTATTGACATGAGGTTGTTTATGTTGTTCTCTTATGATTCTAAGGTTTCATTGTTTTCTCTACATTATCAAATGTTACTTTTGGTTTATTTATACCCTCTCTGTTTATTAATCTTATTAGATCTGCCTATTCTATACCTTCCTTTTGAAAACATCCGATTATATTTTTGTTTATCCTTTCTCCTGTTTTTCTTTTTATGTTTTAGTAACTATTTCAGAGTTTTATTTTGTCTGCTCTTTTGTGTATGATTCACTGGACAAAATTGTCTCATGGTTTTAATCTGCTACCTCTCTTTCATGGTGTTCTCGTTCCCTGAATGATTGGAAATTCTTGCCTGAGGAACTCTTGTCTTTGAGATTTACTATTTGTTCCAGCACTATTTCTAAAGTAGATATAATTACCAGGTAGAAGTCAAGGGATCCGAAAACCTTCAATACAGGCATTTTAATTTTTATTTTTTGCAATGTCATGGTGTTATTTAAAGTCAGACAGGTGTGACTTCATATATGTCTTTCCTGTTGTATCATAAAAATTAAATTTGTGAAACAGAGAGCATCAGTGGTGGTGCTGGGGGATGAAATAGGGGGAGAGGGAATAGAAGTTTGTGGGATTCCAAAGGTTAATTTTTTCTGATGCCCTATATATTTATATATATTCCCATCCCAATGTCGTCTGGTACATAAAGGGTTATTAAAGGAAAAGTTGGCTTAAAGCTCAACATTCAGAAAACAAAGATCATGGCATCCGGTCCCATCACTTCATGGGAAATAGATGAGGGAAACAGTGTAAACAGTGTCAGACTTTATCTTTTTGGGCTCCAAAATCACTGCAGATGGTGACTACAGCCATGAAATTAAAAGACACTTACTCCTTGGAAGGAAAGTTATGACCAACCTAGATAGCATATTCAAAAGCAGAGACATTACTTTGCCAGCAAAGGTCCATTTAGTCAAGGCTATGGTTTTTCCAGTGGTCATGTATGGATGTGAGAGTTGGACTGTGAAGAAAGCTGAGTGCCGAAGAACTGATGCTTTTGAACTGTGGTGTTGGAGAAGACTCTTGAGAGTCCCTTGGACTGCAAGGAGATCCAACCAGTCCATTCCAAAGGAGATCAGCCCTGGGTGTTCTTTGGAAGGAATGATGCTAAAGCTGAAACTCCAGTACTTTGACCATCTCATGCAAAGAGTTGACTCACTAGAAAAGACTCTGATGTTGGGAGGGATTGGGGGCAGGAGGAAAAGGGGACGACAGTGGAAGAGATGACTGGATGGCATCACTTACTCGATGGACATGAGTCTGAGTGAACCCCAGGAGATTGTGATGGACAGGGAGGCCTGGCAGGCTGCGACTCATGGGGTTGCAAAGAGTCGGACACAACTGAGTGACTGAACTGAACTGAAAATCATTTAGAGGTAAGACTTTTGAATCAAGTGGCTAATCCGTAGGGTAGAGAAAAAAATGTTAATTTGAAGAATGAAATGAGCTATTGTTTAGTTTATGGGATGTAATCTCAGAAAGTGCTGGCTGTAAAATGACAAAATCTTTAGGAGCAATTGGTGATACACATCAAATCCTTAAAAATAGGGCAGACAGTTCTTTGTCTCAAAATTTACTTAAAGGAATAGCCAGAAATAATAATATTTTTAGATATTCATGCTTAAAGATAAGTATCTAAAAATATTTATCAAGGAATTAATGATAGTTAATCAAATGATAGTTAATCAATTTTGATAGTAATCAAATTACCTAAAACCCAACAGTAGGGAGATAATTATATCAGAGATTTAATAGGTACATACCCTGGAATTTGAGTAATTCAGGACATTAATAGGACTTTACCAAAAAAAAAAAAAAAAAAAATCCAGTGGCTTATTTAGATTTGTAAATGCTTGAATTAACATACTAAAAACTCTTTGTTTGGTCAAAAATCACTCATCTTCTCTTCCCATGATTTGGAACATCTTGGAAAGGTGTTCCAAATACTTTCAGAAAGTATTTTGGGAAACAGTGTTAGATCAATTCAATAAAACAGTAGTCACCAATTTACAAAGGATTTAACAAGGCATGTTTATTAACATAGAAAGTCTTAGTAATATATCTAATCATATTACTAACTATTGTATACTGTATAATATACTATTAGATATTATATATGTATTTATATGTATATGTCAATATGATTATATATAACATATATTATGTCTTAAGTAAAATAATGATACCACTTTGTAAAATATTATCTCCATGTGTCAAATTCATAGGAACATTCTAGAAGGATATATAGGTGACCCTTGAATAACACAGGAGCTAGGACGCTGACCCTCTGTGCAGTGGAAACTCAAATGTAACTTTACAGTCACTCCTTCATATCTGTGGTTCCGCATCTGTAGATTCAACCAACCACACGTTTTTTGGTCTATAGTACATATTTAGTGAAAAACATCCAAGTATAAGCAAACCCTTACGGTTCAAACCCATGTTGTTCAAGGACCCACTGTATATTAAAAATTTAATGTGATTAGGAATTATAAGTGATTTTATTTCCATTATATATAGATGTGTTTTTAAATTTTTTAAAAAAAATTTGCATAAGGGAAAAACTAGTTTGTGTTCAAAACAAAATATTTATTTCTCTTAAAAAAATTGGAAATTGGAGTGCAATTTTCTTCAGGGGCTCAACATTTCATTACAAAGAGAATTCACAAAATATTTTGAACATTACTGGAACAATGATTACATGACATCTTTGAGTAGCTATCATATAATTAAGGTAAGACCAAGAAGGCAATGGCACCCCACTCCAATACTCTTGCTTGGAAAATCCCATGGGCGGAGGAGCCTGATAGGCTGTAGTCCACGGTGTCGCTGAGGGTCGGGCACGACTGAGCGACTTCACTTTCACTTTTCACTTTGCTGCATTGAAGGAAATGGCAACCCACTCCAGTGTTCTTGCCCGGAGAATCCCAGGGACGGGGAACCTGGTGGGCTGCCGTCTATGGGGTCGCACAGAGTCGGACACGACTGAAGTGACTTGGCAGTAGCATACTTATTTATGGGCTTCCTAGGTGGCTCAGTGATAAAGAATCCCCCTGCTAATGCAGGAGATTCAGGAGATGAGAGTTGGATCCCTGAGTCAGGAAGATGACCTAGAAGAAGAATTGGCAATCCAGTCCTGTATTTTTGCCTGGAAAAGTCCATGGACAGAGGAGCCTGGAGGCAGTAGCATACTTATTTATGGGCTTCCTAGGTGGCTCAGTGATAAAGAATCCCCCTGCTAATGCAGGAGATTCAGGAGATGAGAGTTGGATCCCTGAGTCAGGAAGATGACCTAGAAGAAGAATTGGCAATCCAGTCCTGTATTTTTGCCTGGAAAAGTCCATGGACAGAGGAGCCTGGTGGGCTACAATCCATGGGGTCGCAAAGAGTCAGACACAACTCATATTTATTTATATGTGTTGATTTATTTAAAAAATCCGAACAAACACAAAATATTGTGTTTTTTTTACCCCAAGCATACTTGAATTATTAATTAACCTCCACATTCAAAATTAATGGCAAATAGAAATTCACAATATCCAAAAATATATATAAGGTAACTTTGGCTTTGGAAGAAAAGTTTCTTTATGCTTAAGTAACTTAAATCATTCCATTAAAACAATTAAAAATGCCATCATTTGCATCATTTGCTCCTTCTCTTAGTTGACAAGTTTGAGTGAGTTTTGTTTTATTCAAAGTGCACAGTCAGGGGTTCTGAGTGCAGTGAAGTGTTTTTTTCAGGCATTCTCACAACTTTGTACTTTGATCCTATCCTTCTGTTCTCTTGGCCAAATCCCTTTCTTCCTTTCATATTTCACAATGTTTGTTTCATATATGAGTCCTTTGAAGTCAGAGGCAAAACAAGATTAAAATAATTTATTTTTCCATGACTGTGTTTTGTTTTTAAGACTTTTTTCTCTATCCAGATGAGTTTTTCTAGGGACAGGATGTATTCTGAAGGCTCAGGTAGATGTGCAGTCCAGCTAATAGCTACAGGTGATTCATAATGATTTGCTGTGATGAAAGGATAAAGAGGAGGGACAGATAAATATGGGCTTCCCTGGTGTCTCAGTAGTAAAGAACCTGCTTGCCAAAGCAGGAGCAACCAAAGATGCAGGTTCCATCTCTGGGTCGGGAAGATCCCCTGGAGAAGGAAACGGCAACCCACTCCAGTATTCTTGCCTGGGAAATCCCACAGACAGAGGAGCCTCGCAGGCTCCAGTCCATGGGTAGCAAGAGTTGGGCATGATTTAGCGACTAAACAAGCAAACAAAGCAATGGATAAATACATGTCCTTANTCCCCTGGAGAAGGAAACGGCAACCCACTCCAGTATTCTTGCCTGGGAAATCCCACAGACAGAGGAGCCTCGCAGGCTCCAGTCCATGGGTAGCAAGAGTTGGGCATGATTTAGCGACTAAACAAGCAAACAAAGCAATGGATAAATACATGTCCTTATGTTCATATACAAATATGTTTCTATCAAGTTAACAGAGGAAAAGCTCTCATAAATGTATTTGCTGTGGAAAACTTACAAAGATAGGGAATCATTACCAGAGCTATGTGTTCTTTTAAGATTCCTTATCCTGCTAAAACTGCTAACTTACTTAGCAGAGGACCAGGTTTTTTTGAACTATTTTACTACTGTTGATTATTTATCATTTGTCTTTATTCTTAGGTAATTTAATTTTAGTCTATAGAAAGTCAATAAAATGCTATTATCTGCTGTTTTATTATTTGTGCATTTGTGGTAAGTAGTTATTAGTAAGTTTGAGAAAGCCTTAATTTCACTATGAAAATTAATTTACATGGCAAAGAAAGATAAATTGGATATAATTAAGCAAATTGAAATCCTACCTATTCTATTCTATTCTCATAATTCTATTCTCATAATTCTTTCTGTTTTTGTTTTTGTTTTTGGAGGAAATAGAAAGGCGGCTTTAATCCTCAGCTGGCAGAAAGAGAGAACACAGTACGCTTGTGCCTCAACTGTGCCCCCTTTCTGTGAAGAGTCTGGGGGATGATGTAA
The DNA here is from genome assembly GCA_006410675.1 of Oreotragus oreotragus. Taxonomy (NCBI): domain Eukaryota; kingdom Metazoa; phylum Chordata; class Mammalia; order Artiodactyla; family Bovidae; genus Oreotragus; species Oreotragus oreotragus. Next base: position 12,698 of record SJYX01014869.1, on the reverse strand, counting down.
GATGAGGGCTCACAGTCATGGACAGGGGATGGGGAGCAAGGATGTCCTCTTGTATTCTTGTATCTTGTATTCTTTCTCTTGCATTCTTTCAAAGTCGGTAGCCTGGCAATTGTATCCGGCAGGCCGGTCGCCAGTAGTTGGATGCATTGCCTTCTGCGTACTGTACGGCAGCCTCCTTTCTGTCTCCTCCACTTGATATGTCTAGGATGTCTCCTCCATTAGACCAGGGCAGTTTTACCACTGGATCCCAAGTCCCTAGGATGAGAAGAATGTCTGGTTTCAGGACCCAATGAAGCTCAAACTCTTGATGCCTTATCGCAGAGAGAATTCACTGAGAGACAAAGTGAGAGGTAAGACGTGGATTTATTTAGAGAAAAACACTCCACAGAGAGAGTGTGGACCATCTCAGAGGGCAAGGGTGGCTCTCATAATTTTTTTTTACTGTATTTTCCCCTCTCTTCCTACCTTAGAATAAAAAAATGCTTTCTTTGGATCATTTTTGTTCATGTCGGTGAAGAGATTTCCTAATCTCTGGGCCAGTTGTATTTCTCTCCAGAAATCTCTGGCCTATTTGGAAACTGTGATTTGGAATTAATACTGCCATTTGTTGCTGAGTTTTTTCTAAATGGTGATGCAGATGGTTTGAGTAGGCACACAGTTTTCTATGACACCCGGGATTTACACAGATTGTGTTAAAAACAGCCGCAATTTGGTCTCAGCCCAAACAGTCGCTGTTGCTTTCCTCCCTATAGAGTCTGGGCTTTCCTCGTAGCTCAGATGGTAGAGAATCTGCCTGTAATGCAGGAGTCTTGGGTTCAGTCCTCAGGCTGAGATGGTCCTCTAGAGAAGGGAATGACTGCCCACTCCAGTATTCTTGTCTGGAGAATTACATTGACAGAGGAGCCTGGCAGGGATACAGACCATGGGGTCCCAAAGAGTCAGACGTGACTGAACAAATGAACACATCAACGCACAGAGTTTAGAATGAAGATCTTTATTAAAATATTTAAAGTGGTTTTCTAAAATTTTGCCAATATAAAAGATTTTTCTATGTGATAAACAATAAATTTCTAGAACCTTTTTAGTAACTTTGGATCATTTTTGATAGTACATCATTCCTATATGATTGTTTGCATAGGTAGCCTGATGTATGCACAGAAAAATAAAAAGATTCTATGTAAGAAAGTTGCCAATTGATACATTAGTGGCATCATATTCATTATTGATTTCTATTCATTTTAGTCCAAGGCTAGATAATTATAACCTTTGTAGAGTCTTAAAAATTAATGCAGATGTTACAAGAGTTTTGGAAAGATACACAGGAAACTATAAAATGTTTACCTCTGTGGAGTGAAAATGCAGGATTGTTTTGGATAAGATAGATTTTAACTTTTCCTTTTTAGCCTCTGAATAGTTTTGAAATTTTTACTATGAGCCTATTTTACTCTTATAGTAAAATAAATTTTAAAAATGATCCTGGTATTCTCTTGAATGATTCCAGAAAAGAGAAAATATCGCCTACACTTACCCCTTATTGGCCTTCAATAAATGCAGCATAACTATAGTTTGACTTTAGAAGTTGCCATTTGGAGCAGGTGTGCAGAATTCTGATTGAAAATAAAATTCCATGAAGACGTATGTGAATTTTGTATCAGATGGATTTCTCATTCCTATTTCCACACAGAACTATAATCAAATTGTCAGAGGCTGTGTCAGATATAGCCCATACTTCACTTGATGTAAGTGATATTATTGTTTAATATTTATAACCTTTCTGGTGTTCTTCCATAAGGGAGGAAAAATAATTTTCCTTCTACTCTCCTGATTTCTTAGCTGAGATCCTGTAATGAGAGACAGATTAACAAGGGAAAAACAAACAGGTATTTATTAACATGTATAACTCATGTGTACCTGAGAGATACTGAGGAAAAGTGAGTAACTCAAAGAGGTAGCTTAGAATTCAGGCTTGAACATCATTTTAATAGGAAATGGGAGAGGAGATTTAGGTCTCAGAGAGGAATAAGTGATTTTTAGGAAAGATGAATGAGCAGTTAAAGAACAGATGGGAGGGATATGACAAAGTTTGTTGGGTTTAGTATTAACTTCCAATTTTCTCTCCTATGGTGAGAGTCAGCCTTCCCTGGTTGATGAAACTTCCAGGGAGAGGATTTATGACCATTGAATCCCTTTGGAGGATCTGTCATCAGGCAGATAAGGAGTTCAGAATAATCATCTTTCTATATTTCCAGTTTTTCAAGTAACTTCAGCTCAAAATAATCAATATGCCAAAGTGGCATATATTGGGGTGGCATATTCTGGTTACCCTTTACCATCTTAGAAAACAATCATAATTACATCACAATTTGTTAACCTTCTAAGGTTAACAAAATCTTGAGTAAACTTAGCTTTGACCCTCTAGAAGACAAATCCTTGTATCCTAAGTTTTTATGCATGTATTTCATGATAGCTTTTTCCTAGATCTATGGATCAAATTTTAACAAAAATATAACATATGGATTATTTTTGATGGCATATAAAGGAGTTGGTAACTATCCCTAGATTGATTATTTTAAAAAACAAGTAAGTAAATATAAAAGGCAATAGCTAGAAAAAAATTTTTAGTGTACCTAGTTCAAAAAATTCCTCTAATATATAAAGAATAAGTCCAAAGAATTTGCTGTTCAGTCGAATTTATTTTTAGTGGACATGAATTTTCAATTACAAAGATATTCTCAACGTCTCATCTCCAAATATAGAAAACTGCCAGTGTTGGGTCTAAGTTCACACTCATTAATAAGATCAGCAAAGCTGAAGATTTGTATTAATATTTTTGGGGTGTTAATATTAATGGAGAGCATTTTCACTGCAGGTCAGTGTAATCACCGGTAGACTCCAGGACCCAAGGAGTTACCTGCAGATGTCACACGTTAGTATTTGATCACTGAAGCCTAGGTTTTTGTTCTCATTCTGGTACTCACGTGACCACACCAGGTGCCCAATATGTTCACCATGAGGTGTTGTTATTTTGGGGGCTGCATTTATGGTGAAGGAAAATGCTATGTCTCTAAATTTGTCTTTGGGATATTACCACAGTTTTAAATGCAGTGGTACGTCATTTTGTGACACCAGGCAGTCTATCCAAAACTCTAAAGAAAAATGAGCATCTCTCTATCAAGGGTCATGACCAGGTTTGTGAAAGCATACCGTATCATATTTATTTATGTTTTACTTCAGAAGTCCTTCTATATTTGAAATATTTTCATTTGTATCTCCCCACTTAGAAAGTACTTGAGAAATAGGTCACACTTTTAAATATGGCAGAAATACAAAATCTATTATTTCAGTTGAATGAAAGAGTAGTAGAAATGATACATTTAGTGCTGATATTAAAAGTGTGGCTATCTATAATCATTATCTTTTATATCTGGGCTTTTATATCTGAGCAGTTGCCAAAAATACTAGGGGCAAAACAGAGTTAAAATTTAAGTTATAAAATTAATGAAGCCAAAACCTTATAGTCATACTTAAAATGTCCTTGCATTAATATAAATAAAATTCCTCTGTTGCAGATAAAGTGCAAACATCATCTCTGACTTTATTCCCTTTTCTGCCCCCTTCTTAAGGCAGCTATTATCTTGACCTTTGCTATGTTTCCTTCCAGACCTTTCTTTTCCTTATTCAGATATCATATCTTGAGTTCCACAAATCCTAAAAATAGATCATATTATGGCCATTTTTCACTAAATTAATTACCTTTATTTAGATTTTACCTAGAAATTACTTTTCTCTTAAACAGTAAGATAAATCTTTTTTAGTATGCTGGGACTTTGCCACTGAAAACTAATTTCTTCCATGGAAACAATCTTGAAAGTTACTATTGCGACGATTTTCTTATTCCTTAGAACAAAGAGCAATTTCTTACTGAATTTAAACTTAATTTCTAGTATACAACCTGTAAAAATCTATTTTTTTATACATTTGAATGATCTTCTCTTCTGACAAACATTTGTACATGAGTTCTTTTCTCATTGTTATTTGCTTATGAAATATTTAGTAATTAATATAATTTTAGAAAGTAATTCAAGAAGTTTTAAATGTGTAGGTTTCCCCAGAACTTATACACATGTGATCTTCAATAATAAATATCTAAAGAAAACAGTGATTTAAACACATTTGTTGTAAGCAAGCTATTTGTGAGAAATTTCCACCAAAAATATTTCCTTTTGTGCTATACATATCTCCTCTTTTATAATATCCCCACATTTCTTACATCTCCCAGAAAAAGGTATCATTGGGTACGTATCAGTAGGTTTAAGATACTGAGGGGAATTATAAAATGTAATAAAGCCAGCAAATTGTTGAAAAACACTATTCTGGGAAGCAAACATTTAATAAGAATATGTATACATGTATATTTACAAGGTGTTTTCTATGCATATAAATATTAATGAAACGTGAACCATCTGATAGAGAAAAAGTGTTCCAAGCCAGCAGTTCACACACAAAATGGGGTAGCCGATTGGATAATGTGCACAGCAACTGAGGGTAATGAACTCTGGTTGCTGAACCATGATGATAACATCTGATCTCTGAGCAGTGCTTTTACAGTTTTCATAGTTCTTTGGCTTATTCTGTCAGATAGCATTGTGAAATTATTTCTATCCCTTTGTGCAAACACAGAAACAGACACTCTGGGAAGAGTGTTCTGTGGGTTCATTCACCAAGCAGGTGGCAGGACCATGCCTGAACATCTGGCTTGTCTAAATTCAAAAGTTTTGCTCTTACCTATAATGCAAGATTGTTGCCTCAATCTTGCAACAGAAAGAAAAGAGGCAATATTGATCATTTGGTAGTTAACTGACCGGCAGAGAGGCGCATCTGCAGCCGTGCTATCTTTCTCTTCTCTGCCGCAGTCACGTTTGGTTTTGTCAGCTCTCGCCCTGCCCCGTATGTAGCAGTAGGGAATTTAGTCGCGGTTCTACAGGATCATCTGAGTGGAAAGTGGGGCATAAAGTCCACTCAGGGTTTCAGTTCCTGGATCTATATGCAGGACCTAAGTGATGTAGAGCTCCTCCAAGTTTGTGCTGCAGAATCTGGAGTGACTCAGAATTCTAGCCCATGTCCAACTCTTATTCTATGATTTGAAACAATTTTATCACCATTGCTTCTCAGGATTCCCTAAGATGGACTGCAACTGGTTCTGAAAGTGGAAGGCTGAGGATCGAAAGAGGAAGATCTGTATGTGAGAGGCAATGTAGAGTAGTAGTTAGCAGCTGACTATGGACTCTGAGTTTTATTTCTGGCTATGCTGCTTTCTAGCCCTGTGACCATGAAGTTACCTAATGTCTCAGTTTCTCCATCTATAAAATGGGGATAATAATAATAGTATCTGTTTCATAAGGCCATTGTCAAGAATAGATGAGCTAATATTTATGAAGTGGTTATAATGGTGCCTGACACATAAGTGCTACATAAATATTGGGTATCATTTGGCAATGAAGAACTATTTTTGCATTTGTGAAAATAGTGGCACAGCCTATCATTGCTAAGCCTAAAGAGACTGTTCACAAGTATAACAAGAGCACACATGTTAAATATACCGAAATCATTGCACACTGGCATAGGATTATCATGTGTAAATCAGAACCAAGTACATGCACATTTATTGTTCTGTCCCTGAGTCATGTCCGACTCTTTGCAACCCCGTGAACTGCAGCATGCCAGGCTTCCCTGTCCTTCACTACCTCCCAGAGTTTGCTCAAACTCATGTATGTTGAGTTGATGATGTCATCCAACCATGTCATCCTCTGTCACCCCCTTCTCCTCTTGCCCATAGTCTTTCCCAGCATCAGGGTCTTTTCCAGTGAGTCAGCTCTTTGCATCAAGTGGCCAGAGGATTGGAGCTTCAGCTTCAGCATCAGTTTTTTCAGTGAATATTCAGGACTGATTTCCTTTAGGATTGACTGGTTTGATCTTCTTGCTATCCAAGGGACTCTAAAGAGTCTTCTCCAGCACCACAATTCAAAAGCATCAATTCTCTGGCACTCAGCCTTCTTTATGGTCCAACTCTCACATGACTAGTGGAAATACCATAGCTTTGACTATATGGACCTTTCTTTGGCAAAGTGATATCTCTGCTTTCTAATACGCTGTCTAGGTTTGTTGTAGCCTTTCTTCCAAGAAGCAAGTGTCTTTTAATTTTGTGGCTATAGTCACTGTTCTCAGTGATTTTGGAGCTCAAGAAAATAAAATCTGTCACTGTTTCCACTTTTCCCCCATCTATTTGCCATGAAGTGGCAGGACCAGATGCTATGATCTTAGTTTTTTGAACATTGATTTGAATGACAAATCAGAAAAAGTACATGCATATGGTCAGTGATTATATCTAAGAGATATCATTTGCAGTGGCTGAAATAGTTCAAAGGAAATGTTGGAAGAACATTTTGCAAATAGTTTATTAAGAGAAAACCTCTCTAGTTCAATAAATCAGTTAATCAGAAAGTGTGTGTTGGCCTATGACTTTCAAGAGATTGTTAATTAATCAACCTAAATCATATACTAGGGAATCAAACAGGGAGACTACGTTTTTGGTGATAAAGTTACATTTTTTGAGAGAACTTTTAAGTCTGCATCTCTCTATTTATTCAGCCCTCTGAGAACCAAATGAGAGCCACCAGCTGCGGTCACTGTGCTACCCTTGAGGGGTCATGTTTGACTTCAGCCCCATCTGAGTCTGAATCCAGTTCTGCTCCTTGCAAAATGTGTCAGTTTAGACATCATAGGGGCTTCCCTGATAGCTCAGTTGGTAAAGAATCAACCTGCAATGCAGAAGACCCCAGTTTGATTCCTGAGTCTGGAAGATCCACTGGAGAAGGGATAGGCTACCCACTCCAGTATTCTTGGGCTTCCCTTGTGGCTCAGCTGGTAAAGAATCTGCCTGCAATGCCAGAGACCTGGGTTCGATCCCTGAGTTGGGAAGATCCCCTGGAGAAGGAAAAAGCTACCCACGCCAGTATTCTGGCCTGGAGAATCCTGTGGACTATATAGTATAGTCTATGGGGTCACAAAGAGTCAGACACGACTGAGCAACTTTTGCTTTCACTTTAAACATCATAAACTTCCCCACACTCAGTTTCTTTATCCACAAAAGAATCATGAGATAATAATGGAACGTCTACCCCATTGGATTGTTCTGTAAATTAAATGAATAATCTTTATAAATGGCCTAGATTTGTATGCAAATAAAGTTTAACTTTTAAATGAATTGCTTTATCTTCTACTCTAAATGCTATCTTTCTGCTGTTCTCAAGATAGAAACCTGGGCGTCATCTTCAACTTATTTTTCTCTCTTAAACCACCACTACCCCACATTTAGTTATTTTGTTAGGTCTTGAGAATGATATCTTCTGAATCCATGTCATAACTAGCTTGTCACTTCTGCTTTCATTATTTCTTGATGGGGCTTTCCACTAATCTCTTATTTGATTTCCTTTTAATAAATACATGTTGTAACTACTTTGACTATCTCCATGGGGACAAGGGTTGTGTTTATTTTTTGTTTATAACTTTAATGCCATCTCGTTGCATAACACATGGTAGATAACTAAATGTGCACACACACACACACACACACACACACACACATCTTTTAAAAATTAACAAAAAAATAGAACTCCACTCACCATCACCAGAATTATTCTTCAAAATGTAAAACTGATCATGTTACTCTCTGGTTATTGCTTTTTATGCTTTCCTCTCTGTATTAGTTGGGATTCTCCAGAGAAGCAGTGACACATTAACCATCATATCATTACTCAGAGGACAATATCAAACTCAACATGAATTCTAAGGCCATTCATAATTGGGTCTCTTACTGCAACTTCACCTACATTCCCAGCTCTTCTGAATACTCACAGTTCCATCATTGCCTCACTGAGCCATGACACTTGATGCTTCCTGGACACCTAAAGTCCCTGTCACCATGCCATATCTCTTTATTTTTTTAAACCCCCTTTTTGTATGTGTCCCTTTTCCAAAGACTTTCATCATGTTTCTAATTCTGCCCCCACTTGGGAGATTTTGGCTTCTACTCCTTCCGTATACTCCTAATATGGAACTCAGAGTGCCACTGTCCTGGAGGAGGGCATGGCACTCCAGTATTCTTGCCCAGAGAATCCCATGGATAGAGGAGCCTGGCCGGCTCCAGTCCATGGGGTTGCAAAGAGTCAGACAGGACTGAGGTCACTAAGCACAGCACAGCACAGCCGCTGTGATGACTGCTGTGTAGTTTCCTTTAGGACCGCCCCGAGAGCAAGACTGTATTTACGTTTTTATTTGCATCTCTAGTAGAAAGACAAGTTCCTAACAGGTGTCTCGTTCATATTGTTGGATTGATTTGTAGGATTATGAGTAGAGAGTTGATTTTTTTTTAAGTAGCACATTTTTTTTTTTACTCTAATAATTCTGCTTTTCTAAGTTGCTTTTGCTTTTTTAGAACCCAGACACAATTTGAGTTGTTGGCATTACAAGGAGCCATTCATCTCAAACTTCACACAGTTTGATATTCCTAGCAATAGCATCTGTCCTTTAAATCTCCAGAAACTTATATTACATCACAGTCATCACCTCTGTGAGCTAACGTATTACTACCTGCTGGTCTATTAAAGAGAATAAAATCTCAAAGAAGACAGGTGAGCCAAAGCAAAAAAGGAGGATCATGAATAATTTGCCATTTTCACAAATTTTTTAACTCATGCTCTCAATTACACATAAATGGAAAGAAAACACATTAATGAAAGAACCATAGACTCAGTTACCCAAAATGATAAATAAGCTCTGAGGGGCAGGAGAGCACAAGAGAAAATTTCCAAGTCTAGTAACGTGGAAATCATGTCAATTAAGCATTTATTTGTGAAAAGATATGTACTGGGAATTGTAGTCATCAAGTCAAATCTATTTAAGATGTAAATAAACTCAGTAAATGTAACAAACTGATTTATAATTTCATTTTTTTAATATTTGTACTTTTTCAGTCATATTTTTGTATGTTGGCTAATGTATGATTGGCGTTGGCTTTATATTTTCTCCAAAGAAAATGTAAATAGAAAAAGAATGTCTCAAGTTATATTCTACTTAGAGATTAAAAACTTATGTGAGTTAGTTTGAATTTATACTTGGGTGGATATTGAAAATATTTTGGTAGCTATTCTGGCCTTCTAAATGAAGATTCGCTATATCCTTGATACTATAGAATATGCTGCAAAGGCCTGATTATGGTTTTCTTTTTTGATAAGTGAAATTAGGGCTAGAAATTAATTCTTGCCTTATGTTCTGTGCTACTGTGGTACAAGACATCTCTCTGATATTCACATTGCAGATGAATTAATGTTAGAAGGAAGAGATGACTCTACTTCCTCTGATGATGTTAAGCTTCACGAGGCATAAGAAAATTAAAAAGAATTTTCCTTCCTTGAACTATCAGCTCCTAAGATCATGGTTGGTGAATCATGGTAAGTGCCCTGGAGGGCACTTTGCTTTTATTGGAAAAGGAGGCTCATTCCTCATATTTTGGGAGCAGCAGTAACTTGAAAGGGGGAAAGGGGTAAGGTTACCAGGTCCAATTCAGGGCAAGTTATTGGACATCTCCAAGATTTCATTTCTTCAGCTTAAAACTCCAAGTAGTTAATATTGCCAATCCCATTGCATTGTTTTGAGTTTTGAATGAGATCACTCATGTAACCAACCTGACACTGATCCAGTGTGTGACAAATGTCTGTTTTATTATTAATTTATTCATTGTTTGTTTTTCTATTTTTTGTTTCTATTAACAAACATTTTGCAGAAAAAATGTCAGAGCCTGATTTTTACAGTTTGGTAATTGGGATAGTAAAGAATCAGCCTGCAATGACTCAAAAAGCACAAGAGATGTGGGTTCAGTCCATGGGTCAGGAAGATCCCCTGGAGTAGGAAATAGCAATCCACTCCAGTATTTTTGTATGAGCTTCCTTGGTGGCTCAGATGGTAAAGAATCTGCCTGCAATGAAGGAGACCTGGGTTCAATCCCTGGGTTGGGAAGATCCCCTGGAGAAGGGAGTGGCTACTCACCCCAGTATTCTTGCCTGGAGAATTCCGTGGACAGAGGAGCCTGTTGGGCTACAGTTCATGGGGTTGCAAAGAGTCAGACATAACTGAGTGACTAACACTTTCACTTTCACACGCACTATGATTTTCATTGCAAAGATCAAAATCTTGATGAAGCTTGTTGTATATACGACTTATAACTGAATTGCATAATGCCACTTTCCTCTCCTCTCCTTCTTGTTCCCTCTCCCACCATTTGGCTTTTTTGCTAGGAGATATATAAGAAGTTAAGAGACTGAGGATGGTTCTTTACAGTATTTTCTCTCCCAAATTCACAAAGTCAGTCTTTTCACAGTCAGTGATGGTTCGCTCCAGGTTCACACAGTTGCAGGGCATTGGTGAGGAGACAATGCCACCCAATGCCATGCTTTAGACTAGGGTGTTAATCAGCAGACAGTCTGGCAGCAGACCTGGGAAACACATGCTCTTCTGCAGCCATGGCAGGAAACAGCCCTGATGTGGGCATGGCATCCAGCAGCAGCCTTCCTGGTATCTTGCAAGGTGCCCAGGATGCCAGCATGAAGTCCCAACTAAATACTTCTTTTTTTGCTCCCTCTCGAATGTATATATCCTATGGCCTTTTTTCTGGTCCTGATCCTGCTTTTACCAATCATTCTTTCCCAATATGTTCCCTTTCCAGTACAAGCTAATCTTAGTAGTTTTTAAATCTATGAATCAATGGATTATCCTAAATTATTCCTATCGCTAATTTAAAAAACCTGGATTAGCAGGGAGATGAACCCAAGAGAATTACTGAGAAATATTTACTTTCCACATTATATAACATGGATCACTTTACAATTCTTAGATTTCCTAAAGTGTTCAAATATAATGCTCATTTAGGTCAACACACACAAAATTAATGATAAAGAAATAATTTATAAAAAACATGCAAATGATCTAGTTGAAGACACATGATCTTAGTTGACCTGATACATGATCTTAGAGTTGATTTACAGTGTCTTAATTTCTGTTATATGGCAAGTGACTCAGTTATATTTTTTCATATTCTTTTTCAATATCTTTTCATATTCTTTTCCATTCTAGTTTATTACAGGATGTTGAATATAGTTCCCTGTGCTGTATAGTAGTACCTTGGAGTTTATCCAGATATTTTGTTTTATGGATATGAATCATGAGAGAAACCAATCTTATTCTTTTTTTCTTTTCTTCATTTAAAGCATTAACATATAATTTAAATACAGTTAAATTTACTCTAAGTATACCGTTCTATGAATGTTAATAAAATGTAGTTACCACCACAATCAAAATACAGAGCAGTTTCATCACCGCCTCCCAAGTAGACTCTTTCCCTTTGATGGCAAACCTGTGCTGTATAGTAGTACCTTGGAGTTTATCCAGATATTTTGTTTTATGGATATGAATCATGAGAGAGACCAGTCTTATTCTTTTTTTCTTTTCTTCATTTAAAGCATTAACATATAATTTAAATACAGTTAAATTTACTTTAAGTATACAGTTCTATGAATGTTGATAAAATGTAGTTACCACCACAATCAAGATACAGAGCAGTTTCATCACCACCTCCCAAGTAGACTCTTTCCCTCTGATGGCAGTCCTTCCCCACTCCACGTCTCTCTTCCCTATTCCAATAGTATGGCTGCTTCAAGAATGTCATATTAATAGAATCAAACAGTATTACAGCCTTTTGAATCTGATTTCTTTCACATAGTTTAATGCATTTTAATTTATCTATTTTACTGCACGTATCAGTTCTTCATCCTTTTTATTGGTGAGTGCAGTGTACCACAGTTTATCTTTTCACCAGTGGAATGACATGCAGATTGTTTCCAGTTTGCTGTGTAGTCACTGAGTCATGTCTGACTCTTTGTGACCCCATGGAGTATCGCCAGCCTGGCTCCTCTGTCTGTGAGATTTCCCAGGTAAGAATACTGGAGTGGATTCTGTAGGGGATCTTTCTGATCCAGGGGTCTAACCTGCATCTCTTGCTTTGGCAGGAGGAATCTTTACTGCTGAGCTACCAGGGAAACACTGTTTCCAGTTTCAGTTCAGTTCAGTCCAGTCGCTCAGTCGTGTCTGACTCTTTGCAAACCCATGAGCTGCAGCACTCCAGGCCTCCCTGTCCATCACCAACTCCCGGAGTTCACTCAAACTCACGTCTATCGAGTCCGTGATGCCATCCAGCCATCTCATCCTCTGTCATCCCCTTCTCCTCCTGCCCCCAATCCCTCCCAGCATCAGAGTCTTTTCCAGTGAGTCAACTCTTCGCATGAGGTGGCCAAAGTACTGGAGTTTCAGCATTAGCATCATTCCTTTCAAAGAACACCCAGGACTGATGTCCTTTAGAATAGATTGGTTAGGGTGATTACAAATAAAGCTACTATATACTTATGCCTACAGATTTTTGTGGGAATGCAGGTTTTCATTTCATTTGAGTAACGCCAAGTTGGATTGCTAGATCATAAGGTAAGCAAATCTTTTCCCTTATAAGAAACTGCCAGATTGTGCCATTTTGTATTGTACCATCAGTGTATGGAAGTTCCAGTTATTTTGCCTCTTTACCAGTACTTGGAGTT
>SJYX01014865.1:0-10130 GCA_006410675.1 Oreotragus oreotragus | reverse complement strand
TAACCATAGTTTAGGCATATTCCTGTCTCAGTTGCTGCATTCTGTTTACTTATTGTGATTTCAGTGTGATTGGGCTATTATGAAAGACTTGTCTTTTACACAGTAGACTCAATATGCAGCCCCATATTTGCTCTCCATAGGAAGTATTATTTTTAGACAGTAAAACCTAATTTTGTATTGTTTGCTCTTTGGATTCTCTTAAGTAAAATGCGGTAGCAACTGTGTTAGTCATGCACTGTATTCTAGGCATTATGCTAGATACCCTCTGCACACTGTCTAATCCACAACAATCCCATGAGGCAGACACTATTTTCACCATTTTATAGATGAGGAAATTGGCTCACAGAGGTCACTTAAGTTGACTGAATCAGCCAAACTAGTACATGGCAGTTATTAGATTCTAACTTTGTATTTTCAATAGTGACATTTTCAGTAACATGTCTCAAACATGTTAATATTTAATGTAATATTATGACCATTAAATTGAATGCTGTGACTCATGACTTCAAAAATAAGTGGGAGTGTACTTTTAGCAATCAGAATGAATAGCACTTTCAACCTGTTCTGTGCATTTATAGACACACAAATACACACAGAGCCTTTTTTGTTTTGGTGCAAATGCTTCCAGTTACCCTATGGGAAATGTGACTGAAAAACACTACTGAGTGTAAAGTGTATTTTATTATATAATCATTGATTTATATGTGGTCATATCATGAACCAATGGTTGACCTATACATATTACATGTAACTCTACTTTCAATAGTTATGTGTAAAATGAACATACTTATGTGAAGATCTACCTGATGCTAAAACAACCATCTGATTCACAGAAATTAATTAGACTGTGATTTTTACAACTCTTTTAGTCCCTTGTGTCAAGTTTTGCAATATAAACACAAGCCAAGTCATAATGTCCTCATTGGGTTTTGTTTTTCATAATGACACTTTCAACATCGCAAATGCAGTAAATATGCCATTGGAAAATAGTTTTATCCTGTTACTCTCTTCATACATTGGGCTTCCCTGGTGGCTCAGTTGATAAAGAATCTGCCTGCAGTGCAGGAGACCCAGGTTCATACATACTGGTTTTCAAAACGCAAGAAATAAAATCAACACCACTGCTCCCCAGTGATCTCTACAAGAAAACTCTTTGAAGATAACTGATTATGATATCAGTAAACCAAGTTGAAAACAATGTTAAATTTCTGATACAATATAGCCTAGGTATGGCAAGAGATGGAGGTGCTCTCCCTTTCTTTTTCTGTGTCCATATTAGCAAAGTACCTGTATATCCATTTCTAATATGACATTTACACTTTGTTGCATTAATACAAAGTAACATGGATTGTGTGTGCTAGTAAATTTCCTTTTAATTACTGCGTAAAAATGATATGTAATTGAAACAAAAAGCGTTGTTTCCAGCCCTATTTTTTTTTTTCCTGGAGTCCATCCTGTCAGGCTGAAAGCGTGAAAGTTATTTTCTGGTGGTGTGATTAGATTGGGGCTGAACTCTGCAGCTGGCAGGCCTGTCTATGACTGGCGGCGGCCTGTCCCCAGTGCTTGTCATTTCCTGACATGCCTGACAGGATGGGGACAGCCGCCCCAGACAGGTTCATTAGATGGTGTTTTCTACAGCTGGGCTAAAAATAAATAAATAAATAAATAAATAAAAAGTCTGTGCTTTGTCAAGGCCCAAGCTGTAGGGGCCCTCCTTGTTGGTTTAAACCAGGGCCTTGTTTTGACAAATTTTGATCTGCACGGTTTTTAGATTTTCTGACACATTTTTGTTTCCTTCCCTCTTGGCCTGCTCTTTGTGCACTCTGCCTTGTTGCTGCTTCAAAATCCTAACAGAGTCTTCCCAAGAGAAAAAGAACCCCAGGTATCGAGATCTTAAAAGAAAAAAACAAAACAAAACAAAACACAGTACTCTAAAATCGCAATAGTCGGTTTATTTCCATGGTGATCCTCACAGTGATTGGAAAACAACCTTGGGACTTGCGATAAGCCAATTACAAGAAAGGTTAAGAGTTTTCCTAGTGCCAGAGACATGCCATCTACATGAGAACATAGTGTCATTAGTAGCAGCCTACACTCTCAAATACACTGCTCTTTAGAACTGCCAGACATTTAAGCTATCTTTATTCTTGGGCTTTTAGGGAGCTGACAGAATTTTCCAACCATGTTGATAAATTCTGATGCCAAGAAGAGAAATTATAGAAGATTATAGAATACCTGCTAATTAAAGCCAGAAATAAGTCACAGAATCAAATTTGGAAATTTTTTTTGTCCGTATTAGGACCCCTTTTAAAGTTAACTGGATTTACTAAAAATTGGTATACTTTTGAAACATGCATGCATGCAGGTCATGCTTTATCATTTTCAACCCCGAATTTAAACTTTTACAACTGTGTTGTTGTAAGGAAAACAGATCTTTAGCCAAGAAATAATTCTTGTGGATTTTACCTGCACGTAAGAAGTAGATACTGACATCTCTATAGGCTTGATAGCCGTAGTCTCTACTCTCACAGTATCTGATAGCTGCTTTCCACTGGGAAAAACAGTTGATTTTAATTTTTAGTAAAAGCAGAACACGCCCAAATAGAAAACACTTGGCTATGTATGTTGACATAATCTTAGTGCTACCATTAGTTATCATTCCATTCACATGCAAGACACAAAACGGAATACTGTTTGTGTCTCTTGTACTTTGTCATTGGTGTAATAAACAGTGTTGCTGAAAAAAAGCAAGCTCCTCATTCACAGAAATCTTAGCCCTTACCTTTCCTTTGTGTTGTTAGTTTCTGCTGCTTTAGTTCCCCGTCTCTATGACAACTGTTTAAATTGGGATGGGCAACTGTCATCTGGAGTATTACTGAGAGAAAAGTGTTAGTGAGCACACAGTTCCCATAGATAGAGCATTTCAATATAATCCAATTTTAATTGAGCTCCTGAGACTTTGATGTGCTGCAGAAGGTTGGGAGAGAGCTATTCCAGGGAGAAATTAAAGCAGCCCAGCAAGGCTTCACCACTCCAGACTGTCACCATTTTAAGTAAGCATTAGCATCAGACTTAACCTGCCCCTACGGAACATCTCACTTCTTTTTTCAGCTTTTCACTGATTTATTTTGCCATATGTAAAAGCAAAGCACTTTCATCTTTTTATATATCTTTTTATACCCATTTGATTAGGCTTGAAAAGCTTGTACTGGACCTGAGATTCATCTTCTGCTGTCTATTGGACTTTGCTTCAGCGGTTCGGAAAAGAAAAAGCAAGTAGAGTTAGGGATTAGTTTGAAATTGCCAGCTATCATATATTAAACTTTCTTTTTAATGTCACTTTGTAAAACCTTACCTTGGAGCTAAAAAGTTTGAGGAAATGTAATTTTTGTTTAGCTTTGATTTACCATTGAATTTCATTTTAATGCCTAGATGCCTAGGCATTTATTAGAGGGTAGAGTTTTTATTTCAAAATGCATTAAAATATCTTTTCCTCATCACATGAAAAATGCTTTTCAGGCAAAGCTAGTTTAAAGCAACTGAACACAGGAATATCAGTCCTTGAGCAAGAAAGCATTGGTCTTTTTTTTTTTTAATGGGCAGGAAAATAGTATTTTTCCATGATTATCCAATATCTTTTAAATACTTTGAAATATAATGTTCAACATGCATTAGGTATTTTACTATTAATAAAAATGACATAAAAACACAATGTTAATTAAAATTACATAAGCTTAATATTGTGCTTAATATTAATACTAAATATATTGCTTGTGATGTCAAAAAGATTTGTTAGAGATAATAGTAAACTTAAGGAAGTTATTGCCTGTTTAAGGCATACCTGACAGTTCTGATCTACATTGGCACATTTTAAAAAATAAATTAAAATGTATATTGAGAAATTAAGTAAGCTTACGGCAACTAGAAATTTTTTTGCGTATCTGCAACATTGAGACACCTAGATTTGCTTGTAGATTTCCTGTAATCTGCAAGCTAATGAAGCTTTTACATCAGGCCCCCTTACTCCACAGGGCCTTATGAGAGATCAGAGTTACCAAGGATTGTATTGTGATCTCACTTTATTCAATTGCCTTAAGACGCCTTAGGGAAAAGAAATAAAAACCTACATTTCTAAACCTCCAGTATTTGTTGTAATTGTTCTATTCTCATTCTAAATAGTTATTCACTTACATAGCTAATTTTTATTTGTAACTTTGTATTTTTTTTAAAAAAATGCATTTCAAATAATATAAGCTTATTTGACACTGTTTAAAATTTTTTATTTAATGTATATTTTTTTATTTAGTGTCCTCCTCCTTCCCACCCATGTTCACTTCTTTCCATTGTGTTTTAATTATAACAATTCTGCAGTGAAAAATCTGGTACATACTTCATCTTGGTTTCTTGAGTGTATATCCACAGGATAAATCCATAGAAATGAAACTGCTGAATTAAAGGGCATACGTATTTGACATTTTTGATAGGCAATGACAGAATGTTCTTAATATGTTATACTAACCTGGACTTTCCCCAGCAATATGATTGCCTGTTTTCCTCACAATCAAAGTTTTAGATTTTTGCCAGTCTGATAGATAAAAATAGTATCTGCATATTGTTTCAGCTGTACTCTGGGGGAGGTTAATCATGTTTTTAATCAAGAAAGAGCAATTTGTGCTATTTTCTTTTTTTTTTTTTNGTGAAAAATCTGGTACATACTTCATCTTGGTTTCTTGAGTGTATATCCACAGGATAAATCCATAGAAATGAAACTGCTGAATTAAAGGGCATACGTATTTGACATTTTTGATAGGCAATGACAGAATGTTCTTAATATGTTATACTAACCTGGACTTTCCCCAGCAATATGATTGCCTGTTTTCCTCACAATCAAAGTTTTAGATTTTTGCCAGTCTGATAGATAAAAATAGTATCTGCATATTGTTTCAGCTGTACTCTGGGGGAGGTTAATCATGTTTTTAATCAAGAAAGAGCAATTTGTGCTATTTTCTTTTTTTTTTTTTTTAAGCAGAATTTTACTGTATCTCAGTGTTTATAGAATGAGATTATTGGTAAATAATATAGTTTGTCTCATGTATCTGTTTCTGGGTATTAGATATCATGTAGAAATATATTATTAAAATTATATACATATGTGTATATAAACATGTCTTTTTCTCCCCACTTCTCATCTAGATTAATTTGTATTCCTTTATGGAATACCCTCACCCAAATCTAAATGGCATTAGTTATGAGGATAAGGATCTTTTTTAATCTACCTACTTACTCAGTAAGAATGTTTCCCCTCTGACCAAAAAAAAAAAAAAAATCGCTAACTGCGTGACATAATTTATAACTAGCTGAATATATTAACACTTTATGAATTAGTTTATGTGGACATCTCTAGTCTACATTTTTATTTGTTTACTAAAGCATGAGTGTTGGGGAGGCATGCAGTGGCGCTTCATGCAGCTGCCCCCACTCCTGTGTGCCAGACACCATGGTGATCACCAGGGGCAGCAGCATTAAAAAGGGGTTAACTGCGACCTGTAAATAACCTCCGTATCTGGAGGAAACAGCAGGATTTGGTTTATTTATATTATTACTGGAGAGCAAAACCTTAATAGCAAATTAAATGGGACACAGACTCCTCTGTCCATGAAATTCTCCAGGCAAGAATACTGGAGTAGGTTGCCATTTGCTTCTCCAGGGGATCTTCCTGACCCAGGAATCAAACTCTGGTCTCCTGAACTATAGGCAGATTCTTTACCATCTGAGCCACCAGGGAAGTCCCATAGTAAAGTACAAATGGGAATGTCTCCTCAAGCCTTATGCAAAACTGAAATTCCATCTGAGTTCCAGTGCCCGGGTCTTTTAAATGTCCCTTCAATCCCAGCCATCCATTAACACTATGGTGCCAGTTGTTTATATTTCTGCTACTACAGACTGCCTGACTTTAAATACACCTAAAATTTAATCATTGAGCAGAGTAGTTGTTGAGTTTCTATAGTGTGCCAGGCACTGTGCTAAGCAATAGGAAATATAGTAGTTAGAGAAGCAAATGATTAAGGTGGAGGGGGACAGGCAATTATATTAATAAATTACATAATAGATTTGCGAAATGACACTTTGAAGATAATGTCTCTCACATGTGGTGCTATGAGAGTGTGTGATAGGGTGATTTTACCCGACAGGAGAGGTCAGTTGAGAAAATAAAAAATCAAGAGAGCTCAAGGGTGAGTAGAACTAAAGTAGGCAGATACGGGTGGGGGGCTATTCCCAGAGAAGGAAGAATCTGTGCGTTGGCCCTGTGAGAGGAAACAACACGGTATGGACCCAGGACTGGGAAAAACTCAACGGGACTGGAGCCAGCAGAGCAAAGTGGTCCCAGACGTGTTTGGAGCAGGAGATGGTTGCATCCGCCACTAGGCTCATCTCTTAATGACTTGTCTTCTGCTTCTTCAGAATTCCTGCTGCCTTATGATTTCTGATGACTGCCTTCTCCATCTTTTGGCTTCTTCCTACCCTCCTGCTAGAGTTATCCCTGAATATCTCACATTGAAATCATTAAAAAAGATTATCTGATGGGGTCAGCCAGCCAGCATTCATAATAGCATGGCTATGATGGACAGGGTTCTCACTGCCACTATTTGTGGCTGTTCTAGTTAGATAACTACTTATTCTTTTAAATATTTATTTATTTGGCTGTGCTGGGTCTTCCCAGGTGGTGCAAATGGTAAAGAACCCACCTACCAATGCAGGAGACGTAAGAGACGTGGATTCAGTCCCTGGGCTGGGAAGATCCCCTGGAGGAGGGCATGGCAACCCACTCCAGTATTCTGGCCTGGAGAATCCCATGGACAGAGGAGCCTGTCTGGCTGCAGTCCATAGCATCACAAAGAGTTGGAGGTGACTGAAACTGCTTAGCATCCATGCACACTGGGTCTTAGTCACCACACACAGGATCTTTGATCTTGGTTGCAGGATGCAGGTTCTTCCGTTGCAGCATGAAGTATCTAGTTCTCTGACCAGCAATCAAACTCAGGCCCCCTGCATTGGGAGCTCAGAGTTTTAGCCACAGGACCATCAGGGAAGTCATGTTATCTACTTTAATATTAGGTGATAATCCTGGTTCAGTCCACCAAGGCCAGAGTGGTAGGGTCAGGTAATCAACATGGTGAAAAGGAACTTATTAGGAGGGGATACCTTTCATGCTCTGTCTGGTACATAATAAATTGGGAATCAACTCTGGACTACCTTAATGTGATAGCTTTTAATTAATATAGTCCAAATAAATTAATAACTTTTCTGTGTATGAGTATTACTAAATATAGATCAATAAAGGCATTCATAATTAATCACTACTTTAAGTGAGTGCTCCGTGCTGAGCCTTGTGCTACATGTGAAAAACGCAGAGATGCATTGAGAATTCCGGCCATCAGCGGGTTCACAGGTTTGCAAGAGACACCAGCGAGTAAACCAACCATGATGATGGTTTGGTGAGTGTCAGAGTTGGGTAGAGGGCTCTCAGAGGGAACAGCAGGCTCTTCAAGCTTAAGTATCAATAGGAGTTCATCAGAAGAACAGACTAGGGAGGGATCTGCCAGGCAGAAGAAACACCATGTGCAAGGGTGCAGAAGCGTGACCGAAGATGGCACATTTGGGAGCGGAAAGCGATCAAGGGTTAGAATGTAAGACTCAGTGTAATGCCCCTTGTAGCTTAATATGGGATTTTATACCACTATTAGTACAAGCAGTTACCACTTCTTAAATACCTGCTTATGTACCATACACACATACACTTTTTTTTTTCCATACACACATATGCTTTTTAAACTCTGTTAGGATTTTCATGATGTGCTGGGATCCAGATCTCCAGTGTTTGAAGCTCTCATGGTATGAACTGAAAAGTGCACAAGAATCTATATTGTGTGCAGTTTTGTTTTGTTTTCAGGATAACATAAATAAACATCAACTAGAGAAAAAAGAATGGCTTTATCTTTAAACTTAAAAATAAACACCTCTTTTCACTATGCATTTCTCACTAAGTGAGAAATATATAATTAAATTTTTGTTTTAAATTTGCAAAATAAAAAGTGGAATATAAAAAATACTAAAATGTTTTCAAATATTTCTCTCTATACCCTGATTAGATCTTTAATCAAAAGCAGTTTCTCCTTTATGTCTGCTCACTGCAGACGTAATTGCGTCTACAACAATAATTACTGCAGATCTCCCATCTAATCTTGTATCATTTCTGACTATATCTAAAAACTTTAATAAGAAATATTTCCAAAAAGAGAAAAACAGTTTCTGTTGACAGTTTATAGTATCTACAAAATCATACCCTGTTAACAGTTTGATTCAAAGGAAACCCACTAACCCAGACACCCAAATAACCCAATAGGATTATTTGGAGTTATATAAGCATGAACACTTTAAAAATTGTCACTATGCAGAGTAACACTAGGGAAGTTAATATGCTCAGTGTAGAAATGAAAGTGAGTACTAGAAACTAGAAACGAGTTTCCTTCTAATACTGTAGAGTTCTCCATCTCCTGGCCCTTCCCTTTGTAAAATTACAGCAGAGGGACAAATACAAGATTTCAGAGTTTGCCAAATTTGAGAAAATAAAACACAGCCAGATATATAATACTTACATATGGGGACATTCATGAGTAGGACAAAAATGAAGCAACCTTGCCAAATAATTTTTTTTTAATTTTGAGAGTTTTACCCTAATTTTGAGAGTTACATGCCTTTGAAGATGAAGGAGGCACAGAGGATTCCAACTGCAAACCAGAGTTTGTTTGTAAATTAAATTTTGCAATATTTTATTCAACAAAATGGACTGAGTTCCTTTCATGTACTGATTCTATAAGAAATACAACCTAGTCTCTACTCTTACGAACTCTGCAGTTGCAGGGATGTATGTCATAGAACAGATCATTTTAAAAGCACTTCCTATACTGTGAGGCAGATTATTGGACAGGTACAAATCCTACCTTTGGGAAAGAATTTGTTGCTTTCTACTAATGAGTATAAAATAATGTTTGCATAGTATATTAGAATAGCATTGTCCTTCACCAGTCAAAACAGCCTCTACATTGTAGTCACAGCAGTGATTTCTAAAGTTTGAATTTAATCATCTCACCTCTTTGTTTAACAAAGAGAGCTCATCATTGCTCTCAGATCAGAAGTCCAGACTCTTTAAACATGAGTTACTTGATCTAGCCCCCACATCCTGGTTCCCTACTCAGCTTTCATCATTCTTAGATTATTTTTCACTTCTCTCTTCTTGAAAATATGTATTTCAGACTGCCTGAACCCATTCCCCAAGGCACTGTATTTACATGTTCCTTATGCTTGAGACCTCTCCACCATGACCCGCCAATCTTGGGTGGCCTCACGGGCATGGCTTAGTTTCATTGAGTTAGACAAGGCTGTGGTCCTAGTGTGATTAAATTGACTAGTTTTCTGTGAGTATGGTTTCAGTGTGTCTGTCCTCTGATGCCCTCTTGCAACACCTACCGTCTTACTTGGGTTTCTCTTACCTTAGACATGGGGTATCTCTTCACAGCTGCTCCAGCTGTGAAGCCGCTGGAGCGGAGCACAGCCGCTGCTCCTTACCTGGGACGAGGGGTATCTCCTCACCACCGCCCTTCCTGACCTTGAACGTGGAATAGCTCCTCTATGCCCTCCTGCACCCACACAGCCACCGTTCCTTGGACGTGGGGTTGCTCCTCCTGGCCACTGCCCCTGGCCTCGGACTTGGGGTAGCTCCTCTCGGCCGACGCCCCTAACCTCAGACGCGGGGTAGCTCCTCCCAGCCGCCACCCCTGACCTCGGACTGGAGTAGCTCCTCTCGGCCACACTCTGTGTGCCGGTCGCAGCCACCCTCGCTAAGTTCGATATTCACAGTAATCCAGGTCTATGCCCCAACCAGTAACACTGAAGAGGCTGAAGTTGAATAGTTCTATGAAGACCTACAAGACCTTTTAAAACTAACACCCAAAAAAGGGGTCCCTTTCATTATAGGGGACTGGAATGCAAAAGTAGGAAGTCAAGAAACACCTGGAGTAACAGGCAAATTTGGCCTTGGAATACATAATGAAGCATGGCAAAGACTAATA
>SJYX01014864.1:177648-207714 GCA_006410675.1 Oreotragus oreotragus | reverse complement strand
TTGAGACTGCTGGAGGGGGCAGGGGGGGCAGGGGCTAAAGAGAGTACTAAGCAGAGTACTGAAGAGAGAGAGAAAGGATGGTAATTTCCAGAAGTCTCAGTGCAGGACTCCAAAGATTCCTAGTTATCACAGGAGCTTAAAGATCATCGAGACCAACACACCCATTTTGAAGGCAAGGAAGCTGAGACTCACCTGTTTAAAAACAAAAATAAGAACTTTCCAGATCAACTGAATTCATTCCTGCCCAGAAGTGGCGTGCATGCTCAGTTGCTCAGCCATGTCTGACTCTTTGCCACTCTATGGACTGTAGCCCATCAGGCTCCTCTGTCCATGGGATTTCCAGGCAAGAATACTGGAGTGGGTGGCCATTCCCTCCTCCAGGGGCTCTTCCCCACCCAGGGAGCGAACTCGTATCTCCTGAGTCTCCTGCACTGGCAGGCGTATTCTTTACTGCTGAGCCTCCTGGGAAACCCTCCTCCAGATGTTTGGGGTTAACACTGTCGGTATGGTAAGGGCACTTACATTCCAATTCCTGGACACAACTCTTAGAAGGGACTTGAGTGTGAGTGTGACTGTGTGGAAAGAAGCCTAGGACCCTGCCCACAGCCCATGCCACCACGACGCTCTGTAGGCAGAACTTTCCAGATCAGAGGTTCACAGGTGCTGTCGTGGTAACAACATAACCACAGTCACCCCTGATTTGCATATTCTGCATAACTTTGCATAAAGCATTGACAAGTCTCAGAGCCTGTAAAATAAAACTAATTAGAGCAGCATCTTGCCCCGGTATCCAGGTTTTACATCTAGGAGATGGGGAGGGGCTATCTTTGCCCTCCTAACCACTCATTCAAGCACAGCTATGGGGGCTGGTTTAGGATACTGATGCAAGAAGCTGGGTTTCAATCTCTACTACTTACTGTGTGTGTAACCTTGGACAAATCACCCCATCCCCTGAAATTCAATAAGAAGGAGCTACCAATCCTAGATTGAATGAAGTGGGCAGAGTCATACCCATTTGTGTGCCCAACACGCCTGCCTCAACATTCAACACATATTCATCACTCTGCAAATATTTAGGCACGTGGGTCTAATCCAAGGAAATCCAGCAAAATTTCCTGCTAATATTCAGTGCCAAATTTTTTTTTATCTCATTTCTGAACTGATTCCTTGTCTGTTTCTTTCAGAACAGAAAACATATCCCTTAGTGGGGGTTTTTTTTTGTTTTTTGTTTTTTTTTTTGGCCATGCCGTGTGTTCCATGGGATCTTAGTTCCTCAACCAGGGGTCAAACCTGCATCCCCTACTTGGGAGCACTAGAGCACCAGGTAAGTCCCACGCATCCCTTAAACAGAAGGGAAATCTCAGGTCCCCTAAAAGTGACTTTCCACTGAGGTCATGGCATCAGAATCTTTGCACTCAGTATAAAATTTAACCCAATGAGAAAACTGAAGCTTGGAAGAGGGATGTGAAAATCAAGGGCTAATTTACAGGGATGCTTTGGCTCAGAGGTTAAAGTGTCTGCCTGCAATGAGGGAGACCTGGGTTCAATCCCTGGGTTGGGAAGATCCCCTGGAGAAGGAAATGGCGCCCCACTCCAGTATTCTTGCCTGGGCTACAGTCCACGGGGTCGCAAAGAGTCAGACACGACTGAGCGACTTCACTTTTGAACTGTGGTGTTGGAGAAGACTCTTGAGAGTCCCTTGGACTGCAAGGAAATCCAACCAGTCCATCCTAAAGGAGATCAGTCCTGGGTATTCATTGGAAGGACTGATGCTGAAGCTGAAACTCCAATACTTTGGCCACCTGATGCAAAGAGCTGACTCTTTGGAAAAGACCCTGATGCTGGGAAAGATTGAGGGCAGGAGGAGATGGGGACAACAGAGGATGAGATGGTTGGATGGCATCACTGACTCAATGGGCATGAGTTTGAGTTAGTGATGGACAGGGAGTTCTGGCGTGCTGCAGTCCATGGGGTCGCAAAGAGTTGGACATGATTGAGCGATTGAATTGACTGACTGAATGGAGAAACAGACATAGAGAACAGACTTATGGACACAGGGAGAAGGGAGGAGAGGGTGAGATGTATGGAGAGAGTAATGTGGAAACTCATATTACATATATAAAATAGATAGTCAATGGGAATTTGCTGTATGTCTCAGGGAACTCAAACAAGGGCTCTGTATCAACCTAGAGGGTTGAGATGGGGAGGGAGATGGGAGGGAGGTTCAAGAAGGAGGGGACATGTGTGTACCTATGGCTGATTAATGTTGAGGTTTGACAAAACAGAATTCTGTAAAGCAATTATCCTTCATTAAAATATATATACATTTTTAAAAAAATCAAGGGCTAGAACCCAGGTTTCTGGTCTTCCTGTTGGAATTCTGGCAACTGCCCCTGCGGACCTGGATTGAGGATGTTTCCTCCTCTTTCGACAGTCCTCGGGATGCCAGCCCTGTGCGGATAAATCTGGCTGGAGTTTCCGAAGATCAATGCTGCTTTCAATACTCTCTCCCCCCGGCAAGCTCACGACATATTTTTTCACAAGTAATAATTAGCGACAGAAATATCTGACCTACTTAGAACTCCACAAATACACACATTTGGCGGCTTCCACATCAGCTCCGAGGCCATCAGCAGCAGCCTGATTGGGAATAGCTTTTTTTAACCTGGCGAAATGACAGTTTGGAAAAGGGCAGTCTGGGGTGTTAATTTCTGCCCACCTTACCTTGCAGGGCTGGCACTGCCCCCCCTACTGCCCACCTCCTCACCATTCAGACCCCAGAGGTGGAGACTGTTTTTATATGCTGTTTCCATGAACAGAGGCAGATTGAGTTTCTGTCTTTGCAAAAACAGATTATGCACAGGTCTTTTCAGATTTCTCATGCAATTTAGGTAATGCGTTTTTTTGTTTTAAATGCTAAGCCAAAAATGAATAGTTTAGTAAATGTCCAATTTTGTAGGATGTTCGTCCCGCCCTTGCATTTCCTAAGCAATCCTTGAAGGCTTAGTCCGAGCTTCTCCTGGTCGCCGCGGTGCACCTTTTCCTCCACCAGGGCAAAGCCCCTCCCTTTCCTTGGGCCTCATAATCCCTTTCCTGGATTCTAAAATGTTCTTAAGAAAACTGAACTAGGCGGGATGTGTGGTCCCGGGGCAGGCCAAAGGCAGAACTAAAGGACCTTGGTCAGAAGGTCTGGAACATTCTGGAGCTGCCTTGCCCGGGCTGGGGCCCTCCTGACTGCCCTGCAGGGAAGCCCCGCACCGCCTGCTGTTGGAATTGGGGCTCAAGGCGACGTCTGTGCAGTGCTGCTCTAGTGGAAGCACTGACGCTCAGGTTTGCGGCGTAGTTACGCGCTCCTAACAGGATAAGCCTTGAGTGTTGATTGAGGACCAACTGCTGGGCCCTGCACACAGTGAGCGAAACCCGTCCCTCACAGGAAGGGGCTTCTCACCTCACAGGAGGGTGTAAGAAGGGATGCTAGAGCGTCAGAAACTAAATCGGATCCAGCAGACGTGTAAGGAACGATTGAACAGGTGAGGGTGGAGGGACCTCGTCCATCAGAATATGAAAGCCACGTTCCCGCAGGAGATGCACCTGAGCCCTGGCTTATGAGTCTTCTCCAAGTAGAGACGAAGGGGGCAGGGGAAGGCTGTTGCCCCAGGGAGCAGCTTGTGTAAACGCACAGAGGTCTGTGGAGGGCGTGGAGGGTTCGGGAAGACACATAGAGTTCAGAGACAACGAGGGGAACCAGGAAGAGGAGGGCATGAGGAGATTGGACAGTGGAAAAGGGAAAGTCACTCAGTCATGTCCGACTCTTTGCAGCCACAGGCACTGGGAAGCCCCGCACCGCCTGCTGTTGGAATTGGGGCTCAAGGCGACGTCTGTGCAGTGCTGCTCTAGTGGAAGCACTGACGCTCAGGTTTGCGGCGTAGTTACGCGCTCCTAACAGGATAAGCCTTGAGTGTTGATTGAGGACCAACTGCTGGGCCCTGCACACAGTGAGCGAAACCCGTCCCTCACAGGAAGGGGCTTCTCACCTCACAGGAGGGTGTAAGAAGGGATGCTAGAGCGTCAGAAACTAAATCGGATCCAGCAGACGTGTAAGGAACGATTGAACAGGTGAGGGTGGAGGGACCTCGTCCATCAGAATATGAAAGCCACGTTCCCGCAGGAGATGCACCTGAGCCCTGGCTTATGAGTCTTCTCCAAGTAGAGACGAAGGGGGCAGGGGAAGGCTGTTGCCCCAGGGAGCAGCTTGTGTAAACGCACAGAGGTCTGTGGAGGGCGTGGAGGGTTCGGGAAGACACATAGAGTTCAGAGACAACGAGGGGAACCAGGAAGAGGAGGGCATGAGGAGATTGGACAGTGGAAAACGGAAAGTCACTCAGTCATGTCCGACTCTTTGCAGCCACAGGCACTATACAGCCCGTGGAATTCTCCAGGCCAGAATACTAGAGCAGGGGATCTTCCCAGCCCAGGGACTGAACCCAGGTCTGCCTCATTGCCGGCGGATTCTTTACCAGCTGAACCACAAGGAAAGCCCAAGAATACTGGAGTGGGTAGCCTGTCCTTTCTCCAGCAGATCTCCCTATCCCAGGGATCAAACTGGGGTCTCCTAGAGAGAACCAGAAATCAGGTTGAGGGACTCAGACTCTAACAAAAAGGAAATGGGGAGTGGATCAATAGCTTTAAGAAGGCAGTCACTTGATTCAGTTTGGGTTTCTTAAAGACCCCGTCTTTATAGGTTCCCAGCACAAAGAACCATCTGGATGAGAAAAAATAGGAAGATGCTTCCAAGCTTTCCCACTCCCTGTTCCCCAAACCAGGGTCTGTGCCAACCAGAACTCTGGTAGCGGTGCTCTCTAACCTCCACACATTGCACAGAAGGTGAAGAAAGAGGACAAGGCTGGCTGTACTTAACGGTGTACTTGTGAGAGGCCAAGTCCTGTGCAGGGCAGCAGTGGGTGTGTAAAAAGAAAAAAAAAAAAAGGGAATTATGGGGGGACAAAGGAAATAGAACAGTGTCGAGGAGGTGATTAAACCTCCCAAAATGACCCGCTGCCGGTCAGTTCATTTATCCTCCTGGAGCCCAAGAAGGCACGGGGCCTGGAGAAAGCAATAAGATGAGATGCAGAAGGGAGTGGGCGAGGCAACAGAGCGCGACAAGGAACCAGAGACACGCTGGCAGGACCGCAGGCGCGCTGGCGGCAGTGAGCCCTGGGACTGACGCCGCGGACGACTGAACTGGTTCAGAGAAGAACACAGAAGGGAGAAGACAAGTAAATAAAAGTTACACGCGATAGCATGGTCCTTTAGAGATAGCTGATGAATGAAAAAAAAAAATGGTGATCATGACTGAGAACCCAGAACAAGTGAAATAAACTCTAGAATTAGAGCAACAGCAGAGCTGCAGAAACAGCCGTGTGCCGGGCCAGTCCCAGCAACGCGACGGCCAAAGTTTAAAAAAAGAAGTCCTGAAATTATCCCGGTAGCAAAGGCAGTTTCATAATGGGGACCAGGGGGGAATGAGATGGAGAGCAAGCAGAACTGTCTCTGAGTCTGAATGTCCAAACGGTCAGAGCTAACGTTACCCGGCTGGTGCTGCTCTATCGACTTTGCTCTGTTTTCTTGCTTTTTCACTTAACCCAGCCTTAAGATCTCTTCCCCGGGGCTGTCCATCCGTCTCCTGGGTTGCTGCTGTTTACCGATGGCATCCCAGCTCGGGCGTCCTCCAGGTTGACTCGCTTCCTCTCCCAGGGCCAGACCCTTGTTTCCCATTCATCCCCAAAGGTGCTCTCCCGGATGGGAATGTCTCCAGGTTATAAATCAAGGAGTGGGGTGCGGGTTCCAGAGTGCTCTCCAGAACGGCCATTCTGTTTGCATCGGCGGCCCTCCACCACTGCTTTTCCAGGGCTGACTCCCACGCGCACTCCTACACCTGGTACCATCCAGCTTGCTATCTTGCTCAACCAATGCGGAGTAACGTTTTTTGTTTGTTTGTTTTTTAATTTATTGAAGTATAGTTGGATTTATAATGTGCTTGTCTCTGCTCTACAGCAGACTGGTTTGTTTTAACATGTACTTCTTGGACTTCAAATGAATCCAAACACTCCTTATTTGAAGTGACCCAGTTTCTCTAGCGCGGAATCACCTAGCCATCTCTCTGGCTGGTCAGTCCTTCCATCCCAGCCGCTGCTTACACTTGCCTGGGGACCGTCTTCCCACAGTCCGTGCCTGCTGCTTCCCTTGATGCCCACCTCTTGTGGGCACAAACTCAGAGTCCCGTGGGGGCCCGATGACATAAATGACTCCAGGAAACTTGTGTAGGCACGGCACATCCTCGGCGCAAAAAAAGGCGGTCACACAGCCGTTCCCAAGTACGTTTCTCAGAGTCAGGGCAAATCAGTCTTAAGTTGTGTCCAGCGTAGACACCAGAAGGAGTCCCCCGGGTGAACCTAGACTCTGTCGTACAGAGTGAAGTTAAGTCAGAAAGAGAAAAAGAAATATCATATACTAACACATTTATATGCAATCTAGAAAGACGGTGCTGATGAACCTATTTGCACAGCAGCAGTGGAGACACCGGAGAAGGCAATGGCACCCCACTCCAGTTCTCTCTCCTGGAAAATCCCATGGACGGAGGAGCCTGGTGGGCTGCAGTCCATGGGGTCGCGAAGAGTCGGGCACGACTGAGCGACTTCACTTTCACTTTTCACTTTCATGCATTGGAGAAGGCAATGGCAACCCACTCCAGTGTTCTTGCCTGGAGAATCCCAGGGACGGGGGAGCCTGGTGGGCTGCCATCTATGGCAGAGAGTCGCACAGGGTCGGACACGACTGAAGCGACTTAGCAGCAGCAGCAGCAGTGGAGACACAGACATAGAGAACAGACTTACGGACCTGTCTCTTATACACATCTAGATGTGTATAAGAGACAGGCGTANTCCCAGGGACGGGGGAGCCTGGTGGGCTGCCATCTATGGCAGAGAGTCGCACAGGGTCGGACACGACTGAAGCGACTTAGCAGCAGCAGCAGCAGTGGAGACACAGACATAGAGAACAGACTTACGGACAGGGGCGGGGCGGGGAGGAGGAAGAGGGTGGGATGTATGGAGAGAGTAACGTGGAAGCATACGCCACCATACGTACAATAGACGGCCAATGGGAATCTGCGGTGTGACTCAGGGAACTGAAAGTAGGGCTCAGCAACACCCTAGAGAGGTGGGACAGGGAGGGAGGGACGTTTGAATGGGATGGGACATTGGTAAACCTATGGCTGATTCATGCTGATGTTTGGTAGAAACCAACACAGGACTATGAAGCAATTATCCTTCAATTAAAAATGAAATATTTTTTTAAAAAGGAGTCTGCACTCTGGGCGTGTGTACCTTCAGGCAAAGCAACCGTGGGTTCATTTTATTGCTGTTTACTTGCACTTTCAAAATGTCTATAATAAACCTAAATTACTTGTGTAATTTTCAAGCATTAAAAAAAACAATATTTTATTCAAGGTACACATCAGTGTCCCTCCTGCTTGCTGACTTGTTTTCCGTGTCACCTGTGTCATTTCCTCAGAGAGGCCTCTTTTAGGCCACCTGGTGGCTCCGATGATAAAGAATCTGCTTCAGTGCAGGAGACCCTGGTTCAATCCCTTGGTCGTGAAGATCGCCTGGAGAAGGAAATGGCAACCCGCTCCAGTGTTCTTGCCTGGAGAATCCCACGGACAGAGGAGCCTGGCGGGCTACAGTCCAGGGGGTTGCAAGAGTCAGACATGACTGAGCAACTAAGCACAGCACCCCAAATTGTGCACAGCACCCCAAACTGTACCCTGGTCACTCCCTGTCTCCCCACCCTGCTCTATTTTTCTCGATCTCCTCATCCCTACCTGGCAGGATTTCACACATCTCTGTTGATTCGTTTACTCTCTGTCTCCCCTTCTGTAACTTGAGCCCCAAGAAGGTAGGAATTCTGCCTGCTTCACTCATGACTCTATCCCAGCACCTGGCAGCAGTAACTGGCACATAAGGAGCATTCAAACAACATTTTTAAATTAATTTTTGGCCAAATACCAGAAAAGATGCCCTTCTTCTTGCCAGAATTTAGAAAGACCTAAATACTTTTCTTTATAAGGCAGTGAGAGACAGCACTCCAAGAAACAGATATCGGTTGACAGGGGTTTGCATAAAGTTCCTTCTATTACCTACTCCAAACCATATCCAGTAGTTGTCGGATGTTGCCAGGCACCAGGGAGGTTTCTCTCCTTGTTTAAACACCCCCTTGCAAAGCGCACCCCTCCCCCATTACAACTTAAGAGGAGGTGATAGAGATCACATGCAATAATTCTTGCCGTTGAGGGGGCATTTAGAGATGAAGACGCCCTCTGTTTTCTAATAAAAATATCAGTAAACAAGTAATAACTTAGGGCAAGATTAAAAGACTGTGAAAAAAATCTCATGCCTTTGTTCTCTCTCCTTGCTAAAACTTGGGTCGGTTGTCTGCTGGGGTGGGCAGAGCCGACAGCTCCCCTGGTAACAGTTGATCAAGCCCATCTCTTCCCTCCCGCCCGCGCCCCCCCAACTCACTGAGCACCTGTCTGTTCCAGAGGCCATGGGAGTCCCCAGGTCCTGAGGGGAGCGCAGCAACAGTCTCTGCCCCCAAAGGGCTCACAGAGCAGTGGGGGAGACGGAGGGTGTGAGTGGGGCCCACGTAGACAGAACAGCATCGCAGAGGCCTGGAGGCGAGGGGGCATGAAAAGGATTAGAGGGTATTGGAAAGGGTTGGGTCATCACCCTGCCCTGGACCCCACTGATCACCCACAGCAGTTGGCAAAACCGAGTGGGGCCGCTCCGAATTTTCCAGGGCTGGATCTGGGTCTTCATAGGAACTGGAGGTCATCCCTGAATATTCATTGAAACGACTGATGTTGAAGCTGAAACTCCAATACTCTGGCCTCCTGATGCGAAGAACCGACTCATTGGAAAAGACCCTGATGCTGGGAAAGATTGAAGGCAGGAGAAGGGAACGACAGAGGATGAGATGGCTGGATGGCCTCACCAACGCGATGGACATGGGTTTGAGCAAGCTCTGGGAGTTGGTAATGGACAGGAAAGCCTGACGTGCTGCAGTCCATGGAGTCCCAAAGAGTCGGACACGACTGAGCGACTGAGCTGAACTGAACTAAGCGACTGGAACCTCGGAACAACCAGGGCCTCCTAAGTGCTGCTATCTGGAAAGTGACCACAAGGTGGCAGCAGAGGATCACTGGGGGCGCCTGTTCAAGCTCTGGCGTCACATACACAAGGAGCCCCAGCAAGTGGCGGCCACAGGAGGAGGGGGTCAGAGTCAGGGTGTCGTGTGCAACACCCGTGTATACACTGTGTGTGTGCTCATGCAGACTTTGCTTGGGCATGGGTGTATGTATTGTGTGCACATGTGCATCTGTGTACCTGTGTGTATATGTATGTGTGGGTGTGTGAATGTATGCGAAAGGACAATCTTTCCCAGCATCAGGGTCTTTTCCAATGAGTCTGTTCTTCGCATCAGGAGGCCAAAGTATTGGAGTTTCAGCTTCAGCATCAGTCCTTTCTTATGTGTAAATATGTCTGTGTACATATGTGCATGTATGCCTGTTCACAAACATGTATACTTTTTTAGCAAAAAGTCCTGAGTCAGTCTAGCAAGAACCCCTCTTCCCTTGACATCCAAGTCCTTAGCCTGCCTTTAGCAGAATCCTGTTAGGCCACGTTAGCAAGCCCTTCCCTATCCCTGAAGCCTCCTCTTGGTAACTTTCTGCCCGCTGACCCCTCACTCTGCTCCTTGCTTGCAAGTTCCCAGCTATTTTCGCTACCCTCAGAGCTGAGTCCAGTCTCTCTTCCCTACTGCAATAGTCTTGAATAAAGTCTTCAGCATTTGAATAAGTGTCAGCATAACTTTTCTTTAATAAGGCAAGAGCAAAGAACAGAGTGAGCGAGGTGGAAATTGGAGGGATGGAAGTCAGAGAGAGGAGGGAAGCGGGGGAAAGCCAGGTGATTGCAAACTCGCCTTGGCTTCAGCCTCTGTGAGCCCTCCGTCTCTGTCCTCTGGCTGTCTGCACCCTTCTCACCTGGACGCCTGCATTCAGGCCTTATCTGAATAAGACATCCTTATTCAGATCTCACTGCTCCAGCCCACCGTCCACTCTGCAGTCAGAGGCTCTTCCAAAGCCCAGACCTGGCCCTATCCTTTCCATCAGGGCCCCCAGCCCATAGGCAGTCACGCTTCTCAGCTTGGCAGACAAGCCCTGAAGTTCAGAGCCATGGGCAGCTTCACACTTCCTCCCTACAAGCCTCAGCTCACCCTATTCCCTCTTGGAAATGTACATCTGAGTCCTACTCGATTTTCTGGGCCCAGCGCCACCCTCAGTTCCTTCGGGAAACCTTCCCTCCCCCCTGTACCTGAGCTCCTCACCTCACAGCCCAGCAGGGTTGTTCCCCACCCACGGCCAGCTCATCAGGCTCCCTGAGAGCAGGGACCATCTGCGGCACCCACTCCTACCCACTCTCCCCAAGTAGCGGACAAGAGGAGACTCCATCATCCTGGACAGTCTGGAGACAGGAGACGGGCCAGGACAGGCTCTTCTGACCCTTCCTGGCTGGGTGGGAGGAGAGGGTGGCAATGGCTTTGTGGCCACCATTACTGAAGCCCTAAAGACCAAAACTCACAGTTTGTGTAGCACAGTGTTAAGAAGACGGGCTCTGCAGCCAAAGCGCCTGGGTTCAAGTCCAGTTCCACCATTCAGCGGCTAAGTGATCTTGGGTCTCTAAGTTATCTAGCCTCTCTGTGCTTTTTTCCCCATCTGCAAAATAGGATAAAGTAGTTGTTGTAAGAATAAGCACATACCACGGAGTTAGGGTTTATGTATGATCGTGACAACTGGGCTCAAATCCAGCAGCATCTCTGTGAGCTGGGACAAGTCAGTTAACATCTAAGCCACTACATACAAGCATAAATACATGCGTATGTATACATAGACACATATGTACGTGCACACATATGCATACACGGGTGCACACACTCATGCACACATACCCAGTGCTGTGTATTTGCTTACTATCTTTTTCACTATTTACTATCTTCCTTCCCCGTCACAGACCAAAATGTAAGCTTGGTGAGGGCAGAAAATTCATCAGTGAAGCACCAGCTCCTAGCAAAGTGAAAGTGAAAGTCGCTCAGTCGTGTCCAGCTCTTTGTGACCCCATGGTCAATACCGTCCATGGAATTCTCCAGGCCAGAACACTGGAGTGGGTAGCCTTTCCCTTCTCCAGGGGATCTTCCAGACCCAGGGATCAAACCCAGGTGTCCTGCATTGCAGGCGGATTCTTTACCAGCTGAGCCACAAGGGTTAGGGTTAGGGTTAAGTGTCTGACAAATAATAGGTACTCAACAAATACTTTCCAAAGAAACGGACAGATGTGGGCTTTCTTCATTCAATATAATGGGCAAGAATAACCATCATCTGTCAGAAATGATCAAGACAAGGCAGACATAGCCCAGGCAGTTTCCTCTCGGGAGTGGAAGGGCCTGGGACCAACCTTAGAGGTGAACACCAGGGGGCAGCAGAGGACCAAGTCACTTAAGCTGGGCTTAACCCTTGCCAAGGGGGCTGGGAGAGAGGGGCCCTTCCGCAGCTCCGGGCTGGGCACCCTGAAACACCACCCTCCATCCCCCTATGCCCAGGCTTCCAGAGAGACTCTCAAAGGGCAGACTCACTCCTTTGCCAAACCTCAATGGGGTCACAGACAGATTGTCACTTTCACAGAGCTCAGAGCCTAGTGGGGAGACAGTCTCTGAACGAGTAATTAAAGCAATCACTTTAATTAAAGTAATTAAAGCAAACAAGTGTGTGCTCTAAGGCAGCGAGCGGGGTGCATGGAACACAATGAGCCCGTGTTTCAGGCTGAGCTGTGATGGCTGCCCAAGTCAAGCAGGTGAGGAGGGAAGGAGCTGGGGAGAACACTCCGGCAAAGGCAGGAAGAGAAAGGAAGGGACTCCCTGAGCTCACGCAGTGAAAAGCAGAACCAGCGCTGGAGCCCAGGCTTTCTGGCTCCCCGTCCAGGGCTCCTCCCTTGTCCCTGATTTTCCTTCCAATAAACTTCATCTCTGATGGAGCTGCCGCAGCAGCTGTGCTGAAGGCAGAGGAATTTTGGCCCTGAGACTGCCTGACCCAACTTCCTCAGTATATAAGCTGATAAGAGATTTTAAATTCTGGTGTCTAGACTAAGACAATGACCAAATGTCTTGCAGCAGATGAGGCTGATAAGAGCCTATATTTGGGGAAAACGGGGCGGCCCTCTCTGTGGTCACGCTGGAGTGACCCTCGACCAAGGCAAAGGGACTGCTGGGGCGGCAGAGCTGAGCTTGGAGGCGTCTAACAGGGTGGGAGTCAGAGATGCTTGAGAAGGTCGAGTTAAGACTGACCTTCCTCTAGATGGACATCCCAGGGAGCCTGAGCTGGGGACAGGGCAACCCAGCGTTATCAATTGGAACAGATACGGTTGTCCTGGAAACAAAACGAAGTCTACATCCAAGAGGCTTAAAAATCACAAAGATCGATTTCTCGCTCGTACGGAGTCCATCCTGGGTGCAGCAAGACCTCAAGTTGGCTCAGGGTGGCCCCTGCATTTCCACCTGGGCAGAGAACCCCGGGGAAAGGGGAGCGGCTGCTGTTAAATGCTGCCACCTGGTGGTCACAGCTGGCAAAGCCCAAGCTCAAGCAGGCAGTTCTGTGCAATGATCCCACGTGATGCGGTCTGAGCACGGATGTCCGGCTGCCCATCGTGGGATGCCTGAGACGCCACCATGGAGACAGCCCTCACTTAGCTGAGCATCCCCCAAAGGCCACAGACAACCTGTCTCAGGCGATCCTGTCGCTTACTGAGCTCTTGCCATCAGCCAGGTGCTCCCTGGGAACTGGGATGACTTTTAATCCCCACAACAATGCTGCAGGTAGGCACCAATAATCTCTCCTATTTTACAAATGAGGAAACAGGTGCAGGAAGGTTTCAGCAGTTTGGTCAAGGCCACGTGGCATGTCCATGCCAGAGTAAGTCTACACACCCAAAC
The DNA here is from genome assembly GCA_006410675.1 of Oreotragus oreotragus. NCBI lineage: Eukaryota > Metazoa > Chordata > Mammalia > Artiodactyla > Bovidae > Oreotragus > Oreotragus oreotragus. The sequence continues at coordinate 194,616 of SJYX01014864.1, read as the reverse complement.
GTCTAGCCTTTGAAAAGAGGGATTCAGAAAGAGAGACGAGAGGAGGTTTATGAGGAGACGACCTCATAAAAAGTGAGATTTTGAGTGGTGGATGGATGAAGAGGATATTTAAGACATTTTCTGTTATGCCAGTCCTGCCTTTATATCTTAGAGAGATTTCACTAAAGATGTATGGCTTTTCGGTGCCTTTTTTTAAAAAATGATTCTTCACAATTAAAAAAAACAAGTTTCTAGCACACTGAATAGTGGAAAGTGTACTCTTCATGTAGATCCACCAGCTAGTAACATCTTGCCACACCCAGGCCACCTCTCTCTCCCTGCTCCTCCTCCGTCTCTCTGTCTTCGTCTTTCTCTCGCTCTCCACACACACACACACACACACACACACACACACACACACAGCTCAGTGTTTTGCCAAACCATCCAACTACCATATTTCTCATGATACTTCAACCCCAAACCCTTCAGTGCGCCTCTCCTAGGAGCAAGGACATTCTCCTACATAAACGCAAGCTCAAGATAATCAACATTCTTTGGGCAAATCACCCAACACAGTGTCCACACTCACATTTCCTCCCCTGCCTCCCAAACATGCTCCGTGCCTGCGTATTGTTCCCGATCCAGGATTCAGTGAAGCGTCACTTACGACATTAGGCAGTGTGTCTCCCCTGCCCCATTCCTCGTGACCTTAGACCCTTTGAGGAATCCCAGCCAGATGTCCTGCGGAATGTCCCACGGGGTTCCCATGTCAGCTTCAGGCCAAACGTTTCCATCAAGGTCTGAACCCACCGTCAGCCCATCTCACCATGGCTGGGGCCCAGCCTGAGGGCCCCTCCATCATTAACAAGTCACCTTTGGGGTGATGCTTTAAGACTGTGACGATCCTGTTCCCCAACAACGTTCACCCCTTGCTCTTAGCTCGCTTCCACGGTTCCTGCCTGCATCACTTACTGCACTGGACGCTGTGCGTGCCTAGTCACTCAGCAGTGTCTGACTTTGTGATCCCATGGACTGCAATCCCCCAGGCTCCTCTGTCCATGGAATTTTCTAGGCAAGAATCCTGGAGCAGGTTGCCCTATCCTACTCCAAGGGATCTTCCCGACCTAGGAATCAAACCCAAGTGCCCCGCCTCTCCTGCATCGGCAGACAGATTCTTTACCACTAAGCCAACAATTTCCTAATTCTTAAGACAGAGCGGGCCTGGTTCTTTTGGATGTAGTACCACCTGAGCCTGTCCCAGGCCATCCAGTGCTTTCCAGGCCACACTGAACAGCAGGCGGAAGGAGGGTGGTCAGGCTGCTGCTGGGGAGAAGGCTGGCACCTGCCCCAATTCCATCCTTGACTGGCTGTGGGGCCCTGGGGTGGCCCAAGGACCAGCAGCGTCTCACCTGAGAGATTACTGGGTCTCTGAGTAGAAATCTATGTTCCAACAAGGTCCCTGGGGGAGTCTGTGTGCCTGTGGATGTCTGCCAAATTCAGTATTTCAGAGCTTCAGCCTTTCCAGGTGAGACTCAGATCAGTTCAGTTCAGTCACTTGGTCATGTCCGACTCTTTGCAACCCCATGGACTGCGGCACGCCAGGCCTCCCTGTCCATCACCAACTGCTGGAGTCTACTCAAACTCATGTCCATCACGTCAGTGATGCCGTCCAACCATCTCATCCTCTGTCGTCCCCTTCTCCTCCTGCCCTCGATCTTTCCCAACATCAGGGTCTTTTCCAATGAGTCAGTTCTTCGCATCAGGTGGCCAAAGTATTGGAGTTCCAGCTTCAGCATCAGTCCTTCCAAAGAATACTAGCAAGTCTGGCTTCCTCAGAAAACCAAATTCTAACATCTGCCTGTGCAAGAAGCTGATGATGCCGATAATGGTGATAACGACGGCCATAGTTTCTTTTTTTTAACGACAAATATCTGAGCTCATCTCTAAGGAAGAAAAATGAACTCCAGTATTTAACCAAGACTTCTGAATGGCATATTTATAATAATTAAGAAGATTGGAATTTTATGGAAGGAGGAGCCTGGGGGGTATTAACCAGAAATTCCAGCTGTTGTGTTAACTTGGGCGGTCCGAGGGCCACAGGGAGTTTCTCCCACAAGTCCCTCTTCTACAGAAGGAGAATGGGAAATGCAGCGGTTTGGGGGTGGCGGGGGGAGGGGGGCACAAGCGGACGGGGCAAAGGCTGCCATTGCCCTGAAATCCCCTCAGCCTTGTGCTTTATCTTCACAACGTGAGCCAAATTCTCCTTCTGCTCCATAATAGATCCATGTTTGTTTCAACATGCTAAGATGTGTTGAATTCCCATCAGTCAAGAATATGCTTCCTACCCGAGTGACCCCATGACCTTGTGCTCTCTCCCGGGTACAGCCCCAGGACCCAGTGGTTTGTGAAGGTGTGAAGCAAGCATCCTAAGGTGAGAGAGGGAGGACCTACCTGCACACCTACCTGAGGGAGGACCCACCCACAGCTGCAAGAGGGAGCAGGGAGGCTCAGATGTGTCTAAAATCACCTTGGGTGAGATATTGTTGCTCCATACAAGCCTCACCTGGTGCCCAGCGCTTTTGTCTACAAAGATTTCACTTCCAACCACCACCCCCACCTCCACTTTGGGTTTTATACAAACCCCATGGGCCCTGCTGGTCAGGGCTTCTGGCCATCCCCATTCTACAGGTGGGAAAACTAAGGCTGGAAGGAGGAAAACAACAGCTTGCTCAAGTTCACACTGCACATCGGAGACAAACTCAAGACCAGAACCCAAGGTTTCCATTCTCAGTTCAGAGATGTCTCTCTCAAAAGACCCCAGAAGAAAGGCTGAGACTCCTCGTCCCCCAGGATGTGTCTGTTTGCCAGTAGGTGGTTAAGGACCCTACTGCGGTCTTGAGGCTGGAGTTCACCCACTGGACGGGTGGACACTGGCAATCTTCCCCTTCCTAGGAGGGTGGGGGTGTCTCTCATGTCATTCAGGCCACACAAGAAAGATACCCAACAGTTCCTTGCCAGTAGAAAAGGCTGGGCACCCCAATCCTGACCCCAGCTTGTATAGTGTGTCAGAGTTCATAGAGTGACTCGGCTGACCTGGGTGAGGTCCCTGCCCCGGGCCTCAGTTTCCCCCTCCGGGAGACACACCAGAGTTCGGGTTCCATGACTAATTACCTTTGGCTTAGAACACAAAAATAAAGGCTTGATTTCATTCTCAAACCAAACATTAAAATATTTGTCTCCGAGGCAGTTTTGTCCTGAGCCCAGCCTTCGCTCCGGCACCCAGCGTCCTCCCAGCCCTGCGGGCTCCTGCGGCAGTGGTCCAGAAGTGGCCTGGGCACATCTGCTTCCACTCAGCATCCTCAGCCAGCCGCTCTGCCAAGGACTTGGCCCATGGCCTTGCGAACTCTCCGGGGCTGCAGAGGCGGCGGATCCCAGTTAAGGAAGAGACAGAGGCCCCTGACAGGCCAGCCATTCCAGCTCCCAGAGGGCCCTCTCGCCCTGCAGCAGCAGCCAGACCCAGGGGCCAGCTGGGCGGTTGCTGAGTGACCAGGGGGTCAGCCCCTGGGGAAGAGGAGGCCCGAAGAGGCTCAGACACAAACCCTGCAGGGTCCAAGGTGCGGGGAGGGAGGAGAAGAGCTGGAGGTGTGGTCCAGGCCCTGGGTGCCGGAGGGAAGACAGAGGGGCATCTGGGGCTGGTGATGGATGAGGCCACTGGCTTCCACAGTAGACAGACCTGAATTCAAATCTCTGCTTTGCAACCTCAGACACACCCCAGTGACCTCTGTTTCCCCATCTGTCAAATGGGTCAGTAGTATTACCAAGTCACACATTGTGAGACTTGAATCAGCCAAGATATGCAAAATATCTTACACATCATACAGGCCAAGGAAATTGTTCCTGATGTTGATGTTCAGTCACTAAGTCGAGTCCAACTCTCTATGGCCCCATGGACTGCAGCATGCCAGATTTCCCTGTCCTTCACCGTCTCCCGGAGCTTGCTCAAACTCATGTCCAGTGAGTCAGTGATGCCATCCAACATCTCATTCTCTGCAGCCCCCTTCTCCTCCTGTCCTTATTCTCTCCCAGCATCAGGGTCGTTTCCAGAGAAGAGGCTCTTTGCTTCAGGTGGCCAAAGTATTGGAACTTCAGCATCAGTCCTTCCGATGAATGTTCAGGGTTGATTTCCTTTAGGATTGACTAGTATGATCTCCCTGCCATCCAAGGGGCTCTCAAGAGTCTTCTCCAGCACCACAGCTCAAAGGCATCAAAGCTGTAGTTACTACTATTACTACTGTTGCAGTGGTCTCCACTCATCCACGCTGCGTATGTTCCAAGACCAAAGTGCATGGTTGAAACCGCGGATACCACCGATACTGTGTTTTCTCCTATGATAAGATTTAATTTATAAATTAGACCCAGTAAGAGATTAACAACTGTAACTGATAATAGAAGAGAACAATAATGAAAACACACAATAATAAAAGTTACGTGAATGTGGTCTCTCTCATTCAAAACATTTTACAGACTGGACACCTTTTCCATCTTCACTAAGCACTCATCCTGTGCTGTGGCCCTAATTTAACAGTCTGCGGTCCAAAAGCAAAATGGCAAGAATTTCATTTTGCTTCTTCACAATTTCACGGATAGATTTGCTTTTGCCATCGATGTCAGCAACTTCAGCAAGTACTTATTTTTGTCTTCATTAAGTTCAGAATTTTCACCTCTTCACTTACAGGAAGCACTTTATGGCTTCTCTTTGGCAGATCCAAATCCCTGGCATCATTGCTCTGGATCTTTGGTGCCATTTTTAAGTAAAATGGGGCTTCCCAGGTGGTGCAGTGGTAAAGAATCTGCCTGCCAATGCAGGAGACACAAGAGACTCGGGTTCGATCCCTGGTTAGGGAAGATCCCCTGGGGAAGGCAATGGCGACCCACTCCAGTACTCTTGCCTGGAAAATTCCACGAACAGAGGAGTCTGGTGGACTACAGTCCACGGGGTCGCTAAGAGTCGGACACGACTGAGCGACTTCACTTTCACTTTTCACTTTCCTGCATTGGAGAAGGAAATGGCAACCCACTCCAGTATTCTTGCCTGGAGAATCCCAGGAACGGGGGAGCCTGATGGGCTGCCGTCTACGGGGTGGCACAGAGCCGGACACGACTGAAGCAACTTAGCAGCAGCAGCAGCAGTCACTCATTTGGGTCCAACTCTTTGCAACATTACGGACTGTAGCCCGCCGGCTCCTCTGTCCATGGGATTCTCCAGGCAAGAGTACTGGAGTGGGTTGCCATGCCCTTCTCCAGGGGCTCTTCCCAACCCAGGGATCAAACCCAGGTCTCCCTCATTACAAATGTATTCTTTACCATCTGAGCCACCCATTTAATATTGCAGCGGCCAAAAAGTCTGTTTGGGTTTTCCTGTAACATCTTACAGAATGATGTTATGGGAAAATCCTAACGACCTTTCGGCCAGCCCAATGGCTTGAAAACCTGCTTGCAGTTTTTGGACCGCAGTTGACCACAGGTAACTGAAATTATGGAAAGTGTAACAGTGGGTGAGGAGGCTGGGGTGGGGGATGGGATCAGCTATACTATTATTAACATTAATGCCGGAGAAAATGAAGAAGGTCCAATTCACTATCTCACTTCCAATATATTGTCCCAAATGACATCAGCTTCTGGGTGTCCCTAGGCCACAACAAGGAGGACCAGAGCTGGAAGCCTCAGGGGTACGTGATAGGTCGAGCCAGACGCGGGAGCCAGGGTCCTGTGGCCTCGACTCCCCCAGGGAAGTGGGACCCACTGGCTCTGACCTCCCAGTTCTGAAACTCCAGCTGTCCTCACTCCGCAGAGCAGGCTTTAAAATCTATTTTAAGGATGAGGGACGCTAGAGCAAAGCTTATGAGTCCCCTGAGACAGAGTGACCTGCCCTTGGAAGCGAAGAGAGTGACTTTCTAGCCAGAGAGAGGCCACCAGGTCATCCTGACTTATGAGCTTCATTCCAGACACAGCAAGGACTTGGGCATCCAGGCCGAGTGTGGGGGCTGCGTTATGTGAGACCCCACTCCTGGGACCTGGGCACTCAGGGAAGGGGACTCACTGCCCCAAGTCACAGCTTCATCCTTTCCCTGAGAATGTGGCCCTGCTGGTTCATTGGTGGGTGCGTGAATATTTGCAGGAGGCTTACTTTGTGCTGGGCCCTGGGCTGAGTCTGGGGACACAAAGGACGCCCTGCTCCCCTGTCAGGACACAGGAAATACACACACACACGTGAAAGAATTACAGCTGAGGACTGTGAAGAAAGCAAACCAGGAATGTGGCTGAGAAAACCTGGGGGATGACTGTTGTCCCCAGGATGGTCAGAGAAGAATTCTTCAAGGAGGAGACAGAGGATGAGAAGGCACTAGGTGTAAAGAAGGGGCAGGGGCCAAGATGCTCCCACTTTTCTCCTTTGCAAGGTCCTGTGACCTTGCAGCTCTTCTCACTAAAGTTGCAGTCTATTTCCCCGTCTTGAATCTGGGCTTGGCCATGGACTGCTGTGGCAATAGCTTTCAGGAGGCCTGACCTACACTGAGGCTTGAAAACATGCTTGCAGGAGTTTACCTTCCCCTGGACGCCTGCCTTCACCCCCAGCAAGCCTGCTGAAGAGGTGAAAGAGACACGTGGATGAGAATCAAGTTGTCTCAGCCTTTGTAGCCAAGGCCAGGCTAGACCAGTCAACAGTCCTCAAATCACCTTCATGTAAGGGAACTCAGCCAAGGTCAGCAGGGCCACTACCCAACCTACCACTGACTGACGATGCATGAGAGGCCCCAACCAAGATCTAGCAATCCCTAACGAGACCAGCAGAGCAATTTGGCTGTCTCACTGCCTCCTAAGAAAACATGGATTAAAAAAAAAAAAACAAGAACCCGGTTTTTTATTTAATCATTTCTTGCATTTGAAGTACTCCTCGATGACATCCTTGGCCTGAGATTCTTTGCCATAGTCTTTAACCACCACACAACTGCAACCAGCCACTTTACAGGGTTTTCCCTCTCTGTCAGTTTTACAGAGACCTACCCATTCCCCTAGTTTCTTGTTATCAACCTTGATAAGGTTGCTTTGATGCTCAGCACAAGGGGCCTCCACCAACTTGACATATATAGACTCATCACAGTTGGATGCGAGCACACATAGATAGGCTTGGCACTTGTCTAGAGCTTTGGCAGCTTCATGAATTCCACATGCTAAGCCATTGTGGATGAGGGTGGTCTGCAACACCTGTTGCAAAGCAGTATTAATGTCCGTTACACCTCCAGCAGCAATGTCTTCTTCCTCCATGGAGGTGGGTTACCGGTAGAGCCAAATCGTGAATGCACCCAAGCCTCAGCCTCCATGCGGCTCTGTGGCAGCAGGGAAAGTCACTAGGTTTGGGGATGGTTTGTTACCTGGCAACAGTTAACTGATACAGGGGGAGAGCATTCCAGGCCACAGAAATCGTATTTACAGAGGCTCAGAGGCAAGGAGAGGGAAGGCAATGGCACCCCACCCCAGTACTCTTGCCTGGAAAATCCAATGGACGGAGTAGCCTGGTGGGCTGCAGTCCATGGGGTCGCTAACAGTCGGACAGACTGAGTGACTTCACTTTCACTTTTCTCTTTCATGCATTGGAGAAGGGAATGGCAACCCACTCCAGTATTCTTGCCTGGAGAATCCCAGGGACGGGGGAGCCTGGTGGGCTGCCGTCTATGGGGTCACACAGAGTCGGACACGACTGAAGTGACAGCAGCAGCAGCAGCAGAGGCAAGGAAAGAGCTTCATGAGTTGAGAGAAACAAAAAAAAGCCAGAACACCTGAAATGTGATCAAAGGACTAGGTAGGAGAGAGAAAATGAGATCCAGGAGGTGGGTGGGAGCCAGATCGCGCACAGCCTTGATAGGGGCTTGGATATTTTTCCAAGTAGAAAGGAGAGCTAGTGCGAAGTTGTAAGAACGTGGTGGAGCAGGGTCAGAGCAGTGCAGGCATGTAATGGATTTACTCTCAAAACTTCCCTCTGGCTGTTCTGGAGGAAATGAATTAGAAGGAGCAACAGAGGAAGTTAAGAGGCCACTTGTAGGGTTCTTCCCTTTGCAAAGTAGGGGCTGGTCACAAAACCTTAGAAAGTAGGCACACAGGGAAACAAGCTTAGGCGAGGGGACTGAAATGAGTGGGGCGCAGCTTAAGAACTGCTTAAGGGGAAATGTATAGCTTCAGACATTTGTATTAGACACAGGATAGGTTTCAAATCAATTATCTAAGCTCCTACTTGATGAAGCTTGAAAAAGAAGAGCAAATTTGAAGGACTTAGGCAACCTGATTTCACTTAGGGCAGGGTGCTACTGGCAAAACTGCTGATATAAAGATCAATGGAAGAGGGTGAGTTCCCAAAGCAGACCCAAACACACAAGGCCAGTTGATTGCAACAAAATGCCAATTCAAGAAGGGATCAACATAAAAAAATAAAAGAACTTGACGTTTACCTTGTGCCGTATACAAAAAACTGATGTGAAATAGATCATCAGTTCAGTTCAGTTCCGTCACTCAGTTGTGTCTGACTCTTTGCGACCCCATGAATTGCAACACGCCAGGCCTCCCTGTCCATCACCATCTCCTGGAGTTTACCCAAACTCCTGTCCATTGAGTTGGTGATGCCATCCAGCCATCTCATCCTCGGTCGTCCCCTTCTCCTCCTGCCCCCAATCCCTCCCAACATCAGAGTCTTTTCCAGTGAGTCAACTCTTTGCATGAGGTGGTCAAAATATTGGAGTTTCAGCTTTAGCATCATTCCTTCCAAAGAAATCCCAGGGCTGATCTTCAGAATGGACTGATGGACAGATGGGACTGATGGACAGATCTGTCCATTGGTCATCCAATGGTTGGATCTCCCTGAAGTCCAAGGGACTCTCAAGAGTCTTTTCCAACACCACAGTTCAAAAGCATCAATTCTTCGGTGCTCAGCTTTCTTCACAGTCCAACTCTCACATCCATACATGACCACTGGAAAAACCATAGCCTTGACTAGATGGATCTTAGTTGGCAAAGTAATGTGTCTGCTTTTGAATATACTGTCTAGGTTGGTCATAACTTTCCTTTCAAGGAGTAAGCGTCTTTTAATTTCATGGCTGCAATCACCATCTGCAGTGATTTTGGAGCCCCCCAAAATAAAGTCAGCTACTGTTTCCACTGTTTCCCTATCTATTTGCTATGAAGTGATGGGACCAGATGCCATGGTCTTCGTTTTCTGAATGCTGAGCTTTACGCCAACTTTTTCACTCTCCTCTTTCACTTTCATCAATGCACTTTTTAGTTCCTCTTCACTTTCTGCCATAAGGGTGGTGTCAGATCATAGACTTCGGCATAAAAGCTAAAATTATAAAATCTCTAGAAGAAACTATAGAAGAAATTCTTCCAACCTTGGATTAGGCAAGAATTTCCTATAAAGGACACAGAATACAGTAAATGGAAACAAAAAAGGCTTAATTGAACTTCATCAAAATTTAAACTTCTGCTCTTTAAAGACGTTGTTAAGCAAAAAAAGTTAACCACCAACTGGGGGGGAAATATTCATGTTACAAGGTCTGACAAACTTGTATCCAAAATATATAAGGAACTCTTTCAAATTAATACTAAAAGGATAAACCATTTAAAAAATGTATTTGAACAGACACTTCACAAAAGAAGACACACAAATAACCAATAAGCACATAAGATGCTTGATGTCATTGGTCATCAGAGAAATGTAAGCGCAGACGGCAGTGAGATGCTAGTACACCCCCACCAGAACAGCTAAAACTAAAATCACTGACAACATACCAAGTGCTGACAAAGATACAGAGCCACCGGGATTCTCATATATTGCTGGTAAGGATACAAAATGATTCGACAGCTGCTTATCCAGTTAAGCACGCATTTACCACATCACCCAGCAATTCCACTCTGCAGTATTTATCTTAGAGAAATAAAAACAAATGTCCTCATAAAGACCTGTTCATGGATATTCATAGTAACTTCATCTGTAATACCCCCAGATTGGAAATAATCCAAGTGTCAATCAACTGATGACTGTGTAAACAAACCGGCACATCCATACAATAGAACACTGAACCACAGCCCAAAGAAGCGAACTGCTCATACACACATGTGGATGAATCTCAGAAATGTTACACTGACTGGCAGAGGCCAGATACAAAATACTACACACTATAGTTATACTAAGTCGCTTCAGTCGTGTCTGACTCTTTGCAACCCTATGGATTGAAACCCTCCAGGCTCCCCTGTCCATTGGATTCTCCAGGCAAGAATACTGGAGTGGGCTGCTATGCCCTCCTCCAGGGGATCTTCCCAACCCAGGGATCAAACATCTCTTAGGTCCCCTGCATTGGCAAGTGGGTTCTTTACCACTAGCACCACCTGGGAAGCCCATATAACAACTATATAAACCTGTGAAAACAATCTCTAAACAAAAATTGCTTTTTTCCCCTGTATTTAACTCACGTTTAGAACCACTGTTTATATTAGTTGAACAGCGTGGTCCCCATATATACATCAATGTCTGGAAAAGGCAAATCTAATCTATAGTGACAGTAAGCAGATCAGTGTGGACTGAGACCAGAGGTGGCAGACATTGTCAGGAAAGGGTCATGAAGGAACTTTTGGAGGTGACAGTCATGTTCTGTATCTTGATGGTGGTGGTGGTTACAAAGATGCATAAGGAAAGAAGGAAAACTTTCGTCTCTCAGTCATGTCTGACTCTTTGCGGTCCCATGGACTGTAGCCTGCCAGGTTTCTCTGTCCATGGAATTCTCCATGTAAGAATACGGGAGTGGATGGTCATTCTCTTCTCCAGGGGATCTTTCCAACCCAGGGATCAGACTGGGGTTTCCCGCCTGCCTTGCAGACAGATTTTTTACTGTCTGAGCCACCAGAGAAACCTGTCAAAACACATCAAAATATACATTTAAATGGGCGTATTTTATTGCATGTAAAGTGATATCTCAAAGTTACTTTTTAAAAGAGTTCTTTAAACTTTCCTGGACATATTTGTTAGAAAAAGTGTTTGTCGGCATTATTTCATAAAATTGCAAATCCTACGACCCAGCAGTCCCAGTCCTGGGTATAGACCCTAAAATCTGAGTGCACGTGTGCTCCAGGAGACAAAACAGAAAGTTTATAGTGGCATAGTTAAAAATGTCTATTGGCAATAGAATGAATAAATAATGATGTCATATGATTAAAAAAAAACTATACTCAAAGAAAGTTAATGAACTGCAAGTATACACCCCAATGTGGCTGAGCCGCACAAACATAATATTGAGCCAAAGAGGCCAAGCTCGCACAAGAATATGTGCAGGTGATTCTACACACATCAAGTTCAAAAAAGTGGGCAAATGAAACTCCATGGCTTGGGAAGTCCTCTGTAGAAACAAAACTATGAAATAAAGCAAGAAATGATCAAAAGATCAGCACTGACTCCGGTGGGATGAGAAAGACACACAGGGAGATCTAATTTCTGGTTATGTTCTAAATCTTAACCTGGGTGGTACTTAAGTTGGTGTTTGCTTTATAATAATTTGTCAAACTGTATACATATTTTATGTACTTTATTCTGTGTAAAAGTATTCTAGAATTTAAAAATTCATAAACAAAGTAAGACAAGAAAGAAAGTGATGAGAAATGTGCAGATGGGAGAGAAACTTTCTGAGGAAATCAGGGAGGACTTCCTGGAGGAGGGGTCCATTTAGCAGATGTATACTGAGAGTCCTCCACATACCAGACCACATACCATTACACTCTTCTTGTCCTCGTGGAATGTACATTCCAGAGAGGGAGATGGCCAGGAATCAAATAGCACACTGTAAAAACATAACTGACAGAGCGCCTTGGGGATCTTGAGCATCTTAATGGCCTTGAGGGTAAAGTCCAGGAGTCCTGAGTTCTGAAGAGTGAGTATGGTTTGCTTGGGAATGAGGGGTAGGAGGAGTTGGAGGTGGCAGCATCAGCCCCAGTGAAGCTTCTCAAGCAAAAGAGAGCTTGGCCCCGGAGACCTGCCAAAAAGCTCTCATGATCAAGCAGAGAATCCTTGAGGAAGTGGCATGAGATGAATAGCGTGGAGAAATGGAAGAAGATATTCGAACTGGACTTCAAAGAGTGGATAGGAGTTCACCAGCCAGAAACGATCCTTCAAGAAATCCTTGAAGACTGGGATTTTGTGTCTTGCTCACCTATGCCTAGGACATAGATGTGCTCAGTAAATAACACGCTAATTACTCTTGGAAAGTAAAAAGTCAGAGAATAGAAGAATTGAGAGATTATAAAATTAGGGCCACTGGCCTTGGCCCCAGATAATGGGGACGCAGCCATTCCAGGGCTGGGGGAGGGAGTTTGCTTAGCATCCTGGGCTCTATCTCCCTCATCTGTCAGCAGCTTTAGCGGTCCATGAAATGACCAAGAGAGGAAGGAAGAGTCGGAATGGAAAACTCTGAGAGACAAGCCATCTGCTCCTGGAAGCAGCTGACACACTGGCCGCCCCCGCCACCGCGAAACTGGCCTGCAACGCCTCTTCCACACCCCCGCCTCAAACCTCAGGGTCTCATGAGGGTGACGGCAGCAGGGCCTGGGGACGCTGGAGCCAGACGCAATCAGAGTGAGCAGCCGCGGCTGCGGTGGCTTCAGGAATCTGGTTGTTAGTGGGCAGCGGAGGGAGCCTTGCTGTCTCCCCTGTGTTTACTTGGCTCCACGGAGGGGCTGGAAATTTGATCTCCGTGGGGACCGGACCCTGGTCAGCCCCTGCCCTGAGTCTCTGACGGAGGCATGGCCTCTCAGAGCTGCTCAGAAGATATTCTCTTATCTGGGAAACGGAGACCAGAAGGCAGACAGAGGCAGTTATGCCCAGACATAACTGAATGAGAGCAGCCCCCATAGATGGAGGGCTTATAACATGCCAAGCACAGGGCCAACCCTTTCGAGAAAGTATGCTTGTTTATCGGTTGGAGAAACTGAGCCTCAGAGAGGGCAAGCAACTTGTCCAAGGTCACACAGAGCTAGAGTCGAGTTGAGTCCAGATCTGCTCAGTTCCAAAGTCTGTGTGCCTAATCGCCTCTGCATCCTGTCTCCGAGGGCGCTGTTCATCACATGTCTGGGATGCTGGACACCCAGGCATTCCAGCCAGATGCTCCTTGGAGATCTCCATCCATGGTGCCCTCCCCGCTACGACTGGTCCTGGAGTCAGGGACTCTGTCCTCACCTAGCCTGACCACCTTCCCACAGAAAGCCTCCATCTCTTGTTGTCCTCTCGATTCTCAACCTCCTTGAGCCTCTGCACCCCTGCCCAGGCTTCTCACTGCCTTGGATGCTTCTGGAATGGTCTGCAGACACCAAATTTCCAACAGCAAGAATTCCTCCTCTGAACCAGCCATCAAGGGTAAATTCATGAGGATGGGGGCTGGCCTGTTGTCCCTAGAACCCCCACCATATGGCACAGCGCCTGGCACAGAAAAGGAATGCAAAAGGTCCCAAGCTCGGACATCTAGCCTGGGAACACAGGGCACCTTGAGGAAAGACGGTTCTGCCGCTTGACTGCCATGTGGCCCCAGGCATGGGACACAGCCTCTCTGAGCCCACTTCTTTCTCCTCCAAACAGTGAACATACTATTTCATTCATGAATTCCATGATCTCATGCATGTAAAGGGCTTAGCACTCAGCGAGTGCTCAATAAATACTACATCCTGGATTTGAACTTTGAAAATTTTTTTGTGGGGGAGGGGGCTTTGATTGGTTTTCAGGCTCTCTTCCAGCTTTGTGCTACAAGTTTCTGGGGAATGGGTACCTGGGACTGGTCCTGGAGTTAGGGACATCTGTTCTGTACCTAAGAACCAGGTACCCATTGCCAAGATACCCAGCATGGTACTAGGACTATGGCCGATATGACTAACTCCATTGTTGATTTGAAAGCTTATCTTCCCCATATTTCTGCCTTTGAGTGAAGCTTCTGTGGATTTCTCTAAGCCTTGTTAAACCTGTTTACAACTTCAGGCTGAATTCCTCTCAGAGTAAGTGATCTGAGTGCTTTATCTGGTTAAACTAAGTGTCTAACCTTAGCCTTCTTGCTATAATTCCAGCCTATTTTCTCACACTCCATCCTGACAGAAGTGGTAGCAGCTATTCTTTGTCCTCGGAGAGGTCACATGCCCTAAACAGGAAGAAAGCGCCCCCCATTCCCATTCCCAACCCAGGAAGCTTTCCTATCGGAAATGTCTGCACTGTATTGCTTTCCTATTCTTTGATGCAATAATGCTTCCTTGGGCTAGTCATTCCCCCACCGGGCCTTTTAGGGGAATACTCCTGAGCCTTCCCGGCTTGGGGAATTCCAAGGATGTCGAGCCAGACATCCAGGGCCCTCCCCACCACCCAGGAGCCTAGCCCCGGCCCCTTCTTGTCTGGATGCGGGATGTGAAGGTCCCCCCTGTGGGTTGGTGGCACAATTGGTCCTAACTCACTATCTCGTGCTCCCAGGCCCCTGGGCCCCCACCATGGAGCTCCCAAGATCACTGTCTCCCAAGCAGCAATCCCCCTGGCCAGCCCTGGGGAATAGAAGGGTCAGGTTTTCTTCATAGAGAATGCCAGGGGCACAGTGGTCCCCAAGCCTCCAGCCCTCCCCTGTCATCTTCCTGGAATTTTGTGCCCATTTCCTGTGTCACCACCTGTGACCCTGAGTGCAGACTATTCCTTGTGAGTCGACCACAGTAGCAGGGCCAGGGCTCTTGATGAAGAAAACAAGACAGTGTTGATTCAGCATGCACGCGCGCACACACACACACACGCCACTCACACCACCTCCATATGTGTTAAGGCCAGCACAGTGGCCTTCTGGGTCTGTGGGCCTTCTGAGCACCCCTTGGCGCTCAAACCTCGTGACCCAGGCCTGGAAGCTCATCAACAATTCCCAGAACCCTTCCCAAAAACTAAAATTGAGTCACAGCGTTGAATCCTGGAGCCAAAAGTCATCTGTGCTCCTTCCTAGAGTAGAAAAAATCCTCTTCCAGCGCCTGTCGACGGGAGTCTCTTGACTTATCAAGGCATCTCACCCCACTGCTAGACAATCCTGGAGACTGCCTGGAGGAGGACAAGGAGCAGGACCATGGGGTCAGAGAGGCCTGAGCTCAAACCCAGAATCGCTAGCCTCCTTGGGGGAAGTCTCTTTGCCTCTCTTCGCCTCCATATTTTCATCTGTACAATGTAACATTGGCCTCATGGAACTGCAAATAAAACACTTCCATCTGTATATAAAACATTTGCCTCATGGAATTGACATGAGAATTAAATGCGAGGATATATGGAAACCTGAATGTCAGCTGCGTCTCCCCCTCCGCCACCAGTGATACTGGAGCAGTGACCATCACGGCAACAACCTCTGATTCTACCGAGAAGTCAGTGTCCCGGGCAGTGCGCCGTGCCTTATGTGAGTTACGTTATTTAATCGGCCTCTAAGGTGAGCACTGAGACTGCCACCATTCCCGATGGGGAAGCCAGCACTTGGAGAAGTGTGTGTAACCTGCCGAGGCCCCACAGGCAGACCAGGTAGGGCTGGAATTTAGACCCAGGAAACCTAAACTGGGAATCTGCTTACTTAACCACTGTCATACACGCCTCTTCAAACCTGCTGACGGTAAGCGCTCAGTAAACGCTAGTCATCAGTAGGACTATAATTACTGGACTGCCAGGAATCTTTCTCTCCAGCTGAAGGCCCTCTCCAAGATTTCAGCATGAGGGTTCTGCCTTCCTGTGGTCTCTCTGCTTCCAAACTTCTCAGAGTTGATTCAGTGTGGATCATTCATGAGCCCCAGGAGAGCTGCCTCAGTTCCTTGGTGCAATTACTGAGATGCAACAGTGGGCCCCTTCCTCCCTCATTGGCCAGGAAAAACTCACTCCCCCCAGGCACCTGGGAATGTGCCCTAGACTTAACGGGAAGATGGAATGTGGGAAAATGTGTACACTTCTGAACACAACTTCATATTGAACATTTGACATCACTGTTTTTGAACATCCTTTTCTCCCCAACCCCACACCTCTAAGAAGTTTCCCTGCTCAATTTGCTTCATAGAGCCTCAGCCACCCAAGGGCCCAGCACTCGACACACAAGAGTCTCCTCTGTCCTCCTCCCATCCCACACCCCTCCCCCTACCCCCAACTCTAGTCGGTCAGGGATGGGAATTCTGCTTCCACCAGCCCTTCATCCCAAACCTTCCCATCTTCACACGGATGGAGGGGCTTTCTAGTTAACTAGACCCACTGGAAAAGGTCAGATTTCATTCCAATCCCAAAGAAAGGCAATGCCAAAGAATGCTCAAACTACTGCACAATTGCACTCATCTCACACGCTAGTAAAGTAATGCTCAAAATTCTCCAAGCCAGGCTTCAGCAATATGTGAACCGTGAACTCCCTGATGTTCAAGCTGGTTTTGGAACAGGCAGAGGAACCAGAGATCAAATTGCCAACATCTGCTGGATCATGGAAAAAGCAAGAGAGTTCCAGAAAAACATCTATTTCTGCTTTATTGACTATGCCAAAGCCTTTGACTGTGTGGATCACAAGAAACTGTGGAAAATTCTGAAAGAGATGGGAATACCAGACCACCTAACCTGCCTCTTGAGAAATCTGTATGCAGGTCAGGAAGCAACAGTTAGAACTGCACATGGAACAACAGACTGGTTCCAAATAGGAAAAGGAGTACGTCAAGGCTGTATATTGTCTCCCTGCTTATTTAACTTCTATGCAGAGTACATCATGAGAAACGCTGGACTGGAAGAAACACAAGCTGGAATCAAGATTGCCGGGAGAAATATCAATAACCTCAGATATGCTGATGACACCACCCTTATGGCAGAAAGTGAGGAGGAGCTAAAAAGCCTCTTGATGAAAGTGAAGGAGGAGAGCGAAAAAGTTGGCTTAAAGCTCAACATTCAGAAAA
>SJYX01014864.1:147047-172891 GCA_006410675.1 Oreotragus oreotragus | reverse complement strand
CCTGGGATTTCTTTGGAAGGAATGATGCTGAAGCTGAAACTCCAGTACTTTGGCCACCTCATGCGAAGAGCTGACTCATTGGAAAAGACTCTGATGCTGGGAGGGATTGGGGGCAGGAGGAGAAGGGGACAACCGAGGATGAGATGGCTGGATGGCATCACGGACTCGATGGACGTGAGTCTGAGTGAACTCCGGGAGATGGTGATGGATAGGGAGGCCTGGCGTGCTGCAATTCATGGGGTCGCAAAGAGTCGGACACAACTGAGCGACTGAACTGAACTGAACTCAACTGAGACCCACCCTTTACCAGCTTCCTGGGTGACTCAGTGATAAAGAATCCACCTGCCAAGCAGGAGACATAGGTTCAACTCCTTGGTTAGGGAGATCCCCTGGAGAAGGAAATGGCAATCCACTCCAATATTCTTGCCTAGAAAATACCATGGGTAGAGGACCCTGGAGGGCTAGAGTCTGTGGGGTCCCAAAGTGTCAGATACAACTTAGCGACTAAACCAGCAACCACCAGCCTTTTCCAGGGCAGTGGGGCCTTTGACGGGTCTTCATTCCTTGGCACCATAACCATAACAGCACAAGGAAATTCTTCCTTGGATTAAGTAGCAATAAGCCTGTTTTCCAATAATGATCTCAAAATATTAAAAGTCTCAGTTAGTTCAGTTCGGTTCAGTTGTTCAGTTGTGTCCGACTTTTTGCGACCCCATGAACTGCAGCACGCCAGGCCTCCCTGTCTATCACCAACTCCTGGAGTTTACCCAAACTCCTGTCCATCGAGTCGGTGATGCCATCCAGCCATCTCTTCCTCGGTCGTCCCCTTCTCCTCCTGCCCCCAAACCCTCCCAGCATCAGGGTCTTTTCCAGTGAGTCAACTCTTCGCATGAGGTGGCCAAAGTACTGGATTTTCAGCCTCAGCATCAGTCCTTCCAAGGAACACCCAGGACTGGTCTCCTTTAGGATGGGCTGGTTGGATCTCCTTGCAGTCCAAGGGACTCTCAAGAGTCTTCTCCAACACCACAGTTCAAAAGCATCAATTCTTTGGCGCTCAGCTTTCTCAGACCTTGGTAATTATCTTGCCTAGATTTTCTATGAGATACAACCAGCCCTCATTGCTTGGACCGTCCCATGCAGAGTGGGACATTTAGTGCTTTGTACCCTCTCTACCCCAACAACATTCTGCCTCCATCATTGTGACAACTGAAAGTGCTCCCCCCTCATTGCCAGAGCCTCCTAGCTCTTACTCATGCACAAGCATACAAGTGTGTACACACATGTATACACACATTTACACACACACGCGGTGCAGAATCACTCCTCCCTTTCTTCATAAAGAGTAGAATGTGGCATCCCAATATATATCTCTGGTATGTCAATTATTTTGAGTTGTAGGCACTTAAAAGGCAGCAAATGCGGGGACAGACTTCCTCTGAACTCTCCTTATCTGCCTCCAGACAGATGCTGCAAAAGGAACTCAAATATCATCAAGCTCCTCCCCTGGAGTGTCCTCCACAGGGCAAGGGAGGCAGACTGAATCTAGACATGAAGAGACGAGACGTCAACGCCACAGCCACGCAAGCTGCATCAGACTGTCACACCTCCAGCCTGTTCTTCTAGGAGCCCATTCGTCTTCCCTAAAACTCATTTCCTCTCCTCTAAGGGAGCCGCATCCCTCCGCTCCTTTCCCTAGTAAGTCGATGTTTCAGTCTGAGCTCTAGGCCACCTCAGGGAGGACTCTTCCCGGCTCTGGCTGATGTCTGCCCCAGGGATACACGCTCATAAACTTCTGTTTGTTTTCCTCTTCTCAATGTCTTTTACGACAGGGGTCTCCGCTAAGAGCTCAGAAGGGTAGAGGGAACATTAGTCTTCCTCCCCTACCTAATACACCTGGGCTCCAGAGGCAGATCNTATAAGCCGCCTTTGTATATCATAATTATCTCTAATGCAATTTTGTTCATTCATTCAACAGCTATCTAGTAATCCAAGCCTATTCTAGGTGCTTTTATATGGTGCTGATCAAAACAGGCCCAATACCTCCTTCTCGGAACATACTGTCTAGTGACCTGGTAAACAATCATGCAAAGAAGTTTATCATTACAAAGGCTGATGAGTATTATTAAGGAAAAGTACAAGAGGCACATGTGAGAGGACCCTGTCGTTCAGAGCAGGAGGTCAGGAGAGGCCTAGGGAGGGGGAGTTAGCCAGGGTCAGGTAAACAATCTACCCGCAATGTGGGAGACCTGGGTTCCATCCCTGGGTCGGGGAAGATCCTCTGGAGAAGGGAGTAGCAATCCACTCCAGTATTCTTGCTGGGAAAACCCCATGGACAGAGGGGCCTGGTGGGCTACAGTCCGTGGGGTCACGAAGACTCAGACACTAACACAAGATGGGGGCGGGGGAGGCACTCCAGGGGAGGGAAGAGCATGCCTGAAGCCCTCTCGCTGGGAAATGGCTCTGCCTATTTCAGCAACTAACAGGAGATGTGAGTGTCTGGGCAGACATGAGGAGAAAGAGCAAAGTAGATGGGGTGGAAGCAATCCACGTGGAGAGGGGATTGGCCATACTGACTGATAACCAGCCTTGGGATGGCTAAATACACAGACAATTGTTTTCTTTCCAATTGTGTCCATTCAAATAGCAAAGGAGAGATGGTGAGAAGAAAGGAGTAGGGGAGAGAGGATTTCTAAANCGGTCTCTAGACCAGCCGTGAGGACAGGGCCTCAGCTCCTCCTTCTAGACACGCTTCACCCAGAGAGCCCGCGGCTCACTTTCAGGTCCAGGCTTTGGTATCCTTCTCAAAGAGCTCGGCACAGCCGGGCATCTTTATCCCGTGACGGTTCCCTCCCTGCTCCCACCCTCACCCAGAACAGAATCACCATTCAACCCCTGCTGCTTTCTCAGTGGAAAAGGAAGGAGCGAAAGAGCTGGATCAGCCTTGGCCAAGCTCAAGGGTGGGTCTGGTACCCTGGCCAAAGGAGCACCCCTCCCGTGTTGCACTGAGCGCTGTCTGAAGGCAATGCGGTCTAGTGGCTGGAATATTCGGTCTGGCATCACTAAGATCAGGGCTCACATCTTGGTCTGGCAACCTCCAAGCTGTGCCGAACTTGACTCAGGGTCCTCAGCTAGGAAATGGAGTGAGCACCGTAACATCTCTTTGGGGATGGGGGAGTAATTTGGTTTGCCTCGCCCTTTGCCCCCTAGATTCATTCTCACCTCTCCTTGCCTGGTCCTCAGGAGGCTGACTCCACCCAGACTGAAGATCCGAGTGTGGGAAGGAGGGGAGAGAGGTCAGGGGGTGTCCACGCTCCCTCTGCTGGGCCACAGTCCCGGCTGTGGCTGTGTCCCCCTCCCAGGGTCCCTGCTCCCGTCAGACTGCCTTCATCCCACACCTCCTGCTCTGGGGGGTTCTGGCAACACAATGCCAGCCTCTTGCCCCTTCAGGCCTAATGGGCTTACAGCTTCCTGCTGTGGCTGCTCTCTTGAGTTGTCACCACCTGCAACTGGGTCCTTTAACCTCCTGACCATACTTTAGTTGAATACCCTTTCGTTATTCTCCCAAGAGGATAAACAAAGGCCCAACAAACACACAAAAGATGCTCTCCGTCATGAATTGTTAGAGAAATGCAAATCAAAACCACAATAAGATAGCACTCACATCTGTCGTGAGGATAGTTGCTATCATAAAAACAGAAAGTAACAAGTGCTGGTTAGGATGTGGAGAAATTGGGACGTGTGTGCAGCTAACGGGAATGTAAAATGGCACAGCTTCTATGGAAAACAGTGCTGCAGACCCTCAAACAATTCAAGACAGAATTACCATGCGTGTGTCCACGTGTGCTAAGCCGTTTCAGTCGTGTCCAGTTCTTTTCAACCCCATGGACTGTAGCCCGCCAGGCTCCTCTGGCCGTGGGATTCTCCAGGCAAGAACACTGGAGTGGGTTGCCGTGCCCTCCTCCAGGGCATCTTCCCGGCCCAGGGATTGAACCTGGGTTTCCCACATTTCAGGTGGGTTCTTTACCACTAGTGCCCCCGGGGAAGTCCCCAAGAATTACCATGTGACCCACCAATTCCACTTCTGGGTAGATGTCCCAAAGAACTGGAAACACGGTCTCAGCAAGATATTTGTACAGCTATGTTCATAGCAGCATTATTCACAATAGCCAAAATGTGGAAATATCCCAAGCGTTCACTGATGGATGAACGGATAAGCAAAAGGTAGTGTATACACAGAATGGAATAGTAGTCTTAAAAGGAAGGAAGTTCCACAGAATGGAATAATAGTCTTAAAAGGAAGGAAATGGATGGACCTTGAGGACACATTATTCACAATAGCCAAAATGTGGAAATATCCCAAGCGTTCACTGATGGATGAACGGATAAGCAAAAGGTAGTGTATACACAGAATGGAATAGTAGTCTTAAAAGGAAGGAAGTTCCACAGAATGGAATAATAGTCTTAAAAGGAAGGAAATGGATGGACCTTGAGGACATCCTGATGCTGGGAAAGATTGAGGGCAGGAGAAGGGGACAACAGAGGATGAGATGGTTGGATGGCATCACCGACATGGATTTGGGTGGACTCCGGGAGTTGGTGATGGACAGGGAGGCCTGGCATGCTGCGGTTCACGGGATCACAAAGAGTCAGACATGACTGAGCGAATGAACCGAACTGAGGACATCATGGTGAGTGAAATAAGCCAGTCACAAAAAGCCAAATCCTGTATGATTCCACTTACATAGGGTGCCTAGAGGTAAGTGGGGTACCTGAAGCCACAGAGACAGAAAGCAGTGAGAGAGCTTCCAGGGATGAGGGGTGGGAAATGGGGAGAAGCTGATTAATGGGCACAGAACTTCACTTTCACAAGATGAAAAAGTTCTGGAGAACCACTGCCCGACAATGTGAATATACTTAGCCTTTCAGTTCAGTTCAGTTCAGCCGCTCAGTCGTGTCCGACTCTTTGTGACCCCATGAATCGCAGCACGCCAGGCCTCCCTGTTCATCACCAACTCCCGGAGTTCACTCAGACTCATGTCCATCAAGTCAGTGATGCCATCCAGCCACCTCATCCTCGGTCGTCCCCTTCTCCTCCTGCCCCCAATCCCTTCCAGCATCAGAGTCTTTCCCAATACTTAGCCTTACTGAACTGTATACTTAGAAATGGTTAGGATGTTAAGAATAAACTTATCAAAGTATATATTTTAAATTTATGGGCCTTAGTATATATGTTAACTATACCTCCAAAAAAGTGTTTGAAAAAAAAAAAAAGGCCCTTCATCAAACTCCCACCAAGATAACTGCTGGTTCCTGTACTGGTCAGCACGTTAGAATCTTCTGGGATCTTTTAAAAATTTCAAAGCCCAGGCCAACACCCTAGACCAACCGAATCACACCCCTTGTAGGCAACACACAAGCACCAGCTTTTTTTGATGCCTGCCTGGTAATTCTGATGGGCCCACAAGATAGAGACCCACTGAATAAATCCTTGGATTGAATCACGTGCTTCTTGTCAGGAATCTGTATGACTGGCTAGTTCTTAGGCTTATTGCGAGGATTAAGAGGGATAGTGAATGCAAAATATTTAGCAAGGTTCCTGGTACTTAGTTAATGCTCCATAAAATGTACTGAAAATATCATTGACTTTATCATTATTATTTCTCTGCACCTCCAGGTTGCCGTGGGTCTCCGAGAAGCTGCAGAGGAGAGGCTGGCTATCAGGACAGACTCAAGTCCTGGCAGGTAGGTAGGAGGTGTCTGGCCTAAGGCAGAAGAAAGTGGGGATTCTGTGCTGGCTGGGGAGCTTCAGGGACAAGATTGTGAGGAGCCCAGGGCCCAGAGGAGGGCAGACCTGCCTTGAAGCCAGAGGCACCTGCCTCCAGGGGCTGCTGCCCCCTCATAGCTGTGGCACAGTTCAGAGGCTCCAGAAAATGTTGGCGGAGGGGTGGGGGCACCCAGGGCTGGTGGATTAGTTGATCCAGGAAGCAGCTTGGCAGGTAACCAACAGACTGTGAGCTGATCTGCCACTCTAGGGCACCTTCTAATTTTTCACGGGTCCTCAACCACTCTTGGTAACCCAGCAGCCTTGAGGTAACTACTGACCACCACCGAGGGTCTTTCCTGGTGTCCACTCACCTTCTGAGCTGGGCACGGTGGGGACGAGGGCACAGGCCTCTCTGGGTCACTGCATGGGGACTAGGGAATGTCAAAGGGCCAGGGCATTGGGGTTGCCTAAGGAGGGGCATCTTTGCTGGCCAGGAAAGAGCTTTGGATGCAGAGGTGCTGGCCCAGCCTGTATTTTCTCCCTAGGCCACCCATCCATCCATTCATCCATCTGCCTATCCATCCATCCCATAAGCATTTCCTGAGCACCCACTGTGTGCCCAGTTGGGACCCTGAGATCTGATGGTGAACAAGAGCATAAGTCTGGCGGGGGGAGCAAGAGTGGCAGGAAGGAGAAGGCCCAGGGGCAGAAGAGCCGGCGACGTTCAGACCAAGGCTCACGACCCAGCTCTGCTCTGTATCTGCTGTGCGTCTTGAGGAAAGTCACTCCTCTTCCAGAGCCCTGGTTTTATCTTCTTCCAAAGGGTAACAGACCCATCCTCAAGGAGATGCTGATGTCGGAAAGGAGACATGATGACGTAATGGTCCCAGCTTGAGGCTATCTGCAGCTCTTTCCCCAGGAAGGGAGGGCAGGCCCCGAGCCCAGGCCTCTTACCAGTGGCAAGGCTTATGGGGGAGGTAGTGAGCTGTGGTCAGGAGCCAGGCTCAGTGGGCCCCCGAAACCACAGATCCATGCAAGAAGCAGTCCTCTGGAGACTGGAGCCTAGGAGCCTGGCTCCCTACCCAGCTGGCATGCTTTTCCCCATCTGTCATCAGGGCATCCTTAGCCTGCCCAGAGCTGATATTCCAAGGAAAGGTCAAGACTTCCTGGTCCCATTGTGCAGGTGGGAAAGTCAGGGCCTAGGAAGGGCGAGGATCTATTCAAGAACACGAGTCCATATCAGAGTCAGAACTAGAAGCCAGATCTCCTGGCTCCTCCCTACACTCTCCTCCAGAAGGGTCTGTGTCCTGAGACCAGCAGGACACCAGGAAGTCGAGCTGGAAGCTCTGACTCCCTCTTTAAGAGACCTCCCAACGAACCTCAGCTCCTACTAGGCAACCAGCCTTCCCCTCCAAATATCCTCCCAGCAGCCCTCCCTCTAGACAAGTCTCTCCTCTGCTCAAGCACCTTCCATAGCTCCCTATTACCCAATATAACACCTAGCATCCAGGGTCCCAATCTACCTCCCCGTGTTGATCTCCCCTTGTGCTCCCACATTTGCCTTCCATTCTGGTCCACGGGCCCCAACCCCAGGCCTTCAGTGATTCTGGTCCCTCCTCCTAGACCACCCTTCCTTGCCTCTTTCCTTTGTTTTCGTCTAGTCACTCAGTCGTGTCCAACTCTTTGTGACCCCATGGTATACAGCACACTAGGCCTCCCTGTCCTTCACCATCTCCCAGAGCTTGCTCAAAATCATGTCCATTGAGTTGGTGATGCCATCCAACCATCTCATCCTCTGTCGTCCCCTTCTCCCCCTGCCTTCAGTCTTTCCCAACATCGGGGTCTTTTCCAATGTCGGCTGTTTGCATCAGGTGGCTGAAGTATTAGAGCTTCAGCTTCATCATCAATCATTTCTTGCCTCCTTCTTTTAAGTTCATCCAAACATCACCTGCTATAGGAAGTCTCCCTCCTCCCCAGATCAGACACAGTCTCTCCTCCTCTAGGCTGCCAGAAGGCTCCCTTGAGTTAGCTCTTCTTGAGTGCCTGCCTGTCTCCTCCAGGAGATGGGGAGGCCCCTGGGAGCAGAGTCTAAGTTACACCCACCTCTTGCCATCTTCTCAACCTCGGCACCAAGCATTAAAATAGAAAAGGCTAAATGACCCCCAGTGCCCTGAGCCCACACCCGGACGACCGGACAGGGACTGTTCCATGCCCTTTCGGGACCCAACTCCAGGTCGGAGGTGGCTGGAGCCTGGGCCCAGCGCCTGGACACAGCCGTTGTCCCCGCCTCCAGTGGCTGTGTTTGTTTTCCTTCTCCCTAGGCAAAGGCTGCAGAGGCCATTCTGAGCCACAGCTGGTTTTTATTGCATCAAAAAAAGGCCTGAACATATTTTTAGAGAGAAGGGTAAAAAAGAATATTTTCTTCCCTGACCCAAGATGAGAGCTTGCTCCAAGTTTCCATCTGCTCTGCCTTCTGGGTGGAGCTGGCGGGGAAGTTTCTCTGCAGGAGGATCCTTCAGGACACAGGTTTATGAGCTCATAGATATGGCAGCTCGAAGGCTGCCTGCCTCTCTCCCCTGACACACACACACAAATGCACACTCACATAAATGCTCACAACCTCAGGCCCGTGAGGTGGAGAGGAGAGGCCATGCCTCAGACAGGATGGGAGTGGAGCAAGAGGTACCCAAAACCCCACTGGAAGAAGGTGACCGAATGGTGGCTGAACCAGGGGTTTCCATGTTTGCACCCCAGAGCCCTGGGTCATACAGCATGCCCACTGGGCGGCCTGGATCCACAGGACCCAGGACCAGAATGAAGAATGTGTTTGATGTACATTTCAATGGCTGGTTTCCGACTGTCTCAAGACACTGTCAGGATGAACAATATACAGACCATTTCAAGTATCACAGAGCTTTTGTAGAAGTGCATTTTCTCATTCAAAGGATGTGAAATGCGGCGGAGTTCTGCTGGGGGTGTGTGTGTGTGTGTGAATATGGTCTCTGTGTGTGACACATGTGGTGGAGTGTCTGTATGTGTTGTGTTTGTATGTTCATGTGTAGAATATTTGTGGTATGGTTTTGTGTGCGTGTGTGATGTTTGATGTGTGCTCTGTGTAGGGTGAAGAGTGTGTATGTGTGTGTTTGATACATTTCATGTATATTGTGTGTGTTTGATGCTGTGATCAGTGTGTGTATGTGTTGTGTTTGTATGTTCATGTGTAGAATATTTGTGGTATGGTTTTGTGTGCGTGTGTGATGTTTGATGTGTGCTCTGTGTAGGGTGAGAGGTGTGTATGTGTGTGTTTGATGCTGTGATCAGGCCAGAAGCACATCTGGAAGGGGTCTGTGTTGGGGTTCCCACCTCCTCTGGCACACTTCAGAGGAGTGTGCCTTTTTGAGATTTTCCCAGGGTAATTAGTTAGGGAAAGCACAACACGCGGAGGAAGAAGTTGAAAGGAAGGCGCCATGTTACAAACTTACTCCCCACCAGACCCTGCCCCTAGTATCAGAGCTAAACTTTTTTGCCCCTGGTGACACCCAGTCCTAAAATTTCCCATCCAAAGAGATGCGGACAATGAAGCTCAAGTTCAGAGAAGCCTGTGGCCCAGGGTTACCCAGAGTAGGAGCTAGAGTCCAGCCTCCTACCTCCTCCCCACAAGCAGGCTGACCTTCAGTACCAGAGCCAGCAAGCAGAGCCCATAGCATTCCCAGCGAAAGTGAAAGCTCTTTACCAGCTGAGCCACAAGCGAAGCCCAAGAATACTGGAGTGGGTAGCCTATCCCTTCTCCAGCATATCTTCCCGACCCAGGTATGGAACCAGGGTCTCCTGCATTGCAGGCAGATTCTTTACCAACTGAGCTATCAGGGAAGGCCAGGCTTTCCACAAACTTGGCCTCATTTCCCTTTCATATCCACCCATCCAGGGGGCAAAATTATTGCATTTTATCAGAGGAGGAAACAGGCTCAGTGGGAGATGAGGTGAAGGCAGGCCCCTGGCAGCCATGAGGAGAGAGGAAGTCCCTGGAGACAGGCAGGCACACGTTTGGCTGTGGGAATCAGACAGGGGAATCAGGGGGACTTACAGGCTTTTAGCTCCATGAAGCCTCTGCCTCTTTCATGTCTGTAGAGACACAAGCCCAGAATTGGTGCCAGGAATGGGTGGGCAATGTGTGGGGCTTTTCCCTGTCTTCCTCTCTATCCTTCCTGGCACCTCAGCCAGGCCAGGCACCCTCCTACCCACAGACCCCTTCTATCCTCAGGCAGCTAGAGCTGCTAGAGGCTCGTCCCTTACTTCTTAGAAACTGAGGCAACCCAGCAGGGGCCAAAGGGAGCTTCATGGGAGATAGGCTTTCCCAGCAGAAAGACTCAGGTTTCAGACCTTCCTAGCCTAGAGAACTTGGGCAAGTCCCCCTCTCTCCCTGAGCCTCAGTTTCCTCCTCTGTGAAATGGGGAATAACAACAGCTGCCTCCTGGGATGGTTAAGGGACCACAGGCGGGTGTGTGAAGCACTTGGCATAGGCCTGGCACAGGGAGGCGCTTGATTGATGTATGTCCTGTTCCCATCCCCTGCTGCCCTGGTAGGCACGAGTTACAGCAGGCTTGACCAGTCCAAAGGTCCCTCCCCTCCTGGCCCCAAGAGAAGCTGCAGAAGAAACAGAAAGAGCAGCTCTTGGAAAGCCACCATGAAGTCCTCCCTGGAACAGGCGGGACATTCATCAGGCTGCCAGAGGGTGGCCACACCAACCACTGGGCCAGGAGAGGCCCTCCGTGACCTCTCAGCTGCCTCGCTCTGAGTTCCGTGGTCCTGTTCTCCACTCCATGTCTACCCCTGCACAGGCATTGCCACCAGACACTCCCCTGCGGGGCTCATCTCAGTCCACCTCCCCTGCTCAAAGCCCCCCCTTACCCCATCCCCACATTGGCGGAAAGTCCTTTATGCTGGAGCATTCCAGAACATTCTCGGTCTGGCCAGTACCCACTGTGCTCTCTCTTTGAACCTCCTCACCCTGCACATCAGTTACAGCCAGTCCCGCGTGGCCACTTGGTTTCATTACCTGTGGGAAGACGTGGCCACTTGGTTTCATTACCTGTGGGAAGAGCTTAGTCCAGGCCTGGCACACAGGGGACCCTTTAGCAAGGCGGACCCACAGTTGGCAGAGACATCATGCTTATGTCCCACAGGATTTTGGGCTTGGGATGTCACTGGTCTCCTCTGGCAATTTCTGACTCACACCTGAAGACCCACTTTAGCCTTCACCTCCTCCAGGAAGCCTGCCTTGATGCCCACCCCTCTAGGCCAGTGTAGGTGTCTTCTTCCCAGGTAGAGCTGCCTGCTGTCTTATCTAGATAAATTTAGTCCCCACCCTCCAGCCTGGCATGTCTCCCCCACAGTCCTCGTGGATTTCAGTAGGCTTCTGTCCACCCATAACGCCTCTCTGGTGGCTCAGTGGTACAGAACCCACCTGCCAAGCAGGAAATGTAAGTTCAATCCCTGGGCCGGGAAAATCCCCAGGTCAGGAAGATCCCCTGGAGAAGGAAACAGCAATCGACTCTGGTATTCTTGCCTGAGAAATCCTGTGGACAAAGGAGTCTGGCGGGCTACAGTCCATGGGGTCGCAAGAGTCAGACAGGACTGAGCGTGCACGCACAGCTTTATGTCCCCGCATCGGTCCTCCTCGCTCTCAGCCCCTGCGGCTCCCATCTGTCCCCTACCTCAGCCGGAAGGCCTTGCAATGCAGAGTTAATTTGGAAAACAGAATTTGCTGCCCTTCTGCAAACAGCAGAGAGCAATTCCTGCGCTGAGTACAAAACAAGCTGACATTCAGAGGCAAGCAGCGCAATTCTTAGGAATTTGTCAGTCATCCCTGCCCCCAGAGAATCTCTCTCGCCAGCTGGGAGTAGGGGAAACCTGACCTCTGGGAATGTTCTGGAAATTCCTCCCTTCCTCCACCCCCCCAGGCTCAGAGACCCTCCCCCCTTCCTGTTACGTTGAGGAACTTTGGCTGGCTGGCTGTTCGGAGACCCCGGGGGTGGGGGTGGGGACCCACCTGACACAGAACAGTCATTGCAAAGGCAGCTGCTGACGTTTACTTCACAGAGCCCTTGCTCCGGCCTGAACTGCGTCCCCTCCCAGGTTCCTATGTTGAAGTCCCAACCCCCAGGAACGCAGACTGTGCGTGTGTTTGCAGGCAGGGCCTTTGAAGGGGTGATTAAGTTACAATGAGGTCCTGAGGGTGGGTGTGAATCCAGTAACACTGCCTTTATCAGAAGGGGAAATTCAGTCCCAGACTCACACAAGGGGAAGACCACGTGCAAACACGGGGAGCGGGCTGGTGCTCTCTGCAAGCCCCGGAGAAGCAACCTTGCGGACACCTTGACCTTGGACTTCTGGCCCCCAGAACTGTGAGACGACACACTGTGGTTGGTCCACCACTCTGCCTTCCCATCCTCATAGGGCAGCCCAAGGAAGCGATACAGAGGTTCTGATGCCCCTCACTGTGCTCTCATCATGTTCGTGGGCTTGTCTCCCTTTACAGGCTGTGAATTCCTCCAGGGCACTGCGCAGAGCTGGCCTGTTTATCCCTCAAAGCCTGAGAGGTGCGGAGGTTATTTCCTGGGTGAACACTTCCAAGATAAACAGAACTATGGTTCATAGGCTCCTGAAGTCAGCAAATGCTGGCAAGCAGAGAGACCCAACCGTGCATGTCCCTTCCTCCTTGGTGGCCCCCTTTGGAGCACCTACTTGGCCTCCGGTTCGACCCTCCATAGCCCTGAAAGGAAGGCTCCCCTCCATTTCACAGATGAGTAACTGAGGCCCAGGGAAGGCAAGTGATGGTGCCCAAGGTCATTCATGGAGTCAGAGCCATCAGGCAGGCGAGCCCCCAGGCCCCAGGATGGGTCTGAGATGAGGAGGGCGAGGGGCGGCCAGCTCTGCAGGCGCTGCAGGGTCCCACCCTCGGAAGGAGACAGACAGGACCTGGGATTGCATCCTGACTGCTTCTCTTGGTTGCTGTGTGTGAGCAAGATATTCACCTCTCTGAGCTGAGCCTCAGGTTCCCTCGTTTGTGGGACAAGGCTGAGAAAGATGAGCCAGCAGGCGTGGTGCTTAGCNTGAACCAGGGTCTCCTGCATTGCAGGCAGATTCTTTACCAACTGAGCTATCAGGGAAGGCCAGGCTTTCCACAAACTTGGCCTCATTTCCCTTTCATATCCACCCATCCAGGGGGCAAAATTATTGCATTTTATCAGAGGAGGAAACAGGCTCAGTGGGAGATGAGGTGAAGGCAGGCCCCTGGCAGCCATGAGGAGAGAGGAAGTCCCTGGAGACAGGCAGGCACACGTTTGGCTGTGGGAATCAGACAGGGGAATCAGGGGGACTTACAGGCTTTTAGCTCCATGAAGCCTCTGCCTCTTTCATGTCTGTAGAGACACAAGCCCAGAATTGGTGCCAGGAATGGGTGGGCAATGTGTGGGGCTTTTCCCTGTCTTCCTCTCTATCCTTCCTGGCACCTCAGCCAGGCCAGGCACCCTCCTACCCACAGACCCCTTCTATCCTCAGGCAGCTAGAGCTGCTAGAGGCTCGCCCCTTACTTCTTAGAAACTGAGGCAACCCAGCAGGGGCCAAAGGGAGCTTCATGGGAGATAGGCTTTCCCAGCAGAAAGACTCAGGTTTCAGACCTTCCTAGCCTAGAGAACTTGGGCAAGTCCCCCTCTCTCCCTGAGCCTCAGTTTCCTCCTCTGTGAAATGGGGAATAACAACAGCTGCCTCCTGGGATGGTTAAGGGACCACAGGCGGGTGTGTGAAGCACTTGGCATAGGCCTGGCACAGGGAGGCGCTTGATTGATGTATGTCCTGTTCCCATCCCCTGCTGCCCTGGTAGGCACGAGTTACAGCAGGCTTGACCAGTCCAAAGGTCCCTCCCCTCCTGGCCCCAAGAGAAGCTGCAGAAGAAACAGAAAGAGCAGCTCTTGGAAAGCCACCATGAAGTCCTCCCTGGAACAGGCGGGACATTCATCAGGCTGCCAGAGGGTGGCCACACCAACCACTGGGCCAGGAGAGGCCCTCCGTGACCTCTCAGCTGCCTCGCTCTGAGTTCCGTGGTCCTGTTCTCCACTCCATGTCTACCCCTGCACAGGCATTGCCACCAGACACTCCCCTGCGGGGCTCATCTCAGTCCACCTCCCCTGCTCAAAGCCCCCCCTTACCCCATCCCCACATTGGCGGAAAGTCCTTTATGCTGGAGCATTCCAGAACATTCTCGGTCTGGCCAGTACCCACTGTGCTCTCTCTTTGAACCTCCTCACCCTGCACATCAGTTACAGCCAGTCCCGCGTGGCCACTTGGTTTCATTACCTGTGGGAAGACGTGGCCACTTGGTTTCATTACCTGTGGGAAGAGCTTAGTCCAGGCCTGGCACACAGGGGACCCTTTAGCAAGGCGGACCCACAGTTGGCAGAGACATCATGCTTATGTCCCACAGGATTTTGGGCTTGGGATGTCACTGGTCTCCTCTGGCAATTTCTGACTCACACCTGAAGACCCACTTTAGCCTTCACCTCCTCCAGGAAGCCTGCCTTGATGCCCACCCCTCTAGGCCAGTGTAGGTGTCTTCTTCCCAGGTGGAGCTGCCTGCTGTCTTATCTAGATAAATTTAGTCCCCACCCTCCAGCCTGGCATGTCTCCCCCACAGTCCTCGTGGATTTCAGTAGGCTTCTGTCCACCCATAACGCCTCTCTGGTGGCTCAGTGGTACAGAACCCACCTGCCAAGCAGGAAATGTAAGTTCAATCCCTGGGCCGGGAAAATCCCCAGGTCAGGAAGATCCCCTGGAGAAGGAAACAGCAATCGACTCTGGTATTCTTGCCTGAGAAATCCTGTGGACAAAGGAGTCTGGCGGGCTACAGTCCATGGGGTCGCAAGAGTCAGACAGGACTGAGCGTGCACGCACAGCTTTATGTCCCCGCATCGGTCCTCCTCGCTCTCAGCCCCTGCGGCTCCCATCTGTCCCCTACCTCAGCCGGAAGGCCTTGCAATGCAGAGTTAATTTGGAAAACAGAATTTGCTGCCCTTCTGCAAACAGCAGAGAGCAATTCCTGCGCTGAGTACAAAACAAGCTGACATTCAGAGGCAAGCAGCGCAATTCTTAGGAATTTGTCAGTCATCCCTGCCCCCAGAGAATCTCTCTCGCCAGCTGGGAGTAGGGGAAACCTGACCTCTGGGAATGTTCTGGAAATTCCTCCCTTCCTCCACCCCCCCAGGCTCAGAGACCCTACCCCCTTCCTGTTACGTTGAGGAACTTTGGCTGGCTGGCTGTTCGGAGACCCCGGGGGTGGGGGTGGGGACCCACCTGACACAGAACAGTCATTGCAAAGGCAGCTGCTGACGTTTACTTCACAGAGCCCTTGCTCCGGCCTGAACTGCGTCCCCTCCCAGGTTCCTATGTTGAAGTCCCAACCCCCAGGAACGCAGACTGTGCGTGTGTTTGCAGGCAGGGCCTTTGAAGGGGTGATTAAGTTACAATGAGGTCCTGAGGGTGGGTGTGAATCCAGTAACACTGCCTTTATCAGAAGGGGAAATTCAGTCCCAGACTCACACAAGGGGAAGACCACGTGCAAACACGGGGAGCGGGCTGGTGCTCTCTGCAAGCCCCGGAGAAGCAACCTTGCGGACACCTTGACCTTGGACTTCTGGCCCCCAGAACTGTGAGACGACACACTGTGGTTGGTCCACCACTCTGCCTTCCCATCCTCATAGGGCAGCCCAAGGAAGCGATACAGAGGTTCTGATGCCCCTCACTGTGCTCTCATCATGTTCGTGGGCTTGTCTCCCTTTACAGGCTGTGAATTCCTCCAGGGCACTGCGCAGAGCTGGCCTGTTTATCCCTCAAAGCCTGAGAGGTGCGGAGGTTATTTCCTGGGTGAACACTTCCAAGATAAACAGAACTATGGTTCATAGGCTCCTGAAGTCAGCAAATGCTGGCAAGCAGAGAGACCCAACCGTGCATGTCCCTTCCTCCTTGGTGGCCCCCTTTGGAGCACCTACTTGGCCTCCGGTTCGACCCTCCATAGCCCTGAAAGGAAGGCTCCCCTCCATTTCACAGATGAGTAACTGAGGCCCAGGGAAGGCAAGTGATGGTGCCCAAGGTCATTCATGGAGTCAGAGCCATCAGGCAGGCGAGCCCCCAGGCCCCAGGATGGGTCTGAGATGAGGAGGGCGAGGGGCGGCCAGCTCTGCAGGCGCTGCAGGGTCCCACCCTCGGAAGGAGACAGACAGGACCTGGGATTGCATCCTGACTGCTTCTCTTGGTTGCTGTGTGTGAGCAAGATATTCACCTCTCTGAGCTGAGCCTCAGGTTCCCTCGTTTGTGGGACAAGGCTGAGAAAGATGAGCCAGCAGGCGTGGTGCTTAGCACGGTGTCCGGTCCACAGAAAGGCCTCAAGAAATGATGCTGGTGCTGCTGCTCATGACGCCAGGCTTCTGGAATACGCGGCTGGCCCAGCACCTGGCCTTGCAGGAAGTCTGACAAAGAGCTCACCCTGGAAGCTTTTCCTGCCGGTCAGCGTTGGGGGTGGGCACCCTCTGTCCCCCTGCTCCTGACCGCTGTCGTTTCCCCTCCGCCCAGCCTCTGTGGCCCATTGTCCTCCCTGCAGGCTCAAACCAGGTCAGGCCTGCCAGGAACCAGTGGCTAAAAATAGCCCCCACCCCGGAGTGCTGGGGTCCAGCTGCTCACCTCCTTCCAGGGATCAGGAGCTGCCCCCCTCTTCCCGGCCACTACTCTGGGCAAAGTCCAGCTTGGCCGGCTCCCAGCTCCCTCTCAGGGAGGTCCAAACTCAACACCCGCAAAATATTTTGTGGAAAATTCGACCCTAGGGCAGAGGCTTGGTGCAGACTTGTAGGCACGGGCGGCAGTGAGTTTGAGAGGAAGGGCCTGGAAGAAGAGGCAAAGCAAAGAGAAAAAGGGAAAGGAAGTCCAGGCAAGAGGAACAGCGGAAGCAAGGGAGGAGGGGTGAGGCTGAGCAGAGCAGTGACGGGCTGTGGGGTGCCTGTTGGGAGAGCAGAGGGGAGTCTCCGAGGGCAGGTCAGACCTAGCGGAACAGGTCCTTGAATGCGGGCAAGGCTTTCCTGACCTTCAAGGCCACACCTTGCCTGCAGCCGGTGCTCGAGATGCCTTCACTCCTCAGGCCTCCTCTAAATCTCCTCCCTAAGGGGTAGTCACAGCCCTGAGAGGAGAGCCAAGGGCTGGTGAGGATGGAGAGAAATACCTTCAGAACACCCCACCCCACCCTACCCCAGGCAGGGGGCTTCTCACCAGTGACATCATTAGTGGACTCCAGAGGCTCTGTCTGGGGGCTGTAAAGACACTGAGCCTGCAGCCATTCAGGTCAGCTTTCAAGAGCCTGCTTTCAAGGCCCTGGGGTGGATTTTGGGGACCCAGACAGCCATTCAATTCTAGCCCTGCAGGGGCTCATGGTCTAGGACGGAAAGAGACAAGTGAAGAGGCAATTCCAGGTCTGGCTCACCTGAGCACAGAACTGAGAGGGCCCAGAGAAGGGCCCTCCTCCAGATCTGGGGAGTCAGCAGCGGGTTCCTGGGGGACACACCCCTTTAGCTGAGTGTCAGAGGTTAAGGAGGAGATGGCCAAGTGCAGAGGCAGCAGGAACTGGGTTCCAGGCAGAGAACAGTGTATGCAGGGGCCCTGGGGTGCAAGTGCGCCTGCCTGGTGTGTATGTGTGGGCAGAGACAGGGAGGAGATGTGAGGATAATGAGGCTGGAGAGGTCTTTGGAGACCAGATTCTAGACTTTTCTGAGTGCCCCCACGGACGCAAGCATGGTTGTTACCCACAGAAAGGCTGGTGAATTAAATTCTTGGGAAAAATAATGGAAATGTACCAAATTGAGCACATTAGATCCTATTTTTAAAAGTCAGAGTCTGGGAATGTGATCACTGATTATTCAGTAAGGACGGCCGTACTTATCATTTGTACATTGGGAGTTTGAATTTTTGCTAAATTTTTTATCAGTTGATATGATCGTACGACTTCTCTTCTTTACCCTGTGAATATGGTGGCTTACACTGATCGATTTTTGAGTACTGAACCAGCTTCACGTCACTGGAATAAACTTCACTTGGCAATGATGTATAATTTAAAAAATATATTGATGAGTTATATTTGCTAATATTTTGTTAAGGATTTTTGCATCATATACATGAGGATTATTGGCCTGTAATTTTCTTTCTTTCTACTATCTTTTTTGGTTTGGGAATTAAGGTAATACTGGCTTCCTTAAAAAAATTGAGAAGAGCTCCCTTGTCTTCTGTTTTCTGGAAGGGATTGCATAGAATTGGCACTAATTTTTCTTTCAGGTGCAAGTGTATTTTGAGCCTCTGTTTGAAATTTGTCTGCTACTATCCCATTGGCCAAAACAAGTCACATGGCTGTTTCTAATGTCAAGGCTAGAGAAGGATGATCTGCCTTCTGTATATTTCACCAGAACTAAGCTCTTCTCTCCAGGCTGCAGGCACCCACAGCCCATGGGCCTTCCTAGAATCCATATCTGCCTGACTGGGCGCTCCCAGGAAGAACTTTTGAAGACTGTATCTGTGAAACATCAGTTCAGTTCAGTTCAGTCGCTCAGTCATGTCCGACTCTTTATGACCCCATGGAGCGCAGCACACCAGGCCTCCCTGTCCATCAGCAACTCCCAGAGTTTACTCAAACTCATGTCAATTGAGTCGGTGATGCCTTCCAACCATCTCATCCTCTGTTGTCCCCTTCTCCTCCTGCCTTCAATCTTTCCCAGCATCAGGGTCTTTTCCAGTGAGTCAGTTCTTCGCATCAGGTGGGCAAACTATTGGAGTTTCAGCTTCAACACTAGTCCTTCCAATGAACACTCAGGGCTGATCTCCTTTAGGATGGACTGGTTAGATCTCCTTGCAGTCCAAGGGACTCTCAAGAGTCTTCTCCAACACCACAGTTCAGAAGCATCAATTCTTCAGCACTCAACTTTCTTTATATTCCAACTTTCACATCTATACATGACCACTGGAAAAACCATAGCCTTGACTAGATGGACCTTTGTTGGTTAAGTAATGCCTCTGCTTTTTAATATGCTGTCTAGGTTGGTCATAACTTTTCTTCCAAGGAGTAAGCATCTTTTAATTTCATGGCTGCAATCACCATCTGCAGTGATTTTGGAGCCCCCCAAAATAAAGTCAGCTACTGTTTCCACTGTTTCCCTATCTATTTGCTATGAAGTGATGGGACCAGATGCCATGATATTAGTTTTCTGAATGTTGAGTTGCAAGCCAACTTTTTCACTCTCCTTTTTCACTTTCATCAACAGGCTCTTTAGTTCTTTACTTTCTGCCGGAAGGGTAGTGTCATCTGCATATCTGAGGTTAATGATATTTCTCCCCAAAATCTTGATTCCAGCTTGTGCTTCCTCCAGCCCAGCATTTCTCATGATGTACTCTGCATATAAGTTAAATAAGCAGGGTGACAATATACAGCCTTGACGGACTCCTTTTCCTATGTGTTACATAGGTATGCTCGATTTTAAGACTTACATAGCTACACAGTGGGGTTTCCTGGTGGCTCAACTGTAAAGAATCTGCTTCAACACAGGAGACTGCCTGCAATGCAGGGGACACAGGTTTAATCCCTGGGTCGGGAAGATTCCTCTGGAGAAGGAAATGGGAACCTACTCCGGCATTCTTGCCTGGAGGATCTCGTGGACAGAGAAGCCCAGCAGGCTACAGTCCATGAGATCCCAAAGAGTCACACACAATTTAGTGACTAAACCATCACTAAGCCATCACCACCACCATGGCTACCGTGCTCAAGACTGGGTGGCATGGATGGAAGGACAGAAACGTAAATCAGTGAAACAGAGTGGAGAATCCAGAAATAGACCCATACATACTTGATTGATTTTTGACAATTGATTTGCCAATGATTTTTGACAAAGATGTAAAAGAAATTCGATGATAAGATGGCTATAAAAAAATCACAACAAATCTTGGTAAAGATGTGGAGAGACTGGAATGCTTATGCACTGCTGGTGGGAATGTAAACTGGTAGTTTGGCAAGTCCTCAAAAGTTTAAGCTTGAGTTTATGACTCAGTAACTCCACATCTAGGCATATACCCAAGAGAACAGAAAACATATTTCCACACAAAAACTCATACATGAAGGGTCATAGCAACATTGTTCATTATAGCCAAAACATGGAAATAACCCCAACATCCCTCAGTTGATGAATGGATAAACAAACTGTGGTATAGTTTGTCATATCTGAAATGTAATATATGCATTAGAATACTATCAGGCATTAAAAAGAGATGAAGTACCGATCCATGCTATAAAACAATGAACCTGAAAACATTATGCTAAGTGAAAGAAGTCAGACAGAAAAGACTGCATGTTGTAGGATTTCCATTTATGTGAAATGTCTAGCATAGGCAAATCTGGAGAGACCGAAAGCAGATTTGCAGTTGCCCAAGGCTGAGTGGGAAGGGATATGGGGAAGGGAGTGACACCTAATAGGTGTGGAGGTTTTTTAGAGGTTGATGACAATGTTCTAAAATTTATTGTGGTGATGGCTGTACAACTCTGTGAATATACTAAAAACCATTAAATTGTATCGTTAGGTGAATTGTATATGTGATTACATCCCGATAGAGCGGTTATTAAAAAAAAAAAATCAATGGATGAAGGATATTCTTTCCAATAAATGGTGCTGGAGCAATTGGATTATGCAAAAAATCGGAGAAGGCAATGGCACCCCACTCCAGTACTCTTGCCTGGAACATCCAGGATGAATGGATGGAGGAGCCGGGTAGGCTGCAGTTAATAAAACTCAACTTAAATCTCACATTGTATACAAGAATTAACTCAAAATGGAGCATAGATATTAAATGTGAAACTATAAAACTTTTAGAAGAAAACAGGAGAAAATCTTCAGGACCTAGGGCTTGGTGAAAAGTTCCTAGTTATAATACCAAAAGCATGATCCACAAAAGAAAAAAAAAAAAAATGAGCAAAATCCAAAGCTTTTCTTTGAAAAAGATGCTATTAGGAGGATGAAAAAACAAGCTACAGATGGAGAGAAATTATTTGCAAATCAGATATTTTGCAAAGTATTCATACATAGAAAATATACATGGCTTTTCCAGTAGTCATGTATGGATGTGAGAGTTGTACTATAAAGAAAGCTGAGTGCCGAAGAATTAATGCTTTTGAATTGTGGTGTTGAGGAACACTCTTGAGAGTCCCTTGGACTGCAAGGAGATCCAACCAGTCCATCTTAAAGGACATCAATGCTGAATGTTCAGAAGGACTGATATTGAAGCTGAAACTCCAATACTTTGGCCACCTGATGAGAAGAGCTGACTCATTGGAAAAGACCCTGATGCTGGAAAAGATTGAAGGAGGAGAAGGGGATGACAGAGGATGAGATGGTTGGATGGCATCACTGAGTCAGTGGACATGATTTTGAGTAAACTCCGGGAGTTGGTGATGGACAGAGAGGCCTGGCGTGCTGCAGTCCATGGGTCGCAGAGTCAAACATGACTGAGCGACTGAACTGAACTGAACTGAACATACATAGAGTGTTTAGGGGGTTCTCAAAACTAAACGGTGAAAAAGCAAACATTCTGATTAGAAAATGGGCAAAAGACATGAAGAGATATTTCACCAGAGGATATACAGGTGGCAATAAGTACATGAAAAGATGCCCTATATCACTAGCCATTCAGTTCAGTTCAGGTCATTCGCTCAGTCGTGTCCGACTCTTTGCGACCCCATGAATCGCAGCACGGCCTCCCTGTCCATCACCAACTCCCGGAGTTCACTTAGACTCACGTCCATCGAGTCGGTGATGCCATCCAGCCATCTCATCCTCTGTCGTCCCCTTCCTGCCCCCAATCCCTCCCAGCATCACAGTCTTTTCCAATGAGTCAACTCTTCGCATGAGGTGGCCAAAGTATTGGAGTTTCAGCTTCAGCGTCATTCCTTCCAAAGAACACCCAGGGCTGATCTCCTTTAGAATGGACTGGTTGGATCTCCTTGCAGTCCAAGCGACTCTCAAGAGTCTTCTCCAACACCACGGTTCAAAAGCATCAATTCTTGGGCACTCAGCCTTCTTCACAGTCCAACTCTCGCATCCATACGTGACCCCTGGAAAAACCATAGCCATCAGGGAAAAGCAAGTGAAGACCTGGACGAGACAGCACTACATACCCGTTGGAACAATTAATATAAAACATGGGGCAACATTACATGCTGGCTAGGATGCAGAGACCGCTCACAGTCAGCTAGTCAGAGACAGTTTGGCAGCTTCTTAAACATTAAATCTATATTGGGACTTGCCTGGTGGTCCAGCGGCTAAGACTCTGCACTCGCAACGCAGGGGGCCTGAGTTCAGTCCCTGGCCAGGGAGTTAGATCCCACATGCTGCAACTAAGAGCTCTTATGCCACAGCTAAAGATCCAGTGCGCCATGACTAAGACCTGATGCAGCCAAACAAATGAGCTATTTTTTAAAATTACCTCTATACATACTTACGATCTACCAATGGCACTCCTGGACACTGACCCTAGAGAGATGAAAACTTGTGTCCACACAAAATTCCCTCCACGATTGTTCATAGCAGCTTCGTATGTAATAGCCCAAAACTGGAAACAACCAAAATGTCTTTCAGTACGTAATTGGTGAAACAAACTACTATTCATGCATACCAAAGAACGCTACTCACACAGCAAGAAACAGAATTGGACTATTGACACACACAGCAGCTCGTGCGGATCTCAAGGGTTTTATGGTGAGTGGAAAAGACAGTCTCAAAAGGTCACATACGGTGTGATTCCATTTATATAACATCCTTAAAATGACAAAATTATAGAGATGAAGAGCAGACTGGTGGTTGCCAGGAGTTAGGGATGGTGGAAGTGGGGCAACGAGTGTGACTATAAAGGCAGACCTTTGCGGTGAAACAGTTCTGCATCTTGATTGTGGTCGTGGTTACACAATCTACACGTGGGGTAAAATGACCCAGAACTAGACACACACAGAGTACCAATGTCAGATTCTGGTTTTGACCTTGTACTATAATTAAGTAAGATGTAATTGTTGGGGGAAACTAGGTGAAGGACACATGGGACCTCTCCGTACTATCTTTGCACAATTTCCTGTGGATATATAATTATTTCAAAATTGAAAACAAAAACCTCTTTCGTGTCAGTGAGAACTTGCCCCAGGTGGGTTGCTGAGTTTTCTGCCTGAGGGGCAGGGGCACTTGGAGCAGAGCCGAACTCAGCCCACGGTCAAGAGCCAAGTCCAGCCCAGCTCCTCCTGGATCAGTCGACTCTAGCTGACCTGTCAAAGGATGAGGGTGCATAAATAATTGTTTTTTTAAAGCTGCTGAGCATTGGAATGATTTGTTCTGCAGCATTAGTTCGATAATAGCTGACTAATACACACCCACTTGCCGCATCTCCTCTCCACTACCCTAAGAGGATGGATGTCTGTGGCAGAAACACCTAGTTGCTCCCCGACATCTGCT
Source organism: Oreotragus oreotragus (assembly GCA_006410675.1). Lineage (NCBI taxonomy): Eukaryota > Metazoa > Chordata > Mammalia > Artiodactyla > Bovidae > Oreotragus > Oreotragus oreotragus. The sequence continues at coordinate 149,563 of SJYX01014864.1, read as the reverse complement.
CTACACGTCTGTTTCTCCAAAGTAATAGGATCTCTGTTTTTTATCTGGTCATACGGCTGTTTGGATTCAGACTACATTTTCCAGCCTCTCGTAATGAAGGGCGGCCCTGTGACCAAGTCCTAACCAATGTGATATTAGAGAAAGTGCCATATGAAAGTTTCTGGGAACCTTTTCTCAGAAATAATTGACATCCACTTTTTGCCCTCTCTTTCCTTCCCCTTCACCCTTCCCGGATGCAGGTGTGATGACTGGCGCTCAAACAGCCATCTTGGACATCAAGCAGAAGTTACAATTTGAGAATGGCAAAACTAACAAAATAGATGGAACAAGGGTTCCCAATGATCATGGAGATGCCATGCCAACCCCAGGCTGCATACATATCAATCTCCTTTTCATAAGAGAGGTGACAAATTCTGTGTTTCCTGCCATGCACAACAGAACTCAATCTTCATTATTCAGTAGCTTCTTACCTTTTCTCATGAGCTCATCCTGTGCACCTACTAACCATGCTAAGGACTACTATATGCTTCCCACCCTTTGAGCAAGTATTTATTAAGCACTTACTATGTGTCAGCAAATGTAATGGTGCTGGGAAATAGTAAGGAGCCACACAGACATGGTCTCTACCCTCAAGGGCTTTGTAGTTGAGAGGAAAAGACAGCAATGAAATGAATGCATGTGTATAAGCAATTACTGTCTATGATTATGCCTTAAAAGAAAGGCATAATCACTTCGTGAGCAGACAAAGGCTCTCAGCTTTGGGGCTCTCTTCTGCTCACGGCTATCAGGGAAGGCTTCCCTGAGGAAGTGACATCTAATCTGAGTTCTAAGGGAAGTGGGGTTAGGAATATAGCTTAGTGCTTGTGGCTTAGGCTATCACATCATTCAATCAACTGTGACCTGACTGATATTAGTAGATATTCTGTTTGGAAATATCCACCGTTATTTCATGGAAAACTTTGGTCCCTGATAGGCATTGAATTATCTTAATAAAATGATTAAAACTGTCACTTGTATATAATCTCGTGACAAAAGTGGTTGCAATGTTTTCTGGAATAAGTTTTATGATTTAAGCTGAAAAAGGAAAAAAAGAAAAGCTCTGCCCTCAAGCCAAGGAGAATCTGAGTCAAGAGTCCCCAGTCGAAGCCACTAAACTTCTCAGACTGGCAGAAGGTGAGGCCACCTGGGAGGTAGGGTTGGGGCCCCAGTTTCTACTCAGCCACCAAATCCTTGTCTACTTTCTCTAAGCCCTAACTTTCTCACTTGTCAGATGAAAACAACACTCAGACCTTCTCCAGGCCTGTTGCAAGGCCTGGTGAGGGCAAGCATGGAACACCCTGGGGGTGAGGCCTGAGCTGTCACTTATTTCCACCCTGACCCTGCCCTCCCCCAGCCCCAGCTATGCCTTCACTCCCATTGTGCTGAGCAGACTGCTGCATCTTCAGCTTGTCTCCTCCAACCCACGGGAGGGCCCCCTCTGGGGGCAGGGGCCCAGGATACCCCCTTCCCTCCTTCCTGGCTGACCAGGGAGAAGACAGGAAAAGCCAGATGTTTCACAGATGTTGCGGAGTGTAAGCAAAACAACCGCACAGGAGCCCCTTCCCTGAGGCCCCAGGGTCTATCGCTTGAGGGACGGGGAGCACTGAGGGAGAGGCAGGGGTGAGGGGCAGGCTTCGCAGGAAGAGAGGCGAATCTGAGAGTTTCCAGGGTAGGATGTGAGCAGGAGGGATACAGGGAGGAGGAGCCAGGCAGGGAGGTGGGAGAAGGGAGCTCAGGGAGTTTGGTGAGGGCCAGGGGGTGGGAAGGAGGGAAGGTGGCTAACTGGGTGAGCCTGTGGGGGCCTGGCTGGGCAGGAGGCCTCTGGGGGCTATTGCTGACCTACCTCCTTTGCTCCACCTCCACCCCAGGATCCCACTTCACTGGGGAAGAACTTCAGAACCAAGAGGCTCCCAGGTGGTCCTGAGCCACCTCTGAAAGTACTGAGCTCCCCACTGCAGAAGGGATGCAAGTAGAAACCCAAGAAGGGGCCCAGGCACCAGCCAGCAGTGGGACCCGGATGGTCTCTTCCAGGCTGGAGAGTCTAGGAGGCCGTACCTGCACAGCACGAGGGACCTGGCTGGCCCACAGCGGAGCCGGGCGGCGTTGCCGCGGGCAGGCCAGGGCTGAGCCCCTCCCACCGGACCCAGCGCGAGGCACTGCTGTGCTGCCCTCTTCCCTCTTCACCCTCCACACCAGTTTGCCAGCTGACCCCAGCTGCCCGCAGCCAGGCCAAGACTGGGCAGCGGTACAGGGACAGACTGTTTGTGACCTACTCCCTGGAACAGGCTGGCTTCCTTCTCCAGCAAAACCATTCCTGGAAGGACAGGGATCTGGGGGCTTCAGGCTCCCCAGCCACTCTAACGAAGGTAGAGAGTGAGCTTGGCCGCTTCCCCGTGACCCTGAAAGTGACATGGTTGATGGCAGCTTGTGCTGGAGGAGCAGGTCCCTGTGCCAGGCCCTGGGCTCAACCTGCTGCA